>ML682099.1:3535363-3589153 GCA_007922195.1 Podocnemis expansa
CTGCACAACCTGGAAACCTTTCTGCTACACAGAGTGGTGAGAAACGAACCCCCCCCCCCCCCCGAACTTCCCTCTCTCTCTCCCAACCTCTCTCCCTCTTTGTTTAATTATGACTCTCTCGCTCTAGGCCTGATACAGTAGTCTCTAGGTAATATTGTGACCCAGCCTACTGAGTTCAGGGACACATAAGGGGTCAACTGAGAGTGCTGATAGACCCGGGCCGCTCAGACGCACCCATATAGAAACACACTAATAGAATTACCATCTTCCCCAAAGAGAAAGTAACCCTAATAAATGAGCATACCCCAAGTTGGTGGGCAAATTTGGTAACAATGTGAAATATTAAACGGCATTTCCTTATTCACTTTCTCCACACCAGTCATGATTTTATAGACCTCTATATCCACCCTTAGTCATTTCTTTTCCAAACTGAAAAGTCCCAGTTTTATTAAGCTCTTCTTAGATGGTAGCTGTGCAATAGTTCTTTAATTGCCTTTCTCTGTACCTTTTCCAATTCAAATATATATGTTTTTGAGATCGAGGCCGTATTTAAGATGTGGGAGTACCCTGGATTTATACAGTGGCATTATGATCTGTTCTGTCTTATTAAATCCATTTCCTTTCCCAATGGTTCCTTCCTAACATGCCATTAGCTTTTGCGCACACATACTGCACAGAATTTTTCAAAGAACTATCCACAACAGACTTGCTCACATGCTCGAGGCAGGGGCGTTTGCTGGCGCTGGGCACCAGGGGAACATGCCCCAAATCTAAGCACTGGTGCCCCGGGTCTTGTGGGGGCCCACCTGCCCACGGCTGTGGCAGCGCTGGCCCCAGCTGGGGATCCAGGGCTCGACCGCGGATGCTGCTCCTGGTCCCATCCCCAGCTGGGGTTCCAGGGCTCAGCCGCCCGCAGGCACGGCAGCCCTGTCCCCAGCCAGGGATCTGGGGCTCGGCCGCCCGCAGCAGTAGTGGCCACTCCGGCCCCATCCGCAGCTGGGGATGCAGGGCCCACCGCCCGCATTGGCAGGTGGCGGCTTCTGGCCCTGTCCCCGGCCAGGGAGCGCGGCCTGCGACCAGGGGCGGGGCCTGAGGCCGTGCCCTGGATCCCTCCCTGGGACAGTGACGACCCTGGCTCAGGATTTAACTGATCGCCATGTTTGGAGTCAATTTGGGAACAAATTTTCACTCAGCCGATTAGCAAGGGCTGTGGGAGTTTTTCATCTTCCTCTGTAGCATGGAGCAGGAGATGGCTCATTTGCTGGTAGATTCTCTGTACTTCAAAGTCTTTAAATCATGACTTGAGGACTTTCAGTCAGAGGTTAAAGATTTATTACAGGAGTGAGTGGGTGAGGTTTTGCATCGTGCATTGTACAGGAAGCCAGACCATCATATTGGTCCTTTCTGACCTTAGAGTCTATGAGTCTTTCTCTGTCTTGAGTGGTAACAGCTAAGTTAGACCCTATTATTTTATATGTACCATTGGGTCTCTGTTTTCAAATATGGATTGCTTTGTATTTATCAACACTGAATTTCAGCTGCCATTTTGCTGTCCAGTCATCCAGTTTTGCAAGATCCCTTTGTAAAACTCTTCACAGTCTGGTTTGGATTTAATAATCCAAATTTAATAATAATCCAATTTAATCATGAGTAATTTTGTACCATCTGCAAAACCTGCCACCTCAGCGTTCACACTTGTTGCCTGATCATTTATGAACATGTGGAATGGTATTGGTCCCAGACCAGTGGTCAACTTTGTGTGATAATCTAAGAAAACGATCACTCATGAACCACTTCCCAGTTTTTAGCATGGTGCCATATAGCCTCTCTTCACCACCTCAGTCTCACACTTTATTCGTCCTCACAGTCTTTAAAAGAGCCACAGGACTCCTCATTTATTTTGTGGTTGCTATTGCTCATCTGGAGACAATTGTCTTCAAGGCTGAAACATGACAGTTGAGTATTTCTCTTGTAAGCTGAACCTCCTGTGCTCAGTGGCTTCTGAACACTGACTGAAGACTATGGAGAATATAGCAACTGAACTGTGATGTCAGCATAACCCCATTGTGTAGTTGTAGCCCTCAGCAATGGAAGATTTTCTGTTGCTGTAGTAACATCACCTCCCATGGGTCATTTCTCTGCTGTGGCTTTAAGTTGACTTAAGAGCCCTTAAATTGACTTAAATAAAGCCCAGACCACACTGCAAGCCAGCAAAGTCGACTTTCCAGGTTGCTAAAGTCGACTTTATAACTTCCACTTATAAAGTTGACTTTACTGTTAAGTTGACTTTATTAAGTCGACTTATGGCAGTGTGGCCCAGGAGCTGCCTTAAGTCGACTTAACTGGCCTCCTAACTATAGAAAACATAGGGATGGGGGCTGGAGAGAAGGCAGCATCACACCCAAACTCCCCATGTTCCCTGACCTGATCCAGCATGTTTCTGCCTTCTCAGCCGGACCCTGCATCACTTCCACTTCTCAGCTCTACCAGACATCTCCCCTCATTCTCAGCCTAACCTGGCATCTTTCCCTGTTCTCAGCCTGACCCAGCATCTCCCCCACTTTTCAGCCTGACCCCACATCTCCCCCTATTCTTAGCCTGGCCCGGCATCTCTCTCCTTCCCCTGACTTGATTGGGTGAATTTCCCCCTATTCAGTTTGACCCCTCATCTCTCCCCTTCTCCAGTGTGACCCTGCGTGTGTCTCTTCCCTTGCCCTTCTGCAGCCCAACCGTACGCCTCCCCCCTTCTCAGCCTGATCCTGCATGTTTCCTCCATTCTCAGCCTGACCCAGCATGTCTCCCGCTCTCAGTCCAACCCTGTGTGACTCTTTCCCCTTCACCAGCCCAACCCTGAGCTTCTCTCTCTTTGGCTATGTTCACACGTAAACTGTTATTTCAAAATAAGTTAATTTGAATTAAGAAAATGTTAATTCAAATTAAAGGAAAGCCTGCTCTCGAAACGGCTGTTATTTTGAAATGGTTATTTTGAAATAAGGCCGTTCGGACATGTTGTTTCAAAACAGTTGTTTCGAAACAATGATGTTGTTTCCAAACAATGTGTCCAAACGCCATTGTTTTGAAACAACCGTTTCGAAACAACAGCTATTTCGATTTCCTGCTAGGTTTTACTGTTTCGGAATAAAGGCCATTATTTCGAAACAACGGGACCCGTTGTTTCAAAATAACAGTACGTCGTGTGGACATAAGAATTTTTATTTCAAAACAACGGGTGTTGTTTCGAAATAAAACTATTGTCTGAACACAGCCTTTCTCCAGTGCGGCCCTGCCTCTCTTCCCTTTTCAGCCCAACCCTGTGTGTCTCTCCTTCTCTGTCTGACTTTGCTTGTCTCTCCCCTTGCCCTTCTCACCCAAACCCTGTGTGCCTCCCCTTCTCTGCACAAACCTGTGTGTCTCCCCTTTACCCTTCTCTGCCCAATCCTGCATGGCTCCCCCATCTCAGCCCAACCCCACCTGTCTCTCCCGTTATCCAGCCCAACCCTGTGTGTCTCCTCTTCTCAGCCTGATCTCCCTGATATTGTTGTAAAACAAACAAGGACGCCTGAGGCACTATTTAAGACTAACAAATTTATTTATTGCATGAGCTTTCATGGGAGAAAATCCCACTTTATCTGATGGTTTGAAGATGGGGGAACTTACAGAATGGCAGGAAATAAATGCAGGGAAGTGTAAGTCATAGGATCAGGTCACACTGTAACAGCAAATCAAAGCAGTTGTTAAGATTCAAACACTGGGAAACAGCACATAGAAAGAAAGAAGAAAAGAAAGAAAGATGCTATTTCTTTTAGAGTATTGTGTGAAAGCAGAATTAAATCGTGACAATGGATTTCTTTCCCATTACAACAGGTGACCTGACTTCACCTTTCTATATGCGCTGTTTCCCAGTGTTTGAGGCTTAACAACTGCTGTGCCCGGTTCCTGCACTGGCAGTTGCTCTGTGGCACCTGGTCCAGAGCCGGAGGAGTCTGGGCAATGCAGGGAAGGTGTGGAGTGATGTGCTGGCACATTGATGGCTACGTCAGGCTCCCTGACCTCCTCAGACTCCCTGTTGCTACACACGGTATGGAGGGTGGTGCGGTCACTCACTTTTTGTTGTAAAGTAGTGGCTGGGAGAGAAGGGCAGTTCTGCTGTGGTGCACTGTGGGCCAGGTACCCACAGTGCAGCAGTCCTAGGGCGACCTAGCAGCTGCCAGTGTGGACATGGGCAGTCTCCTGGCATTTTGAGTGTGGACACTCTAAGCCGGCTTAATAAAGTCTACTTTTAGCCATCTTAAAAGTAGATTTTATTAAGCCAGCTTAATCAAGCTCTGAATTGTAGGCATAGCTGGTGTGAACAACAGTAAGTAGGTTAATGGAAGGACTCTTGCATTGACCTAGGTGCTTCTACAAGAAGGCTAGGTCAGTATAACTTCATTGTGGTCTCTAGGGTGTGGATTTTTCTGCAAAGTTGAGGAAAATCCCTCTTTGAATTAGTTGGGGGGAAAAAGGTGGGGAGAAGCCTTCTTCATTTTGAATAAAAATTATGGATGCATTTGTATGATGTTACTTAATCAACAACAGCTGAATTATAACACCACGGCTTTTGGTAGATGGAAGGTAAAAAAGGTGGTGATGGAAGTGTTTTGGGAGAGTGGGGTCCCGGGGTGTGAAACCCCACCGTGTGAGAGTGTTTCCCAACTGAGAGACAAGAGTCCAGACTGCTTATTTTGAGTTAGTCACTATTTATGTAACTTTTATTAAGATAGATAGCTACACACAAGAAAAGGAAAAATTAAGAAAACTATAACAGTAATTTGTAATAAGGTTTTTGACAGTCTTAATCTAATAACTAACTTACAACAAATTAGCAAATTATTTGTGTAGTGGTATACAATAACCACCAGGTGGGGTAATTGAACTATAAATGCAGCTTGTAGTTGTCTTTATAGTGAGAAAACTATACCCTCAATGCCAGTATGAAAACTCAACTAAAAGTTAATAAAATGCACAAACCCTATAAATGCCAAATAGCACGAATGCCTTGCTTCTCCCCCTTGCTCTCCAGAAACGATGGGTCACGGCCCAGTGAGGCTAGCCGTGGGCTGTTTGCGGCTAGGAGTTACAAGGGTCGGCTGGAGTGTTAAAAGCAGTTCAATGGACTAGGTTTATAATCGAGCTGATTAGTGGAGGTAGATGCTATAAATACAAAGGAGGTTAGACCAATTTGTGAACAATAATAACATACACAAACATATAAAAACTTAAAACCATTTGTAACAAATTTTTAATACATCTCCCCGTACAAACACATTTAATTAATTTGACCAAATCATATTTAGCACATGGATGTTATCTCCGGAGAGTTCAGCAGATCCATTCTCCTGTTAGAAAAAATGAAGGAACAGCACAGTATAGAGTTCAGCGGGAAAAACCAAACTGCACTTGGCCAGCCCTGGACCTTACATTTACCAGGTCTGACTGCAACCGGCCAACAGCAAGGTTGCATGCTCCTGCCACCTCTTTTCAGGGAGAAGCAGCGGCCCGCAAGGGGCCCTGCTCTCCAGGAGTGCCCAGGTAAAAGTTCCAGAAAGGAGAAAGAATATAAAAAGAAAAAGTTGGAAAAAGGACCTGCTCAAAAACCAGGCACCCTTTGTTGATCAGGCAAAGGGGGATTTAGAACGCAGCCTGTTTAGGATGGCGTGGGAAGGTGCTTTGGGCTGGCCAGACCCTCAGCAGTGAGGGAAGCTGTTAACCTCTCACCTCTCCGACGAGTTAACAAATTAGGCCTTCTTTTATAACCAAAGCCCACCACATCAGCGTATTGCCCCCATTTGCCTGGGAAATTGTTGTCTTTGATCACAAATTTGATTATAATCCGGTGCTATGAAAAATGTTTTCTTCTGGTCTCAAAAACTGCTGGGAACCAGTGCTGTATGTGCTTTCAGTGAGTTCTTGAGAGATTGCTTTGGTATGTGGCTGCTGACCCTGGGAGATGCATAGAGCTATTGTTTTAGCACAGGCCTGACAAGCAAATGTCCTGCCAGACTGTAGCCCATTGTATACACAGGCCTAAGGTTTGGTCAATAACTTTAGGACCCCCAAAACGTCTTTTTCCACAGAAAGGAGCACAAAGAAAGAAAGACAGAAATATGGGAAAAGAGAAGATGATGACAGATGGGTAAAGAGGTGATAAGACATATATCAAACTGTACTGTATAAACAGAGGGTGTAATGAAAAATATGTTTTGTTAACCTGAGGCAAAAAGCTGGTTGGATACCCTAAAACTCATATGAATATTGTTTGTATCAATTTAACTGCAGTCAATTAGACATGAGGGCAAAATTTTCAAAAGCACTTCAATATTTTAGGAGCCTAAGGCCAGGTCTATAGTACATAGTTTTGCTGGCATAGCCATGAGGACGGAAAAAAAGAAAATCAGGTTCTAGCTGACATAGCCATGCTGGTTCCCCAGGTAGACGACTCTTTTGTTGGGATAGCTTATGCCATTTGGAGGTTTAAATATTGCAGCCAAAGAACTTCTGTGGGTATACACTGTGTATATTTACTATGGACTCTGCTGAAAGGTTGGCTGTGAGCCTCTCCCAACCTCACAAATTATTCCAAAATGCATACAGGAATACTTCCTCACTTCTTTTATAACAGTAGCACCTTCAATCCAACAGGATATTGATGTTGAACAGATCAAGACTTTTCAAATGATTTCCAAAGGGGCAGCCGTGTTAGTCTAGTCCAGCAGAAATAACAAGGAGTCATGTGGCACTTAAAGACTAACAGAATTATTTTTCACATGAGCTTTCATGGGAGATGTCAGTGGGATTTTCTCCCACGAAAGCTCATGCGAAAAATAAATCTATTAGTCCTTAACTGCCACACAACTCGTTTTTTTTCAAATGATACCTTCCAAGGCATGTATTGTACCAAATATATCACAATGTTATCACAGTGGTGAATATCGAGGTTCCTGGCTGCTATTTTGCAGTACAGAGCATCACAGAGGTACTGCAGCAAGGTATTGTGAAGCACTCCAGGTTGCAGGGCAGGAGTGACTGCACTTCACAAGTTCAGATTGCATGTCTGTGTGTCACACGTATCCCTCATAATATTTGTTGGCCTTCTCTGTGCCTTTTCCAATTCCAATTTAATTTTTTGAGATGCAGTGACCAGAAGTGAACATAGTATTCAAGGTGTGGGTGCACCAGATAGTGATATTACGATATTTACTATCTTTAATAGCTATTCTCTGCCTAATGGTTCCTAACATTAGCTTTTTGACTGCCTGTGGCCCCTGAGTGGATATGTCAGAGAATTATCCACAAGATTCCAAGATCTCTTGCTTGAACGCAACAGCTAGTTTAGATCTCATGTTGTATGTATAGGTAAAATGTTTTCCAGCATGCATTACTTTATTTTCCCCCTCCAGGTGAAGAAATTTTAGAAGAGGGAGAATTTTAGAAGACTGGAGAAAACAGCCACTCAGCAGAGGGCAGAGAAAGACCAGAAAAAACTGCAGAAAATTCTATGAATGTCCAAGTTCTAAAGGGGCAGCCATGTTTCCTGTTTCTGCCTCTACCTATTGGAGTCTCTGGTTGGTTCCTTTCTGCAGTTTTCCCCAAGACCACATCAACATGAATACATGCAAAGTTCAAAGGGGCAGCCATGTTAGTCTAATAAAGCAAACAAAGCAAGGAGTCTTGTGGCACTTAAAGACTAACAGATTTATTTATCTCATGAGCTTTCATGGGAGAATATCTCACTTTGTCAAAGCTCTTCAAAGCGTCTGACGAAGTGGGATATTCTCCCACGAAAGTTCATGAGATAAATACATCTGTTAGTCTTTAAGTGCTGCAAGGCTCCTTCCTTTTTTTACAAATGCATGCATTATCTAGCTGGGTATTTATATAGCCTCATTCCTGTCGTATTGGATGGGCACACGCATATTTTTGAATGTCTTCGTTCTGTGAATGTCAAAATGTGCTATTCTGACAGGGTCAAGACATTTTGTTCAATTTTGACTTTCCTACTATCACATGGATTGTAATACAATACTTATCGGGCAATTAAACTAGGGCCCTAGGACATTCAGGCTCCATTCTAGTCCATTTCAGGCCCATCGAATTTAAAAATTGGTCCGTCTCATCAGTTCAGAAGTTTTCATCTGAAATGTCCAGGGGTAGCAATGATGGGGGGCAGGTCACAGACCTGTTCTGGGGGCTAGCAGAATTGCCCCCCCTCACTTCTAGCGTCTGAAGTTATTAGGGGTAAATCTGATCTCCCCTGTGCGGCTGGGAGTGACCCAGCCTGGCCAGGATTAGCAGCGGGAGGTGGAGGCTCTCCCAGCAGCCAGCAGGGAGCTGAGATTTCCTGAGGAAGGGCCATTTTCTCGGTCTGCCAGGTGTTTTCCCAGGTGTGAGATGGGCCAGGCACCACAGGGGACACCCCCCAGACAGGGGATGACCGACCCTGCAGTGCACAGGACCCCCTGACATCACAGGCAGGCTGCAGCCCAGTGATGGGCTGGGCCGGTCCAGGGGCCAGGCGCCCCCAGCCTCCCCCCCACCCAGAGCAGGGGGAGGAGACAGACGCTCCTTCCCTTCCCAGCAGCCTCTCTGATTGGGGAGGGGCCTCAGTGCTGGGCTCCGCCCCGCCCCCTAAGCGGGGGTCGCCGCCTCTGGGACCTTCCAGTGCAGGGAGGCAGAGCGGCGTTCTGTCACCATGGCAACGGCAGAGGCGAGGGGAGGGGCCTAATTCCCTGGAGGGGAGGGGCTAAGGGCTGACCCGCGGCATTCGTCCCAGCCTCTGATTGGTCGTCTTTTCAACCCCCTCCCCACCAAGTCATTCGGCGGGCAGCCGCCGCTGCGACTTGGCCAATCAGCGCGCGCAACTGAGGGCATCATTTTCGCTGACTCCGCCGTGCCAGAGTCCAATCAGCACGCGGGGGCGGGGCCGCACGTGCGGAGGGCGGTGGCCGAGAGCCAATCGGGGCTGAGAGGGCGGGGTCTCACCTGGGAAGGGGCGGGGCCTTATCTGCAGGGGGCGGGGCGGGTTGTGTCGTTGGCTCGGGCGGTTGTGGGGCAGTTGGTGCGCGGCCATGGCTGGGCTCGGGACGTTGGGCTGGTTCCTCCTGCTGCTCCTCGCCATCGGCTCCTGTGAGTGCCCGGCCGGCGCCGGATAGTGGGGACGAGGGAGGGCGAGAATGGGGCACGGAGGGGCAGAGGGGAGGGGGCGGTGGTGTGGGGGAGGGGGAGGGAGAAGAGGGGTAAGTAGTCTTGGGAATCAAAAACCAAATCAGTGGAATGGATGGTGGAGAGGGGTGAGACCAGAGAAATCACCAACCCTAATGAACTGGGAATCAGAGAAAACAATCATTTTCCTTTCAGCTACTCTGGTTGGTGTTAGTTCTGTAAGTTTCCAAAGGGATAGCTGTGTTAGTCTAGTCCAGCAAAAAAAAAAAACCAAAAAAAAAAACCCCAAGGAGTCGTGTGGCACAATCTGTTAATTCTGTAGCAGTTCAGTGAGCGTGTTCTGCAAGAGCTCTAATCTCCCTCCTGTTTAAAAAAAGTCATTAAAACACAAATGAATTCAAGGCCTGTTTTTGTAGATGATGAAGAAGAAACAAGCAAACGCATGTTTCCCCTTTTGCAAGTCCCTTAAACAAAACTCAACCTGACCTATTTCCATAGAATTTCTAAAAAATTAGTGGAAGTATCTGCTCTCAGTATAAAACTTGCTTTTTAAAGAAAAGTAAGCCTGTGTGCTCTTTAATTCCTGAGCTGAAGCTGACCTGCCAGCATCCTTTATTAAGGTAGCCTCTAGTTCTAAAAAAAACCTTTCTTTTTAGTCTTCTCATAGGTGTAAATTTAGCTTTGAATTAAAATGTCAGCTAATTCCAGAATGCATGTATAAGTCATGCAGTGTGGGTTTGGTTTTTCCTCCTGCTTCTTTTAACAACTGGATGGTATTGTTAGAAAGTCAGACAACTTGACCACTTCTATATTCTAAAGCAGGCGTGGCCAAACTGCGGCTCAGGAGCCGCATTTGGCTCTTGAAGGAAAAAGTGTGGCTCACGGAAGGATGTCAGCAAATCATTTTATTAGGTAAAAGTATAATGGTTATGTGCTTCAGTGCGGCTCTTGAAGGTTTAATAATCAACTTGTGTGGCTCTTGAATTCCACAAGTTTGGCCACCCCTGTTCTAAAGCCTCCTAGTTCCTTGTCGCCATAAATCTTGACTAAACATGAGGGTTTGCTGTGTCTTTTGCACATGGTTCAATTTTAGTGACACTTATTTTGCATGGGCACTGCCTTCATGCAATGCTAGTGAGAATAGGATATTAATAAACCTGTATGTCTGCTGTTCCCCTTGTGTTTTTTCCCATGCTTGCCCTTTACTTGGGAGAAAAAAATCTTCCTCAAAATTTTCAGAGTCACCATCTTACCTTCTTTCAAAACCCTCCTTAAAGCCTACTTTTGCATAACTTGTAGAACAGATAATTACCGTGCAAGTAGTGATCACTTGTGAGTACTAAGATCACTGCTACAATTAATTTAACATCTCTTTACCCACTTTGTCTTTTGTTTAAGGCCATATATATATGGTTCCATTTATGTCAGCAAAACTTTGGGGTGGGGGTATAGGAAGCATCCACCTGAGCAACACAAATTTTGCTGGGATAAACATTCGTGTGCCCAGCACTATGTTGATGGAAAACACTGTCCCGCTGACATAGCTCCTGCTTGCTTGCAGAGCTGGTTTCATTATGTCAGTGGGAGAGGTTCTCTCTTCAGCATAAGATGGCCACCTGAACCTCTAACAGTGGCACAGCCACTGTAAGCTTGTATGTGTTGAAATGGCCTGAGAGTGAGCTCTTTGGAAAAGGAGCTGTCTGATTTATTTGTATGTTGTCTAGTTCAAAGTTCTAGACAGAGGTTCTTGGGCGCCCTTGGAGTAGAAATAACAAAAAGTGACTGCAGAAGAATACAAACCTTCCACACAAAGAATCGGTACTTGTTTGCAGTTGGCTCCAAAAAGCACCTGTAACAAAATAATTTTTCTGATTTTCCTATAAAGTGTATTTACAGATTTAATCTCCTTGCCATTATTACTTTTTTTTATTAGCTTGACTCTTAATGGTAGAAGTATCAGCAGGGATCATGTCAGTAGTATGGACATAGGATTGGAGTTTCTAAAGGATATAAGAACCTCTGAGGAAGTTGGTGGTCTCTAGACTAAAGAAGTATCAATGAGGTCCTGTCAGGGCAGAGATCTTTCTTGTTGCTCCCTGGGCCTTTAAAATCACCAGGGGGAACATCTCTCTTTCATAAACTTGCCTCTTCCGAACATTTCATCCGGGGGATGGAGTGAAGCTGTGATTGCTGACCCAGATGCTGGAGAGAAAATCTCTTTTGCCAGAAGTGCCACCCTGCACCATCTGTATTACTGAGATCTTTGAAGAATAGCTTATTGGATACAAAAAACAAGGAGTCCTGTGGCACTTTTAAAGACTAACAAATTTATTAATGACATACACTAACATGGCTGTCACTTTGGAAGTTTAATTAGATAAGCCAGTGGACAGTGAGCTGGGAGACGTGAGTCAATTCCTTACTCTGCCATGGGCTGGTGGTGTAACTTTCGGAAGCCACTTAACCTATCCCATTCCATGATTTGCCATTTGTAAAATGAGGATAATCCTTAGCTACCTTCACAGCAGGATAAGGTTAAAATCCATTGGTGGTAGTGAGGTGCTCAGATATAATTGCAGAGATGGCTTTGGTTCTATGGGATGCTTGTGTTCCAGGCTGTGCAGTTTGGAAGAAGTCTTTCATAATAAATCCGGGTTCATCACACAGGAAAGCAAACCCCTGTAACTCAGCTTGGAGAAATGAGCAGTGTGTTGCTACCTGGATGGGAACCAGTCACCTCAGATGCAATCTTAAATCTCAGTGCACCTTTGAAAATTGTGTACAAAGTTGGATCTTGCTTATACCTTGTGATGACTGTGCTGGTAAAAGAATCTATTAACAGATTTTTAACTGGCTGCTGAATGACAGCAGAGGTGAGGCACAGGCAAGCGCAGTGGCAGGTTAGTTCTGAAAAAGAGGTAATCTGTCCATGGGGCTATTCCTTATGGGTTTCATCTCTTCCAGTGCAAGGAGAGTGCCGTGTACTGATATAGCAAATCAAATCCAGTCTGCTGGTGGTAGTGTTGATGTCTCTTAAGTGTGTGGGGTTTTTTTGTTTTTGGTTTTTTGGGTTGTGTTTTTTTGTTTTTTTTTTTTTGACAGTGATACCTGACCCCTGTTAGTACCATCATTAGGTCGATTGAAGCTGAAAGTTCTTAATGCTGAACTGGTTGAAATGTGAATTTTGGACCATTCTGGATGTTAGAATAACAAATTCTAGCAGGGGAATGTCAAGAGATTGGGGAGCCAGGTGGCAGAGGGAGAATGTTCCTTTGTGTGAGTGAAATAGATCTTGGTAACTAGCTGTGGTTGAAAGGAGCCCCTGTCAACCTCTAGGAGGAGGTATCATTAATGATTAGACCAGTGGTTCCTAAGCTTTCCCTTTACATGGACAACTGTATCATCATCAAAAGCTTTTGCTAACTACCATGTAAAGAAATAATTTTAAACATTTTAATATAGCCTATGGCTGACAGGAGTCAAACTGGTGGTAGTGCTTCAGAGGGGACAAACCAACACACCTCTAAAGGCCATATTCTGTCAACCATTCTGGGGTTTGTGGGTACTAAGTGCCCCTCATTTTTCTATGGATGCTTGAGCCCCAGAGCACCCACACGTCAGTGCCTATGTAACTGTCAACTCAAAAACATCACTTACCAGAGTTTCTCTCTCCTGCATTCTGCCTGACAGCGACCAAAAGCTGGGACAGGCTTGAAGCTTTGGTTAGAGAAGAGTTGTGGCTTGTCATCTCTGTCATCTGCGTCACCTCCTCCAACTGCCCCCTCCTTGTCCACAACTTCCTCCTTGGTGTTTAGCCCAGCGTCTACTGTCCCCAGCACTGCTGACATATTCTTGGGGCTTTTGGCAGTGGGTCCTGGGTTGCTGGAGAGGATGGTGTCTAACTTTTTATAGACCTATCAGATCCAACAGCTCTAGTGCTCTGCAAGCAAGAGAGCATTTGCTGTGTGGAGCCACAATGATCAGCTGGGAACAATTTCAAAACGACTTAGACCTTTAGAAGGGGAGAGGCAGATGCTTGTTTATGTGACTGTAGAGCAGCTGTGTGTAAACTGCTCACTCAAGCAGATGGAGAAAAGGATTGTGGGATGGCTCCTGGAGGTAATTTACAGTGACATAACCAAGTGCAGTGTCTACACTGACACTTTGTCAGTCTTATTTTGCCTCAAGATGCTTCATGCCTTTCGCTGAGATGCTTTTATTTTTGTCAGTAAAGCGAAATTTGATTGGCTGTCGGAACATTGTAGTGTGTACGGCTCTGCTGTTCTGTCGATAAAAGCTGACTTTTGTTGACAAAATGCTGTAATGTAGAGCCACTTGAGTGCCTTATATCATTTTAGCTGGTCGATTCCTTCCCGCTGTCGGCAAAAATGAGCCAAAGCAATTCTTACATCAGACTTAGAGCATCATCACAAGGGTTGTGCTGGTTTAACTATGGCTGTTTGTAAACCAGTGCACCTGTCTCATTCTGGTTAAACTCCTTGGTTTGACGCTGAGGTGCATGGGTTCTAGCTCATGGAAGCTTAGGCTCTAATAAATTTGTTAATTTTTAAGATGCCACGGGACTCATTATTTGTTTTATTGAAAACCCATAGTTGCAGGAACAGTGATATGGCATTTAAAATTCCTTTTTGCTTCCCATGTACCAAGTACTTATGCCAAATGGACAGGGGAGTGTTCAATGGAGGCTGCTGAGGCAACCTTAATGCTTCATTTCTGTGCTGGAAAACATTGTTAAAAACAGAAATTCCTGATTTTCAAATGTGAATTTTTTAAATCAGCAGCATGTTGCTCAGCTTTTCTTTCCTGGAGTTTCTGCTGTTTTTACAGAGGGAAGGCCCTACATTCACGATTGAAGGCGGCGTCCCTGAGGGACACATAAAGGTCAAAAAGTTGCCCCAGGAGATTCCTAGTGAGACTGTCCTAGAGTTTCAGGGGCCAGTGGCATTTAGTGTGTGTGTGTGTTATCCTGCAGCCCCTTGAGTTAATGTGTAGCTGCCCTTTACCTTGCTAGGCCAAAGTTAGTTGTTCCTCTGAGGCCTTTAAGCATGTGCTTGAATAAGGTGGAGCTATAGATGGAGGGTGCTTGTGTACACTAATTGAAAGCATTGTGACAGATTTTTCAACTGCTGATAGCAGCCCTGGAAGTTGTCATGTAGACCTGTGGCTTCTGGGACTTCTCTTACTGTGTTGATTAAATGGGCTGTGAGTGAGTTCCCGAAAGCATGATGTGGAACAGAGTTGGTGTTAGTGATGTGAAGCTGTCTGAGAAAATATCCCTAATATAGACAGGGCCCCAGGGCAAGCAGAGCCATTGCTGAGTAGAGTGAAGCTGGACTTTATGCTGAGCAGAGGGAGCTTGGCTATGTCTTGAAACCCTGCCCATTTGCAGAAGGTGGTAATGTGGGGGAGGGAGTCAGTCCTGTGATGCTTTTAAAGACTAATAAATTTATTTATTGCATGAGCTTTTGTAGGAGAAAAGCCCACTATCCCTTAGTCCATATTTGTGCATCTGAAGTGGGATTTTCTCCCATGGAAGCTCATGCAATAAATAAATTAGTCTTTAAAAATGCCACAGGATTCCTTGTTTGTTTGCTGAACTAATCTGACCTGGCTTCCCCTCTGGAATTTGATAGTAGATAGTGACACTGTAAATGTTCGGGGAGAGGGGATGGAATTTGCTCTGGTTACTGGTCAAAGGAGCCAAGGTTATTAGGTCCAATATATTCAATTAAGGCTTAAGCTCATGCAAGTCCCAGCCTCTGGTTGAAAACTAAAGACTGTCCTTGAAAGGGTTAATCATCCAGGGGGTAGGGCATTTTTCTCTGGCCTTAACCTTTGTCTCTGAGGAAAGTATCCTCTGCAGAGCTGCAGTTCTCTGTGTTGAACTCCCTCCCACCCCCACAGCCAGGCACAGCAAGAACATAGTTGCTGTGATCTGTTACAAGGTCCATTAACATGTGTGTTGGCTGCTGCATTTAGGGATTGGACCAGGGGCTCAAGGCATGTGGCTGTAACAGACCCGTAACCAGGCACAGATGGAACCTGTAATACGCTCACTGGTGGGCTCCACGAGCATGGGCGCCTTGGAGCCATGAATTCCAGTTCTGACTCTGACAGCCTCCTAAAGCAAATAGCTCAATCTCTGTTCTCCCGACTTTCCTTAATTAGTACAGTTGGGATATTGATTACCTTCCAGGCTGAGGAGAGGGGAAGGAGAAAGTGGCTGTGAGGGGTTAAGTTCTATAGGGGCAGCCAGGTTAGTCTAGTTCAGCAAAACAATCTGGTTTAAAAAAAAAAAAAAATTTGCAAGGAGTCCTGTGGCACTTAAAGACTACAGGTTTGTTTATCACATGAGCTTTCATGGGAGAATATCCCACTTGGTCATGCTTTAAGATGGGGGAACTTACAGAATGGGATGAAAATAAATGCAGGGGAGTGTAAAGACATGGGATCAGCTCATACTGCAACAGCAAATCAGAGCCATTGTTAAGAGTCAAACACTGGAAAACAGCACATAGAGGAGGGTGAAGTCAAATTACCTGTTGTAATGGGAAAAGAAGGCATAGTCCTGACAGTCTAATCTGAATATCAATTCTAATTCAGCTGTTTCTCTTTGAAGTCCTGATGCCCCACTGACTTTCTTGAGTGCAGGAGCTAACAAATTATCCATAGAGTGATTAGAAAGATGGAAGTGCTTAGCAACTGGTTTTTGTGTTGTGTTTTCTGTCAGTCTTGTGCCCATTTATTCTTTTGCGCAGGGATTGTCCCGTTTGTCCGGTGTATAAGGTGTGGGGCCATTTCTGGCGCATGGCGGCATAAATCATTTTAATGCAGGAGCATGTGAATGAGCTGGCTTGATCAGGTCCTGAGATGTTGTCTTTTGTGCAGATATGTGGGAGAAGTTGGTAACGTGGTTTGCTGCATGGCTGTGTGCCTGCTTTAATGTTTCTGTTAGGTCTGTAGTTGCTGGTGAGTATCTGGTTAATGCATGTGCAATAAATACATTTGTTAGTCTTTTAAAAGTGCCATGAGACTCCTTGTTTGAGGGGTTAGATTCCCTTGCTCACAAACTGCTAGGAGCTAGAGGTTTCAGTAATAAAGGTGTTAGTTACTGTGTTGCCAGGTTCCAAAGGGCAGCCGTATTAGACTAGTTCAGAGGTTAATTTCAAAAGGATAGCCGTGTTAGTCTAATCCAGTAAAAAAACAACAAGGAGTTGTGTAGCACTTTAAGACTAACAAATTTATTTTTTGCATGAGCTTTCGTGGGAGAAAATCCCAGTGGAGGATAGAAGGTCCAGTTTGCATGATCGCTAGCCAATGTGTGAGGGCAGAATGGCCTAAAGTCACCCTACGATCAAGTCAGACAAGACACATTACGGCTATGACCCGAAGTCCTTGTCATTGAGTGAAGGACCTGTGTTGGTGTTAAATACGGATAAGCTAAGGCCAGAGAGCTAGATATTCCGGCACTAGCACATATTGGGTGCAATAACTGTGAAGAAAAATAAAGTGATGCTGGAGCTCCCACTTTACCAGTGGTGAATACAGGGCACTGTAAGAAGCAAGGAAAGGGAAAGGCGCAGAAGAATGCCGCCCTTTTCCTAGTCAGAGGGAATATTGCACAGGGAGATTGGAGGCAATGGGCAACTGTGTGGATCTAGAGCACTCAGTGCACCTGCAGCAAGAGAAAGGTTGCAAGAAGTGATGAAGGGGAGATCACCCCACTCCTAAAGTAGTGGAGTATGGCACAGGGGATGTGAGATGAGAGATGGCTATCCCTTACGACGCAAGGTGTGAACAGAGCACTCAAGCTGATCTGAAAACAAGAGTGCTTAGTCAAGGCTATTGCAAATATGTGACCTGACTGAGGCATTGCCAGAGGCCAACATGCCCTTCCCAAAGGGATTGTGACGCTCCCCTATTGTATGAGGTGAGCTGTAAATACCTACAGCGTTGCACTGAAATAAGAAAATGTTGTTGTTGTTGTTGTTGTTATCATTATTACCCCAGCCCGATGACTAACAATTCACCACAGAGACAGCCGAGGGAAGTCAAGTGCAAAGAACTGCCGTGACTAAGGCCGGAGTCCGAAGGGTAGGCTCGTGTCCCCCAAAGGGGCCTGGGAGCCATCCCCCACAGCCTACGGAAGCTAACATGCTTTCAGGATCTGGGACCTTGCAGACCACAAGGGACATAGCGGCGTGGGTCTGACAGAAATGCGTATGCCCTAAAATGATGGAGTGTGGGAAACATGCGTACTAGAAAGAGGTTCACTGTAGTGTGGGAACAATGCAAAAGATCCAACGGATCTAAGAGAAAGGGAAAGGAAAAACCTCCTCTAGTGAGGATGGAGCAAGGGTATGTCACCCTGTTTAGGTATAGCCCAGGCCTTCCCCATTAAGACACTTTCCAGTCTCTCTTCTGTCCTCTTTCATTATTATTTTTGTTTTGTTTTTACCAGGGAGGAAGTAGGATGACCTCTACCGAGGGTCAGCTGGTTCCCCGAGATCCGAGGTCACAGCTCGGCATTTCAGGAACGGGGCCATTAACGGGTTCCTTCAAGTGTTGAAGGAGTCTAGTGACCATTTAATACAGGAGCTTAAGTATGCTGAAAGAGTGGCTACTAAAGCTAAGGAGAATCTTTGGTTGGAGGGAAAAAGGGAGTTGTACATGATGGAGCTCCCAAGAGAAAAACCCCTGAGCCGTCCTGAGGGGTGACACAGTGCTATGATTGTCTTCTGGGTGGTGAACTACTGAGAAGACACTTGCTAGGCAGAGCCTTCAGGGAAAACAAATGTTTGGGCCCAGACTCATACTGAACATGCAGAATCAATCTCTGGGTCAGTATCAGACCCGTAGCCAACGGCAGACGGGAATCCGTCCAACGCAAGGAGAGGTAGAGGCGGGTGGTCCGAAATTTACCCAGCTCTCTGTGGGGAAGAGACAGAGGGACAACTGGCTCGATATTGGGTTTTTTCTGTTGGTGGGGGTAGGACCCCAGGCATGTTAGCACCCATAGTGCTCACTGAGAGGGCTTGGAACACCTCTGTAGACACACTGCCATGCCCCAGGGCAGTAGGGGCGGGGCTGTGGGAACCAAAATCCCTGATTGCCAGGTAACAACACTAGTGATGCACTCCAGAGTGTGGGCTGCAGTAATAGAGGAAGAGACAGCCCTTCCCTTTGGTGTGAGAGTAACCCTTTCCCCTGTATGGATGAGAGGAATGTAGGGAGTACCGGGCCGGAGGCTCTATCATGGTGGAGCCTTTTTCTGCATGCCCACTGAGATTTATTGACCAGCTGATGGAAAGTTGATTACGGGAGGGGTTACCCCCTTAATGGGAATCCCAAGCGGCTAACCCAAGACACCTGTGTCTAGCAACTGAGCATTGACATATCCATCCGGCACTAGGCAGAAAAAGGCCAGGGTGACCCACCTCATGGGCCCAGAAGGAGTGTAAGGCACCACCAAACTCGAAAAATGTATCTTAGATCCCCTTGTTGAGGACCATTTGTGATATAAGGAGACGGCAGTGTGAATGGGTGAATAAGGGAGAGTGGGAGACTCTACGCAAGCCTATGGAGTGGGAGCACAAGCGCCCTCTGGTGAGGAGGGAAGGGGAAGTCAGACCCTGTCTGGAGAGAGGGCCTCTTTGGGTGTCTGGCTCAAGACATGCTAGGGCCAGAGTTAAGGTTTTACAGGGAATGAGTGTGTGTCTACCAGTATGGGGAAGAGTACTTGGGGAGAACACCCCCCAGTCTACCTTGGGAAGGGCTGAGGGGGAGGCGCTATACCCTCCAGTATTTACAGAGTATCCCTGTTTTTGCCTTGTGCACCTCCAGAGGGAAGGAAAGGAGGCGCCACGTGGGGAGGCGGAGGGGGGAGCTTCCCCACTCAAGAATAGTAAGATATAAGGGATGTCCTAGAAGCAGGAGGTAGCTTTCCTCCATTTATTGACAGTGATGAGAGAGAGAAAGGGATGGAGAGAATACAGCAAGGCTAGGGTTAGACAGCAGGCCCTGCCTGAGCTTGAAACTGTCCATGAGCCCAAGGGAAGGTTGCTGAGTCAATGGGCACCCTATAGGACAGGGGTTCTTAGGAGTTGTATAATAACACCAACCTGGCTGGCTATGAATAGCTACTCCTGGTGGATGGCTGGGCACTCCTCCGGGAATGGAGGAGTGGACCCAGGAGGGCAGGAATTCCCTAATTGATATTCAGGCCTGAGCTGTGGTGGTGGGAGTGTTAACTCGTGCCCGTAGTTGGAAGAGGGGATGAGCGGGGGTCAGTGTTAAGCCCTACGGGGGTGGAGGGTGTGGAAGAGGGCCTGAAGGGAGGAGACCCAGATATTTTATCTCTTTTCCCCCCCCCCCCCCGAGGGTCACAGGCAGGCCCCAGAACGGCATCCATCTCTGGCGGGAAGAGAGCTTCACCGCCAAAGGAGAGATCAAGGACCACCTGTTGAGAGGCTAAGGTGCACCCTGTTTCTCGCAGCCAGGCCACATACTGTAGAGTCACAGCAGAGGCTGCTGTACGGGAGGCTGTGTCTACTGTATCCCAAACAGAGAGAAGGAGATCCTAGGATGCTCCCCTGCCTTCCACAAGGAAGGCATCATACTCCTCCCTCGCCTCTTGTGGGAGAAGGTGTCAAAACTTATTTACTGACTCTCAGACGTCCGGCATAGATTGGCCCACGAGGGCCTGGTTGTTTGCGATGCATAACTGGAAGGCGGAGGAGGAACACACCTTCTGACCCAGAAGATCTAATTCCCTAGCATCCCTCGATGCTGGGAGAGGGTTGTGGGGAACTCATCCCAGGCCTAGCACTGCCTCCACCACTGCTCGAGATGGGACTGGATGGTGGATAAGCAAGGGGAACTCTGACCCTGGGACTCCATATTTGAGGCCTGCTGTGTCTGAAACCGGGGAGATAGAACCCTAGTTTTGCCAGCGTGTGGAGGTGAGGTTCCAAACGCTAGAGTGGAGGGGCACAATGATGGGCTCTGCTGATGTGAAAACGGGCCCGAACAGGCTATCACTGGGGACTTCCAAAGATTGAACCTCCATTCCCATGTGGGTAGAGACACGGCGCAGAAGATCGAAATGTGCTGATAGATCCCCCATATAGGAGCATGGCACCGGATTTAGAGCTCTAGCCGGTGCTGATGGAATCAGTGCCAAGCTGGGTGCAGTGGTCTCTTGGGGAGACCATTCATGAGGCTGGTACTAGAAAGGCACTGGCGTCGAGGCTGTTTAGTTCCCTTTGAGGCCCCCTCCTCCCTGGGACCATGAAGATGGTGCAGGGGACAGCAGGGTGATGCAGTGCTGGGGAGAAGGCTCGACCGTACCAGGGCTCCATGGGGTAGTGGGTTCCAGTGTTGGGGAACTTGGCACCAATACTGGAGATGGCATTAGGTGCTGCTTTTAGTGCACCCCCAGACATTCAAAACAAAGGCTGGCTTGTCCCTCTTTCTAGAGGGTACCAGGGAGGGTGGAGTAGTCAGTAAGAGGAGTGCCTTCGTAGGCATTGGCGGCAGCAGAGTCATGGGAAGTGTTACCAGCTCCTCCCAGTCCCGTGGAGGACTCCAAGTGGTGCTGACGCCGCGGCACCAACACTGGTACCGAGCTAGCCTTGCATCCTCTTGGGGAGTGGTGCCGGGAAGGTTCCGGTGCTGAGCCGGCATGCAGTATTGCACAAGACCCTGAAGCCTCAGGGCTAGGCTGCTGCACTTGCCCTGGGGCCAAAGCTCAGTGCCTTTGCTCCCTGTCCTTGATTGTCCTAGGCTTAAAGGACAGACAGATGGAGCAGGAGGTGACTAAGTGGCTTTCACCCAGGCACTGGAGGCACTTCTCGTGGGGATCGTCCTGTGGGAAGGCCTTGCCGCATTCAGCTCAGGGTTTAAACCCTGGCATGGCAGATGGTGGAGTAGAGCGGTCTTCGTGCTCTGAAGTTGGGTGCTCAAGGAAGGAAACATTCTTCGGTGGAACTAGGTCCATGAAAAGGCGCTCCTATTCAAGCGAAAGGCTCATGAACAGAGAGAGACAGGCTGCTTGCTAATGCAAGGAGTGGGCTGTTGCATGAACTGTTGCTAAGGCAGACAAAATGGAACTGGGGAAGGGTCGGGCGGCTGCTGCATACGTAGCCACTGGTTGGCGCGTGGGGCGGTGGGCACCAACCTTCTTCTGACAGGCTAGGGCAAAAGGTTCTGACCAATTGTGGACTGTGGCACGGATACACCTGTTAGTGAATGTATCTGAGCAGCACTTGAAGAACTTATGCTGATGGTGGATGGAAACTTGCCTATCACTCATAGGCATAAAAAAAAAAAAAAACCACCCCAAAAGGACATGCAAGGTTAAAAGGAAGGCAGGTACCTATGGTAATAAAAATATCCATCACACCTCTGGAGAACCAAGAGACTCAGCGAAGCAGAGCAAAAAGAGGACTACTGGTAAGTGTTCCCAGATGTGGGTGCGTGTGTAGAGTTCTGTTTTATGTAATCTGCTCTGTTCTGAGCTGGAAATGACGAGAGCCTGATGATGAAAGACTTGGGCAATGAGGGAGAAAAGTGAGTTGAGAAATGCCAAGCACAAGTTTCATTGGACAAATATGGGTTAGGTTCCCTGCAATGTTCCCTGTAAGCTCACGTAGGGAACTCTGCCTGCTGTGTATTCCCAGGGGCAGAGAGCTTCCCACAAGCTGGGAGTTTTTCAAACTCCCAAGTCCTGCCCTGAGCATGCTCAGGCAGCAGCCTCAGGCATGGCCCAGTAGCAGCAGCTCTGCAGGCCAGGTAGGGGGCAAAGGGGGCCCTTGGTGGGGTATCGGCAGAGAAACCTTGGGGGAGATCACAGGAGATCCCCTTTAAAAGGCAGCCAGCCAGCCCCGGCTTCTCAGGAAGCAACAGGGAGAGAACCACCTATGGGTTTGCATTGTCCTTCCCAGGGCTGTGCTGGTGTTGGGACTAGTCAGGGTGTCCTGTCAGCCTTCCTCCCCCTCCCTTTCCATGCTGCCTTTCAACAACAGCTTTGTTAGAGGCAGACTCTTTCTTACATGTGCAGCGGCTCGAACCCGGGAAGGCTGATGCTGGGCTGCAATAACTAACACTGTGGGAACAGTGAGGCAGCTGTACCCTTTACCTACCCTGGACAGTTGCTGGAAAAAATGTCTATGTGGATTTCTGCCTCCTATGGCTGGAGTAGCCCAGTTGATGTTTTGGCACCGATAGTGATAAAGGGCATTGTGGTAGAGGGCACACAGCCAGCTCTCTCATTGCAAGTTCCAAAGGGTAGATTACTAGAGTTCAGCAAAACAAACAGGGAGTTTTGTGGCACTTTTAGAAACTAACAAATTTATCTCATGAGCTTTTGTGGGAGTCTTTAAAAGTGCCACAAAACTCCTTGTTTGTTTGTTTTTCTCTAGTTGCAGTTGCTGACTAAGAAACCCAGGAACCAATAGTTAGTTTCTGAAATTACACTAAAGCAGAAACATTTATACAGCACTTTGGAAAGGTACTTAGCATGAAAGATGCTAAGCAAAATAAATTATATTGAACCATGTAACATCTCTATCAAAGGTGAATGCTTTTCTTTTCAGTTGTTAAAAGGCTTTAATATACAAAATATATATACAAAAGTTCTGACAGCTCTTTTAAAAATATTACAACCCTGTTCCTTTTTCTGCAGGTAAGTGGTTTTTTTTTTCTTTGTTTCTTTTTAAATAAATGCAGTTTAAATTTCATTTTATTTAACTGTATCCATTTTTTATTTTGGCTTTCTTCAGAAAACTGTAGAAAAGATTCCTTAAGAGTTCTCTCTAGCATGAGAAGTGTGAAATGGCAGGCAGATGAGAATCATTTAGTGCCATGCATACAAATTAATGAAGCCAAGACTGATGCATTATTGCTGTAAAACAAACAAGGAGTTCTGTGGCAGTTAAAGGCAAACCAATTTATTTATTGCATGAGCTTTCATGGGAGAAAATCCCATGTCATCAGATTTATGCAATAAATAAATTGGTTTGCCTTTAACTGCCACAGAATTTTTTTTTTTTAACTGAACTAGACTATCACAGCTCTACCCCTCTGGATCTTGGAAATATTGCAGGTTGATGTTTCCTTCTGGCAACGTGATAAAGACAGACAACAACAACTGTGAGGTGTAGATGATGGTCTAGATCAGTGTTTCCCAACATTTTCTTTGCTGTGGTACACCTTGCTACCTTTAATTAATTTGAGGCACACCACCATATAGTTTCCAAATGAACTCACGAATACTCATGAGCCAATCCAGAGCCCTTTGAGTAGTTTTTCAAAAAATTTTGTGGCACACCTGTTCAGGCCTGATGGCACACCTGTGTGCCATGGCACACCGGTTGGGAAACACTAGCCTAGATAGGCAGCATGTGTCATTGTCTCACATTTGTTTAGTAAATTAATAAAACTACAGGATTTCAGTTTAACATTTCTATTAAAATTCCAACAAAAAGACCACATCTATGCTCTTCTTTTGAATTAAGATAGTTAGGCATGCTGATGCTTCAGCACCAGGGCTCACAAATTACCACTCAGTGAACACCATAACTTGCCCAGCTGCATTGTCGCCTTAGAGGAAACAGTGGGTTACTTACCAGTAGCTGTCCTTCTTCGAGATGGGCTGCTCAGATTCATTCAGAAATAGGTGTCTCTGTACCAGAGTGCCTGATTTTTCCAGAACTTTTTGCCCTAGCCTGTCAGAAGAGGGCAGGCAGCCACCGCCACCCCAGTACCACCCCATGGCTATATATGTGGCTGCCGCCCGGCCCCTCCCCAATTCCTAGGACTTGCCAACTCCAGATGAGGGGAGGGATCTGAATGAATCTGAGCAGCCCCTCTCGAAGAAGGACGGATTTTGGTAAGTAACTCACCGTTCTTCTTTGAGTGCTGCTCAGATACATTCAGAAATAGGTGACTTCTAGCCATGCTGATGGATGGTGGGTGGAGTTGGCTCTTCTGCCTTCAGAACAGCATGTCTCTGACTTGAGTAATTGTCCAATGAGCAAGGTCCTCAAGGTCTAAGGAGATGACCTAAGGACTGTCATCCAGGCAAGGGTAACCTGTGATTGCAGGACTTAACCCAGTGGAGATAAGTAGGCCCAGTTTGTCCAAGCACCAATTGTCACACTTGTGGGGGGGGGGCCTGAAGTCACCGTACACATAAACATGATACCAGCACATCACGGGTATAGCCGAGGAATGCCACTCTAACCGCTCTGCCTAAGAGCGTATTGGCAAACGTATGAGGGTAACAGAGGGGTTAGTGTTCTGGCAGCAACGTGAGTTAACGTACCTCCTATAGGTAAATTCAGAAGACCATGGGGTTGTCAGGCAGGAAGTGGTGGGAACCGACACTGCAATAACCTGTGTAGGGGAGGCAGACTGTGCTTCCCTCAGCCGGCATTGTAAAGTACTTGTGGTCCATGAGCCTGATGGGAACATGAATCTGGCACGCCTGGTGTCTGAAGAAGGGATGGGGTACCAGAGATGGTTAGGGACTAGAAGAGTTACTTCGGGCTATATAGAAAGGAGGAAGTGCAAACAGCTGGAGATGTCAGCAGGCGGGCTGGTACGGTACGTTTGGGACTGAAGCACCTGGATCGGTATGGGAACAGGAAGGTATCTGACCCACCCAATGGCCTTATACAAGTCAGACCAGGAAGGAACTTCCATGAGCCTGATGAATATATCCTAGGCCTGCATGGGCACACCAACGACGCTGGGCCGGTCCTTGTTGAGAAGGACTGTCGGTATCGATAACCTTGTGAAGACACAAGGGAGAGATGTTATCGTTACTTCCATTCTTTCTCTTGTGGGGGGACGGACGGCTGAAGGAGTATGGCCAAAGAGCCAATTGCAATGAAGCGAAGCCCAAGCATAGGCTCATCGGTACAATAAACCCTGGTGCCAGATCCCCGTGGCTTACAGGATTAGGCTTGCATTGGCTTACGTTACCTGGTACCACTGGAGGGAGCTCAACCAGTGTGGCACTGTCATGGAGACTGCAGACCACACTCTTGGATCCCCCCTGTTCACAGCCAATCAGGACTCTGCTGCAGTGGAGCCATCTCCCGTCCAGCACCTGGGTCTCCACCCTATCTGTAGCCAGCTCCCAAATCCTGGATTAGAGGGTCTGACCCTTGTTCTGTCTGGTTCCTCCCTTCATGAGGGTCCCAGCAGTCCCAATCAGCAGTGATGCTCAGCCAGTGTAGAAGTCAGAGGGTTTATTAGCAATCCAGTTTGCACGGCAGTTAGGACAGTTGGCTCTCAGATCAACCAGGAGGTCTAGTAATAAACCCCAGGATGAGCCCCGGAGATCCTGCCTCTCTGATCTCCATCTTCCTTCTCCACCTTTTGTTCTCCTCTGCTCTCAGCTGCCCTGCCCCCTGTCTAAACTGGCAATAACCTGTCACCTACAGGGGGTCCAGATAAGGTCAGACTAAAGCCTCTTCCCCCCAGTGGGACCCATAGTTATCACACACCCATGTCCCATCACCATAACACCATCACCAAAGTACAGGAACAGAAAAGAAGAACTTTGGGGCATTGCTCCTGGCATCCCACAGTAGCATGAGTTTTCTTACTTCATTAGAGGTGCTGACTCTAGGCTTGGTGATGCACAGAGGTGTAAGTCAGGATTTGGGCTCCTGAAGGAAGGGCCTCGAGGGAGAGGCAGGTTATATGGGAGGAGGGAGCAGTGTCCTCTGCGGAAATGGAGCAAAGGTCCGACACCCCAAAGGTGCACATCCTGCCATCTCTTCAAAGAGACTTCTGAGTTATCTGAAGGGTCTACCATGAGTGTACTATTGTTTTCATTAGAGCTTACCCTGAGAGTGAATTCTATCAGGGGACGGCTAGCTCCCGAATTCCCAGTGGCTAGACGGAATCTCAGGATGGGCGTTATATGAGGTCTATCTGGTGAGAAGACACCTAGAAGTCGCCCAAGATGGGAGCATAAAACCAAGTAGCGGCTACCAGTGTTTCCTCTAGGGTTTGGCGGCTTGTGTGCAAAATTTTCAACCCATGTGCAAAACTTTTTTATAAAATGTGTGTGCAAAGTCATGTGACAAAACTTACTGAAAAATCTAGAACAATGAAAAACTAATGAAAGCTGTTATTTAAAGTTGTTTTTATTAAGAAAAAGAAACACCTAAAAGTTGCTTAGCATTTACCCAAATTGCTCTACAATTCAAAGAAACTAATTAACAGCTTTCATATAACCCAGGACCAAAGTCATATTCAATCTGGATCCTAGCTGTCACATTTCTTGTCCAAAGCACCAGGGACATCCAAAGCTCTGAGCATAAGGTTCCGCAGCTTGAACTAAAGAGCCAGGCTCTCTAGCTTCACAATGAGCATATGCATCCACCATGGAGATCAGACACAAAGCAGGACACATAACATAGTAAGGTTTGTGTGTGACACATGGTGTCTGGGTTGTGTTACCAGATACCAAAGCACGGAAAGAATAGGGACGTACGAAAAGGAGGATGTGTGGAGAATTACCTAGTATTGATATAACTGATTATTGTATTATGTCATGGAAAATGGGTAACAATTAATGAATGCAGCATTAAAACTGCACAAAGACATGCGTTTTCTAAATTATTTTAAAATAAAGAAAATTGCCAAAATGTTTTCTTTTACCAAAAACTGGATTTTTTCATTAAATGAAAATTTTTCATGACCCTTTCATTAATGTTCAGGGGACTAACATTAAAAAACTAAATTTTCAAATGTAAACTTGAAAAGTACCTAAAAAAGTTTAAAAAAAAAACAAAACAGTTAACTCACTTCTCATTTTTCATTTTCCACAGCAGCCCATTTTTACGGTTTAAAAAAAAGTCCTAAATTGTTTTTGTCCAGTTCAAACCTGCCCCTTTAGTGGTTTTACTTAATTGGTCCCCCTCAGTAATTTTATTTATGGTAGACTTTTATTTTCCTTCATTTTATTAGTATCCTTATTTTTTTCCTCCCCAATTTAGCTGTTTTGTAGGGAGCAAGGGCTGAAAATAAAAGTGCCTTCCAGAGGTCTTGAACCCATAACCCCAAAGTTAAAAGATAATGTTTTTAGCAAGTGAGTTACCCAGCAAACCTTTTGAGTACTATGTTCCACAGTCAGGAATACTTGAACTCTTAGTGAAAAGACCTGATCTGTGCTGAGCTGTGATTGGACAGTGTGTGCATGTGACCAACTCCACTCCCCAGTGGCTGAGGGAAGATCCCCTGCTCCACAGCTTGCCTGTTGGGGACCTGCCACCTTTTCTGGCTGCGCTGCCTACCCGGCCTGACCCTGGGGCTCCCCCCCCCCACCTTCCACCCCCCCCCCCCCCCAGCCATTCTTGGCTGCACCCCCAGCCCACTCCAGGCCAGCCCTGCCCTGGGCCTTGTGCCTGACCTGCCTCCTCCGTTGCATGCGCAGGAATGATGAAATACTGTGCAGCATGGGGTTTTTTTGTGTGCGGCCATGCTGCTGTGTGCCTTAGAGAGAACATAGGTGGCTACTAGGGTTAGAGAACCCTTGGAGTGTGATGAGGGAGAGGGAGTTGTACCTGCAGGACACCCGAACAGGGTCATCCCGGAGCTGGGTCAGGATGATCATGGCGCTATGGCCATCCCCAGGGGAGGAGCTATGAGAGGCCCCCTCTGGTAGATAAGACTATGACTGGGACCAGACTAGTACCCTGCCTTCAGGGGTGGTGTGCAGACCATATGGGTGGGGCTCAGCCGGGGGTGCCCTTCACAGGTCTTGGACCCCTGACTCTGAGAATCAGGACCTCTTGCCTGCTCACAGAACTGGCTGGGCAGCTTGACTTGAAGATTGGAGAGAAAGGCAGAGGAATGAGTGTGTTCAGCTCTGACTGAGTGGCAAAGTGGTGGGAGAGGAACATTGGTATTATTATCTCATCTCTGATGGCCATGGCCATGACCAGGGGGCCCTCGATTGAGTGGGAGGGAATGGGCATATTAAGGTTGGGAGAATGAGGAAGGAAGTGTAATACTGGTCTGCCTCGTCAAAGGGAACCCCATGAATGGTTCAGTCTTCCCAGCACATTCCGGGTAGCTGTGAATGGCAGGCCCAGAGGGAAAGGGGCCCTTGTTTGTAGAATGGGTAGACACAACGTGGGGCCCAGTTGGTGGGACCCCTCAGCAAGTTATTCACCACGCTGTGAACCAGGTGGTAGTAGAGAGTGTAGGGGTTTCAACGTCACCCGTGGGCGAGTCACCAAAGGCCTGCATCCCTAGACAGGCTCCGGCCTGCATGTGTGGTTCTTGACAGGTGGAAGTGATATGCCTGCTGTATGGGTTCAGGAGAGGGTTGCTGTAACCCGAGCTGGAGGCACTACCTTGAGACCTTGGATGGGGTCGATCAGACGCGAACTACGTTAAATCTAATCCCGGTAATGACATCAGAAAGGGTTAGTCAGGGTGGTACATAGGAAGGGTACGGGGGGAAGTTCCCCTCTCTGCCCCCACTTTTGGGCATGGGAGTGGTTGGGAAAGGAACAGGGGTTGATCAGGTGGCCTCCGACCACCTGGTTGGGGCGTGGAGCGGTAGGACTTGTCCATGGGGAAGTGTGCGGGAGTGACGCTCTCCGGTATGGAAATGGTTGTAGTAAACACCCATTTGGTTTGGAGTTGGGATCGGCAGGCCATACTCTTTGGTGTTTGGAGTGTTCTCTGTGAACCCTCATGTCTTCCAAAAGGCGAAGGAGCTGCCGCCCAAGGGGGGCATTGTGTAAGGGGCACGATAGTGCCCTAGGAGCAAAACCCATTCTCTAAGGGATGTCCCCAGGATTTTGGCCATCTGATCACTGTAATGTCTCTTCAGGTATTGGACACATTCGGGTAGACAGTGGGAGTATGAATATATGTGCAACCTTAATGCTAGTCGAAGAAAAGAGGCTACTTAACCTCTGAACTGTCCGCCCTTGCCTGAGGGAGAGGAGAAGGCTGTCTGTCAGCTTGGGGGAACGGTACTGAGGTGGAGGACAGTCCATGGTGGAGTTTGGATGGTTGACAGCATGGCTGTGAACATGAACAGTAATGCAGAGTGACCGTTTAGGATCCTTCCCTGCAAATGCGGGGGGGGGGTGCCTTGCTGGGAAGGTCCCCCAGGTGGGTTTTGGACTGAAGTTGTGGTGAGGATTAAAACCTCACCAGTGGCTAGTGAGAAGGAGTGGTTGGGTGGAGGTCAGTTAGCTATGGGGCCCTATGGGGCTGGAGGACGTGGAAGAGGCCCCATTGGGAGAAGGCAAAGATATTTTAATTCCCCCCAAGAATCGTGCACGGTCCCAAGACGGCTGAGGTCTCCTGTGGGAAGAGGGAGTCACCCCCGAAGGGGAGATCGAGGGCCACCTGCTGAGAGGCCGAGGGCACTCTGGCTTCCCGAAGCCAAGCTGCGCAGCGCAGGGTAACCACTGAGGCCATGGGGTGGGCTGCCATATCCACTGCATCCTAGGCTGACAAAAGGAGGACCTGAGAGGCTATTTTACCTTCTTCCAAGAAGGCATCATACTCTTCCCTGGCCTTTGGTGGGAGTAGCTGTCTGAATCTGTTTATTGACTCCCACGCATCCAGCAAGTATCTGCTGGTTGGGGCCTGATTATTCGTGATCCGCAACTGGAAGGCTGAGGAAGAGTATACTTTTTGTCCCAGTAGCTCTAGCTCCCTTGCATCCCTCCATGTCGGGAGGGGATCGTGGGGAGTCTGTCCCAGCCCTAAGGCTGCCTCCAGCACAGCATAAGGTGGAACTGGGTGGTGGGTGAGCAAGGAGAACTCTGACCTCGGGACCCTATACTTGAGACACGCCATATCTGAGACTGGGGAGATGGAACCCGGGTTCTGCCAGCGGGAGGAGGCCAGGTCCCAGATCCTGGGGTGAAGGGGAACCGTGACTGGTTCCACTGAGGAGAACACCAGGCCGAATAAAGTGTCGGTGGATGTCTCGGAGGATTGGACCTCCATCTCCATGTGGGCTGAGACGCGGTGCAGGAGGTCAAAATGCGCCAACAAATCACCCGTCTAAGAAGACGGTACCAGGTTTAAGACTCTCCCCGATGTCGGGGGTGGTATTGGCACGGACGCAGAGGCCTCTTGCGGTGACCATTCGTGCGGGCGGTTCCGGAAGAGTGATGGCACAGACTCAGTACCGAGGCCATTTAGATCCCTTTGAAGCCCCTTCCCATGGGCTGGAATGGGGGAAGTGTCTCTGGACCACGGGGTGGTACTAGAGACGGCAGGGTGATATACTGCCATTGGGATGGCTCCACAGTACCGGGACCCAAGGCAGTAATGGGCTCTGGGGCTTCGGAGCCTGGGGCCTGTGGCGGGGAAGGGGAGCAGTGCCGCTTGCATTGGGCCCAGGCCTTCAGCATAAAGGCCGGCTTCCCCCTTCTAACTGGCGCTGGCAAGGGAGGTCTAGGCAGCAGGAGGAGCACCCTGGCAGCTCCACTGGCTCCGGGGTCGTTGGGATCGGCACCGACCCTGACCGGTCCCAAGGAGAGCCCCGTGACAAAGGTGTGGGACTATGTTGGTGCCACAGTACTGGGGTTGAGCCCAACCGGTCCTGGGGAGGGCCCCGTGTCGAAGACATAAGGCTATGATGGCACCATGGTGCTGAGGTCAAGCCTGACCGACCGGTCCCGGGGAGAGCCTCATGCCGAAGACGCAGGGCTGTCATGGTGCCGTGGTACTGGAGTCGAGTGCGATCAGTCCCACGAAGAGCCCCGTGTTGGAGACCCTGGGCTGTGTTGGCGCTGCAGTACCGAAGTCAGTACTGACCTTGTCCTGCAGCCCCTGTTGGCCTGGTGCTGGGCGGGTCCCAGTGCCGAACTGGCATGTGGTGCCTCAGGACATCACAAAGCCTCGGGAGAGGAGTGCCGAGCCTGCTCGGAGGCCAGGGCACGGCACCTTTGCTCCCTGTCCTTGATTGTCCTCTGCTTGAATGACAGGCAGATGGAGCATGCGGTGACCAAGTGGCTTTCACCCGGGCACCGGAGGCACTTCTTGTGGGGAAGTTCCATGGGAAGGCCTTGCCACATTTGGCGCAGGGTTTGAACCCTGGCATGGCGGACGGTGGAGTAATGTGATGTTCCAGCCCAAGTGTGGAGACCTTCTTCGGTGGAACTACGTCCACAAACAGGTGCTCCCAAGTTGGACAAAAAGCTCGTGAATTGAACGAAGGACAGGCTGCTTGCGAAACGCAAGGAGTGAGCAGTTCCACAACCGACACGAAGGCAGAAGAAATGAAACTGGGGAGGGGGTGGGCGGCAGCCACGTATATAGCTGCGGGGTGGCATCTCCCTCTTCGGACAGGCTAGGGCATTTGCCCTAATCAGGCGCTCTGGCACGGAGACACCTATTTCTGAATGTATCCGAGCAGTGCTTGAAGAACATTGGTTCCCTGTGAAACTCATAAACAAAGTGGGGGCTGTGTGGGTGCAGCCAATATAAACAGTTAGGACAGGAAAGTCTACTCTGCAGCTCTTAGAGACTAACAGAGTTTCTTTCTCTCTCTCTCTCTCTCTCTCTCTCTCTCTCTCTCGTCTTTCTAGCTCCACCCCCTTTGTGTGTGGTAGCTATGGAGTCACACTGTGAACATGCTATTTCACTTCCACAGGGGGCTGCAGGCACTGGTGGGCTTCAGCGCTGCCCAGCGCTGAACACCGCAGGTGCCTGCAGAGCGGGGCTGTAGGCTCTGGCGGCGTTCAGCACTTGGCAGCGCTGCTCCCCACCGGCTTATAGCCCGGTCTGTCCCCAGACCTGCTGCGGTCACGGTGGGTTTGGGGGCAGACCAGGCTTTAAGCCAGCGGGGAGCAGTGCTGGGCAGCGCTGAAGCCCGCCGGTGCCTGCAGCCCTGCTGTGCAGGCACTGGCCAGGGGACACCCCTCAGCACCCTAGCCAGGGTGCTGAGGGTTCCCTGGCCAGGGTGCTGAGGGGGCACCCCTTGAACTGTTGTTTCGGAACACCTTGTTCCGAAACAACATGTTTGCACAGCGTTGTTTCAAAACAACCGTTGTGAAACAACGTTGTTTCGCCTAGCAACTAGGTTTAACTTGTTTCGAAACAATGCTGTTGTTTCGAAACAACGGGGTCCCATTGTTTCGAAACAACTGTGCATCGTGTGAACAGCAGAATTCTTATTTCGAAAGAACCTCTGTTGTTTCGAAATAAGAGTGCTGTGTGAACACACCCCAGGAGGCCCAAGGAGCTGAGTGCTGTACAAACACAGAATAAAAACTTTTCTGCCCCAAACACCTAGCAATTGAGGTGCCTTTCTGTGCCACCATTGCCACTTTATAAAACGGCTTGCCTTGTCCTATCGCAGGAGTTAAAGTAAGCTGGAACGGCATTCCGGGGCCCGCTAGTTTTAGGGGCTCAGTGTTCCAGGCCCCCTAAAAATAGAAAATTGAGGTGGAATGGCCAGTTCCAGGGCCCACCATTTCAAAACAGTGGGCCTCAGCATGCAACGTTCTGCCTCCATTTTCTATTTTTAAGGGCCTGCTGAATGCTGAGCCCCTAAAAGTAGCAGGCCCCAGAATGCCGTTCCAACAGGGCAGGGAGCTTCCCCCAGGCTGGGAGATCTTAAATTTCTCGCCCTGAGCCTGCTCGGACTGAGCATGCTCGGAGCCAGCTCTGGGTGGGAGCCTCAGCCTGACTCGGGTCTGCTCTGCATGGCGGCCAGGCAAGGGAACATGGGGTGGGGGGACAGGTGAGCCGGCCCAGTGGGGAAAGGGCGTGGGAAGCTGGTGGCAGAGCGGTGGGGTAGGGAAGGCTTCAGGGCACTCTGGGGGCCAGTGGCGGGACTGTGGGGATAGGGAGGGGTTTGGGGTGTTGTAGACGTGGCTCTGTTCGCCCCACCGGGAGGGCGCCCCCGGTGGGCAATGTGGGGAGTTCTTTGCTCAAGCCGGTTCTATGAGTTCCCCCCTTCCCTTGAGGGGAGAGGCAAATAGTTCGTTCTACCCCCAGGAGGGGTGCACCCAGTAACCCCGGGGCTGGGCACGACAGTTCCTGCCGGGGCCCCGAGCCCTTACTAGGGTGACGAGTCACTGAGTCTGCTAACTGTTAGGAGTTCACTGAAGTTGGGACGAGTTGAGGGTCGTCGGCGCGATGAGGGGGCACACAGGCCGGCCCTGCTCCACTGTGTCCCAGCCCAGGGCCCTAACAGCGGCTGGACCCACAAGCAGCGGGGTTCCAACCGCAACACGCTGACCCCGGTACGGGGTAAACTCCCCCTGGGCTACTGCCCTCCCCCTCTTGCCTCAGTACCTGATCGCCCCTTTCCTCAACGTCCTCGGGGTATTTGCTGAGGGGTACGACGTAGAGACCTTCCCAGGCATCAGGGGGTGGCAGATCGGGGAGTTCATATGCGATGGCCATCTCCTCCGGGGGCGGTTCTGACGGCCCCCCTTGGTCGGGGGCAAGGGGTAGCTCCTCCAGTTCCTCCCCTGCAGGGAGGGCGGCGTTGGGGGGCACCAGGGGCAGCTCCTCCAGGTCCTCTCTGACAGATGGGGGGGCCTGCCCTCGGTCTTCCGGACCTTCACGGTCGGCAGAGGGGCGCCACAGGTTAGGTGGCCATGGCTTGTCCCACTCCCGGGGTGGGGCTTCTTCCCACGGGGTACCCACCATGAGAGGCCTGAGCCAGCCATCCCGGTAGAAGGCTGGATGCCAGTGGGCCGACCCAGTCCTCCTCAGCCGGCGGAAGGGCTGTGGCTGAGGAGCCTGGCCGGAGACATCCTTCTCCTCCAGCTGCCAGGGCTGAACTGAGCTCCTCTGCCTGCCTCTTATACTTCCTGCCCCACCTCTTCCCCTCCTGCCTGATTGGCCGGTTTGTGGGGGCAGCCATCTTGGCTCCTCCTTACAGGTGTCTTGGGGGAAGAACACTGAGCCAGGGACAGTGTGGGAATTTCCAGAATGACTCTGAGACTGAGGCAGCTCTATTAAAATAAACGGGAGTTTGGTTAAATTCCTACCTGGCTGTGAAGAGCTGACCCAGGGGATCTGACTCCTCGGCCAAAAAACTGTCTTTCCCTGGGAAGGCTGTGTCGTGCTCTGTTCTGTGGAGAAGGCCCCATCATTTGGGTTGTGGACAAAGCACTAGAAATTGAACAGTAGGGAGGGGAGTGCAGGGCAGTAACTCAACCCGCATAAGAGAATGGACAGAGGATTTTAGCAGAAGGAGGCGTTTAGAAGGACCCAGTGTGGCGAAATCTGGTGTCAAAGGGTAGGTCTGCACTCGTACACCGCATGGGCACTGCTGCATTGAGGTTGCCCAAAGCTGATGGGAGAGAGCTCTCGTACTGCTGTAGTTAATCCACCTTCATGAGAGAGGGTTGCTATGTGAGCCAGAGAAGTTCTCTAGCTGACATAGCAGAGTCTAAACCAGCTCTTAGGTTGGTGGATTATTTACATCCCTGAGCAACTTAGTTATATTGAAATAATTCTGTCATGTAGAATAGGGCTCAGTTACTGGCAGGCGTGCCCAACTTCCATCACCATGGCTGTTAATCTCAAAATCCTTCTGGATTCTCAGAGAGTGTCACTGGCACCTATTAGCCTTCTCTTTTGGTAGGCAACAGGAGATTGCATCCTTGCTTGTCAATGACCTTACGTTCTCCTGGCCCCTTCAGGCTGATGTGCTGGAATCATCGCCATGTAGGGCTGCTCTTGAATTTCACCCAGAAACCCCAGTTGGTGGGACACACTGAAATGTGTTGAGAGCAATGCATTGGTTCCTTTTAGGGTAGGGATCTGCAACCTGTGGCTCCAGAGCTGCATGTGGCTCTGGCTGCCCCCTTGCAGCTCTAGACTGTGTGTGTCCTCCTTCTCCCTGCCACCAGGAGAACCTGTATGGAGTCTGCTCCTGATTCTGGGCTCCCCCCCATGGGACCCTGCAGCAGGTGCCCTGGGTCAGATGCCCCCCCAGGAGGCTATACCTGTTTCAGCTCTAAAAACACTTGGTTATTGAAGGAGTTTTTTAAAATGGCTCTTCTTATCTTTTGGGTTGCTGACTTCTTTAGGGGAAAGGGTACAGTTCAAGGTGTCAGTGAGAATCTTTTAACCACTGAATTGTCATGGACCCAGCTGCTGAAAAGATCCCCTTGTCAGACCTTATTACAATCATATGAGACCAGCTTGGTTAGCCAAGAACCAGCACAGAGCTTTCCTGACGGACATCCCTGTCCCATTTGGCACTCGCTCCCCATTGGAACGGAAAGCTCTGAGCATAATAGAAAAACAGTCTTGTGTTTGGTGTTGATCCTAGTAAGACTGGGGCGTTGTTGCTTCCAGCCCTGACGTCAGTCGCACTGTAGTCCATAGACTGCACTGATGTCAAAGGGCAGTATGGGTTATAGAAAGTGTTGTAACACCTCTAGAAGCTGTGATTACATAAGCATAAATGGCTGGTATAATAGCAAAGTGCAAAGCAGTCTGGGGGAAGCTAGAGGCACAGAAAAAACCTCTGTCCTGCTGTTGCTATTCCTCAGGATATTTTAAATACCATATATGCTCATGGATAAGCTGATCAGTGCATAAGCTGATCCCCAGTTCTGAGCCCCCAAAACAGGGAAAATGGGGTACCAGCATATAAGCCTTGGCCCCTAAACCTCCCACCCTGTGCCACTGGCTTCCCTTGGAGTCCCCGACACCCTCTGTAACCTCTAGGCCCTGCCACCACTTTTACCGGCCTTCCTGACACCACCCCAGCCAACCCCCAGGCTCTGTCGACGCTTTTCCCAGCCTCCCTGACACCCCCCACCAACCCCTGGGCTCTGCCCCTATTTTCCCGGCCTCTCTGAGACTCTCGCATCCCACCCAGGGCCCTCTTACTTGATTAGCTTGGCAGTTATGACAAAGGCTGGGGCTCCCACTCCTTACTTTAACCCCAGCCCAGGCTGACACCTCAACATGGCCACTCAGGCCACACACTGGGGCTCCTGCCCTGGGCATGCTGTGCTCTCAAGATTTAACTCCTGGGCTGGGGCTGCTCTCTGCTGGTTTGATCCATGTATAATCTGAGTCCTTTTTTAAGGCAATTTCAAGGCATAAAAATCTTGGCTTATACGTGAGCATATACGGTAGGCCATCTCCTGCCTTCTCTGTTACACTTCTGGGGTTCACCTGCTTACTGACTAGATCAATTCCCAGAGGTGGATTGCCTGTTAGCTGACGGGTGATAGTCCTTAGGTGGAACTTTTCCTTTCACAGAGGCTATAAGGAGTGAGCAGGCTATAGGGGGAAGAGAGATGGCAGCAGTCTCTCGGATGCTTGACCTAAGCCACATCGGATATTCAGGATGTTTTCTGCTGTGGGAACAGGAATACTGAGAGTTTCATTCTCCAATGTGAAATCTCATAGTTGAGCTAGTCTGAGAATAAGCTGCAGTAGTCTCGGAGCTGCAAGCTTCTGCAAGATCAGGGGTTCTTTCTAGTCCAGTGTCCATTGTGTCACCTCAACCCAATCTCTGGCAAAAAGAGTGTCAGACTTCTTCCTACTTAGAGATGCCTCCAAATTGTTTGAAAAATCTGGGCTTGTGATTTTTTTTCCTGCTATGGCATATAAAGGAAGCCTGAAAAGACCTTTCTCCCTCCAAAAACCCCTTTTACCTTAATGTCAGGAGTGTCAAGTCTAGCCTCCCTTGGTTTTGCTGCAGGAGTTCTGGGGGTTTTGCCATGTTTTGTGTTAACTGAAGGGGTGAGGGTGTTGAACCTTTGACAGAGACTTCCTTTTGTCCAAATCATTAGTGATAGAGGCGTTGGGCTATGTGGTCTGTGTGCCCTTTTCCCTTAGAGATGAGGTTGGAACTTGCTTCCCCCTCCTGCGTGGGGAAGGGAACCATGCTTGGGCCAGTTTTGGCTCTTTTCTCATTCTATTGTAGATAAGCTCAGTGGTTTCCTGTGGGGTGGAGGAGTGCTGCTGGGGCTGGACAGGCAGTTTGGGGGCAATTGTTTAAAGTGACAACTGGGAAGAAATTTGTATCCATTCATCTTGTCTTTAGATTGTAAAGGCCCTTGAACAGAGACTGTTTTCTGCTTACTGACTCTAACCTAATGGGATCCCAGGTCTTGGTCAGGGTCTTAAGGCCTTACCAGATGCAAACATTTAACTTTGTTTTAAGAAAAACTAATCAGAAAGGAACGCTTGAAGCAGTCTAACAAAAAACCCCTTTCATGTAATTGGTGTAGTCCCTTGGCATCTACTGTAACTCTATGAATTTTGCAAGGAAATGGGGTAGAAAAGAATGTTCTTGAGGTGTTGATCTGTTAGAGAAGATTTCAGTTTTCTGTAGGATTGAGCCTGTCGGCTGTTCTGACAGCTTTGGGATCACTTGGCTTCTGTGATTTGTAAATGCACATATATCCTAATCATATTTTGTTTCCTTCCCAATAGGGTCCTTGACATCAGGCCAGGATCTACAAACAATTAAAGTGACTGAGAATAGCTGTAAGTACAGTGTGCGAAATTGATCAATCATAGATTCAAAGACCATTGTGATCCAGTCAAATCTCCTTGATAACACAGGCCATTGATCTTCCCTGAAATAGTTCCTGTTTGAACTAAAGCAGGGCTTCCAGAAAAACATTAAGTTAAACATCGCCAGTGGTGGAGATGTTAGGTTGATTGCTGCCTTGTACAAAGCACTGGTTTTTTGCAGTGTGGAAATGATCTCTACCTGAGGGCTGCTTTCCACTGGAAATTCACAGTGGTATACATCTCTCAGGGGTGTGGAAAGTCCGTGGCTATGCCAACCTGAGCCCTGGTGCAGACTGCACTAGGTTGATGGAAGAATTCCAGGAGGTGGGTTAACTACAGTGATGCGAGAATTCTTCCCATTGCTGTTGGGAACATCTGTACTGAAATGTTCACCCTTATAAACTGCTACTGTGGCCCTGCTTCCTTCCAACGGAAGCCACTGTTATGATTTTCAGGTGCTCTTATGGCTTGGAGCTCACAAACTGCAAAGATTATTCCTGGCTTGGTTCCATCCAGCTCATTTGAGTCATCTGTTTTAAACTTTCTGAAACTGGCCCTTGTGAAGCCCCAGGTGTGTATACTACTGGTTTAGATGTGGTGCTGCTTGCACATTCTGAATGTGAGCTAATCGTGACCACTTGTACCTAAGAAGTTCTAAGGTCATCTCTTCTTCAATTTGATGTTCACTGCAGATGCATATGGGTGCCTTATAGCAGTGTCTGTTGGAGTGACTTATCTCCTCCCCCCGCCTCCCATACCCCTTTATGTTCCCATTTAAGGGCAAAGTGCACAGAATCTCTTCTTACTTCCCTTTGATGCCAAAAGCAACCAGATGAGACCAGTAAGTGTCTGAGTCTTCTGCTTAGTGATTGTGAATACCACTCTATTTTAATCAGCCTTGTGAAGAAATCTTCCATCTTCATACTTTTTTCATGTGAACATTTAAAGAAAGCTCATTGGCAAGGCTCCACACATGCCCTGCCCCCATCGTGTAAGATCTTGCGTGAGGTTCATGGTGGACTTCAAAAACTGCCTGTCCTGTGATGTTCACATCCCTGTCAAGACTGGACATACTGAATGCAGCTTCCACGTGGGTGCTCTGTGGGCCACTCCTTTTCTTCTGGAACCCACAAATCCAGGGACACTTGGCTCAGGCTACATTTGCTAGAGCAGTCCACAGGGGTCACTTAGGACATGGAAGTGTTGGCCACAACCAGCTTGAAGCTAGTTAAGCTGGTATTGGCCAGCACTCCCTTGAGCATATGCCAGCACTCCAGGATCAAGTGCTGGACAGAAGAGAACATCAGCAGGGCAAGTGACTTTGATGCCCACTGCTTCAATATTGACAAAGGTCTCTGCACTGAAAGGTGTGATACTGATGCTTTTGGCAGGGGATGGTTCTGGTGTTCACATTGGTTGTGCTGGTACTGGCTTCCCAGATAGTAAAGTTAGCAACCATGATGAGATGCGCTCATGGGGTTGGACAGAGCCAAAATATAGTCCCAAACATGAAGGAAGGTCCTGGGTGCAGAAAACAAAACATTCTTTGAAAGGATAGAGCCTCTGAGTCCTTGACACAGGCCATGAATGGCACAGGGAATGAGGGAGGTGGCACCAATCTCAGGACACATGTCTGCCCTGCAGTAACCTGGATCACCTCCAAGCATGTTCTTTGTGCTGAAGAGACTAATGGAACCGGCTCAATGGCACATTGTCCTATGGTACTGCTCTTCAGAGAGATACTCCACCTTGCCATGACCCATGTATTCTCTCATGCTCACATTGAGTAGAGATCCTCCTTTCTTTGGATGATTACTGGGGAGCCTACTACCCATATGATATGTCATCTTATCCTTATTAAGTACTATCAGCTTTTGTTTCTGGGAACAGATCCCATCCTATGTTTTCAGAAAGGAGGAGATCCTATTCCCCGTGGTGTTATTAACCAGGTGACTCACAGCAGAATCAGACAGGGCCCCCCATGAGCAGGAAGCAATGGACCGATCCCAATGACCCCCATGTCCAACGATGGATGAGACAGTGACCCCAGCCATTGATTGATTGTAATGAATTTCAAGTCCTTGCTTCCATCATCGGAGAGCCCATGGACGTTGACATTACATTTATACAAGAGAAGTCTTTATTTGGGACCACGGTGCTGGTGAGAATCACCCTGCCTATTCACAAGGGGCTTCTGGAACCAGCTAATGGACTGTGGCACTGTTCCTCCCACGTTGTACAGGCTGGAAAAGAGATACCCGTGCCCCCAAAGAGCTTTGAATAGCTTTTTGTGCATCCAAATTCAGAGCTTCTGGCATATTTGGCAGTACAGGAGAAATAGGTCCATGATAGGCACATCTAAGGAAAAAGGCCCCAAAAGTTGGATCTCCATGGATACAAGGCATATTCATCAGCCTCATTCCAACTGGCAAATTACCAGGCCCTGTTCACCAGATGCATCCTTCCCGTTTGGGAGAAGGCCATTCCTTTCCTATTGAGGACCCTCAAGAACCCAGCCATGAGTTGAAAGGAAGGATGCATCAAGGAAGGCCAGATGGTATTGTGAACATCCCTACAGGCAATCAAAACCTCCCTTTGTGGGCTGGGAATATAATTCCAGTTGGTTTCTCTTACAAATGCCATTAATAGCCTCTCTGCATCTTTAGGTATGTAAATGCCTTTGAAAATCTGACTCCATTCTGATTTCTCAAGCATTCAAGCAGGAAGGTTTGTTTGGCAGCTCAACTCTGCTTCATGTTGTCAATGTGATGTCAATCCAAAATTAAAAACAGATCAGGAAACTGACACTTCTGGGAACCCTACTTGGAAACCTAGAAATCACAATGAGTTCTCAGTTGCTGAGGATACAATACTTGTTCCTGTTAGCTTCTACAGCATCACCGTCAGTTTTCTGCTTAAAGTTTTCTTAAGTGAATTTCTGCCTTTTTGCTGGGTGACCATCCCACGTAGATGGATCAAATGGACAGCACTGAAATGGCCTTTGCCCGAAGCGGTGCCAAATGTACAAAATGAACAAAAAGCTGTGTTACTAGTTTTATTCTTAGATCTTAGCATTTCAAGTCAGTAATAGACTGAATTTTCAGACCCATGTGACGTTAAGATGCTGGCCCTCAGGAACTGGTAGATTTTTAAGGCCATAAGGGAGTATTAGAATTTAGATCTATTTTTACCTCCTGCATGACACAGACCAGAGAATTTCACCTGCGTCCCACTGTATTGAGCGTAATAACTTGTTTGACTGAAGCGTCTCCTCCAGAAAGGCAGCCAGGTTGGATCTGAAGGCACCTTAGAATTGAGGAATACACCACTTCCCTTGCTGGTTCCATAATCACTCTTTTTAAAAAAAAAAAAAATGAAATATTGTTCTTTAATTCTGATCGAATAGAGCCAACTTTTTTCAGCTACTGGTTCTTAGTTTGCATTTCTGTTCCTGAGCGGAAAGCCCTTTCTTATCTGGCATTATTTTGCTGAGAAGGTGTTTATATGCCATATTCATGTCATCTCTTAATCTTTTCAACAAACTAATAATTTCTTTAAACCTTGCCCTGTAAGATGTTTTCCATCCCTTGGGATTCAGGAATGCTGGATGATCCCATCATACTTAATCCTGGGTGTAAATGACTATCTGGCTATGAGTCCCTTTTTAAAAAGAGTGTTAGCTCTGCCAGCTGTTTACAAATAGGATCTCATTACATTGTAGCTTTGGAGTGCTGACTGACTGCTGTTTCTTTCCAGCTGTTGACATACCCTGCAGTGCGTACAGGTCGCAAGATGGAACTCCCAGAATGGAGTGGAGGGTTGAAAAGGACTCAACAATTGTGCTGTTCTATTATGATTCCAAACTCACAGGTGTGTAATGTAGCCTATTGTACGGAATGTCTCAGGCCCCCTTATGGTGTCTGGGCTGGGTGTTTGGAAAGCACAGTTTCGGTATGTTTAGACTGATGGCGGCAAATTCGCCGCTGTCAGCTTGGTGTTCTAGGAGCGGTTCGCAGCAACTCTGAACTCGCTGTCTCTCTCCTAGAGGTGGGTTCTGGGGGCCAGAGGGCATAGGGGAAAGCTGACCACAAGGGATTTGTGGTTGGCTTTTCCCTGATGGGTACTGGCAGCTTATGAAGTCGCTGCCAGTTATGCAAGGAATTTTACAGTCAACTGCTGCTGAAAAGCCTTCAAGTGTAGACTAGGGTTTTTTATAAGCTGGTTGTATCAGCTGGGGGTGAGGGGGTGCTTTAAATCAAAACATTTTAAATGATCAATTTTTTATCTTGTTTTGCATTTGTCTTTTGTAGTTATTTTCAGTGGTGGTTGTAGTTTGGGATTATGGCTCAGTCCCCCCACAGAAATAATGAAACCAGGAGCATAACAGGCCAGCATGCATGTTTCCCAGTCTGACGTGGATGGGAAGCTCCAGTGAGTGGGAATCAGGGGAGATATTGCAGAGACAACCGACCTTGCACCCATCCTGCAACATCAGCTTCTGCTGCTCTGCTCTGCAATTGTGACCTGGTGCACGGGGACCGGCTATACTCAGATTTTGCCTTGTTTGACGGAGGGGTCAAAGCCAAAGTGTTGGTGCAACCCCATTCAGCAGGTCACAATCCTGGGAGCATGAAGCTGGCCCAGCCCTGTTAGAACAGGAGCCGCTGCTGTGGTGATGAGTGCAGGGTGGGCTCATTCTCTGGCCTTCCCACTATACTAGGGCTGGGATTAAGGTCACAGTGGCTGGGGGAGAGGTGCTGATGCAAGTGGTTGCTGCCCCCCACGTACCTTGGTATAGTTTACCTATTGAATTTGAAGACTGCATCCATCTCCTGGTTATTTTCTTAAAGGCAGGTTGGTTATTATTATTGATTGGAACCATTAAAACTTGTTCATTTGCAATTAAATAAAATATAGATTTACTCTAAGTTTGCTGGTGGTTTTTGCTAACCAGGTGGATCCACATTTGGTTAAGCAATTATGTAGCTTAACTATACATTTATTCAGATTCTTGAAGTTTACCTTTTTAGTATGTTAGAAAATAGAAAATTATGCATTTCTTGTTTCCTCGATTAACTTTTTGTGATTTGTGTCAAACTCTGGATGGAGCTCAGAAATCAAAGAAAAAAGCCTAAAAATGGCATTTAAGCATTTTTCTTATCTAGTTAAATGAAACTAGCTTAGGTGCACTGGATTCATAAGGACAAAAGTAACTGTGTGTTGCACTTAAAATTGATACAGTAAACAAAGTATCTGTAGTCAGGGAATTGAACTGATGGCTTCTGTTATTGTGGCCTTCAAGATTTCAGAGCTAGTAGATCTCATTCTCTTATGCCTGCTTTTTATTCATAGATTGGAAGGGGAAAATGAACTTTTCTGCGTTTTCAGCTCCCAGCCAGTTCAATGAATGAACTAGTCATTCAGATAAACTATTTAATAAACTGAAATGAACAAAAATATTATCTGCACATGCAGAGGGAGCTACTGGTATTCAAAGCTGGTGTAGCAACTCTTAGCCAGTGACTTCAGAGATGTGACCTTCTTTAAAACTTCAGCAGTGAACATTCTGGTTATTTGGGGGTGGGGGGATTGTTTGTGTGTGTTCAAAATTTAATTTAAATGAGTTTAATGGACCAGTAAGTTTAGGCCATTGTACATGTCATCATAATTCCAAATTAATTTTTAAATAGGTTTATTTTAAAAAAATCTGAAACTAATTTAAACATTAAGAATAAGCTTTTTTAAAAATTGGATTTTTAAAGTCATTGGTCCAAAGTGAGTTCTTTAGCTCAGGTCTTTCTGAAGCACTTCATTCTATAGTTGCCCACTGTGGGCAGGAAGCCACAGATGTTGGCAGCAGTTACCCTAATTCTGCTGCTCTTTCCCACAGTGCTTTCACACCTGAAATTAGCCAGAAAGTCCTCCCTTAGTAACAGAATTGGACCCTGGAGGAGTCGTTTCAGGAATTCCAGCTTGCACTAACGCTGTCCTGGCTTTGTTGTGCTGTGTAGATATGCTAAGGTATTATGAAAGCAAATGAGAGCAAATGAGTCATTTTGTCCCCGCTGCCCTAGCGATGGCTTTCTCCCGTTCTGTAGGCTCCTCTGTACTTAGCCCTGTTAACTGCACTGTTTGGGAACTCATCTTTTCATGTGACTGGAGTAACTCAGGCTCTGACACATGCAATGTTAGGTTGCTCTACCTGGAATCACTTTTACTACTGCTGACTAGTTTCTGAAAAGCAGGGAAGAGCTATGAGGAAGGAAATGGAATGGAATAGCCTCCTCCATAACTACTACATATCTGCAGAGATGGCCTCAGGCCATTGGGTGCCCTAGGCAAAGGCCCATTGTGGGGCCCCCTAAAGAGCCTTCTATAGGCCCCTACTGCCGCTCTCACCATGGCCCCGGTCCCTCCTGCAGCTCTAACCACCTTCACCACAGTCCCAGCTCCCTGATGCTGCCCCCCACTGCATGAGCACAGGTGGCCTAGAGGAAGTGCCTTGGGGGAGGATGATGGCCCATGGACCGCCCAGGCCAGTGGCTTCGCCACCCACTCTCCTTCCAGCAGGACAGGAGCAGTGCTCCCCGTCTACCCTTAGCCAGCTGCACCTCCCCAGGGGGAGGAAAGCGGCTGACACAGAGCTGCGGGTTGTGGGGCCAGACCCCTGGAGTGGTCCGCTTTGAGGAGTTCAGGCTGCTTCGCACCCAGCCACCCCACGGTTGAATGGGTCCTATCCAGGGTGAAGCAGTCTGAACTCTTTGGAGTGGGCTGCTCCCCAGGGCTCCACCCCAATAAGCTGCAGCTCAGCGGCGGCTGCTTTCCTGCCCCTGGGGAGGTGCGGCCAGCTAGGGGTGGCGATGAGTGTTGCTCCGCCCCTGCAGGAGGGAGGGTGGGCGGTGCAGCCTGTGGCTTTTGTGGTCCGCAGCCCCCCACGAATGCTAGAGTCCACGGTGCCTCCCCTAGGCCACCGACGCGGTGGTAGGTTGGGGGGAAATGGTTCTTTTCTTTTGGGCTGCCGACCCTTGAGTTAGGTGAAGCAGGCGACCACCCCTGCAGTATGCTGTGGGGCCCCTTAGTGCTTGGGGGCTTAGGCGGCCACCTGCTTCACCTGCCTCAAGGTCTGCTTCTGTCTGCCACAGCAACACAAGAGAACCCATCCCATAAATCTTGCAACAAACCCCTCTAGCTCCTTGATCAGATGTGATTGAGCTTGCTTTTATTAGATATAGGGGTGTGTAGCTTTCTTCTCCAGTGGGGAAACCGCTTGTTGTGCTTGAACTGAACTGAACCCCATTTAATCAGCTCTTCTCCTCACACTGTTCTGGCGCTGCCCTTTTTCTGGTATTCTTCCTTCTCATCTCCAGCATCAGCAGCATGTTCTGGTTATCAGTTGTATTTCCCCATCTCTGCATGCTCTCAGCCTCTCACTGTCTCCCCTTTCTCCACAGACCCTTACAAAGACCGTGCTCAGTGTTCACCCACGAAGATTCATTTTACTTCGGTGACTCGGAAGGACACTGGGAAGTACATCTGTGAGGTCCTCTGGAGCAACGGTGAATTAAGAAAGTCAGAAGTTAACCTCATTGTTGAAGGTATTGATGCCTTCCTGTCTTTACAAGCTGGGACTGGTTGCCTTGGCTTTTATTCTTAGAGAGAGGGATGTCCTTGGTTTATTGCTGGCTGTGGGTAGGAGAGGGGTTTTATTGATTTAAGATCAGATGGGACCTCTGTGAATGCCTGGCCTCACCTTCTGCATGGAAGAGACCAGAGAATCTTGCCCAGCACTTCTAGCTGCAGGGATGGTATTGATTTTCCCTGCTAAGAGATGCCGTTGAGCCGAGCAGCTTTTGTCACCCATGTTCTCTGTACATCATGGCATCATAATAACAAACTAGTCTGATGTCACTGAAATAAGACTCTTTTCACATTGGACTTACATTCTAGGGAAGTTTTGATGGTCTGAACCTGGCTATCTGAAATACTCACCCATATTTCCCAACCATAGGCCTTCAGCGACAAAGTGGCTGAAGAATGTGCCTTGGGGCTTTACAGAGCTGTCCCTAGGGGGGTGCAGGGCTGAGGGCGAATCGCCCTCTGTCCCTTCCCCCCCCCCACTACTGGGGGGCAGGGCTGGCCGGCTCAGGGGAGGGTCTGGCAAGGCACATCATTCCCTAACCCCTCCAGGTTCCTGTTGCTGTATATCAGGAGCCAAGAATAGGGTTACCAGATACCATTGCATGGAAAAGAGGACAGGGAAGTAGGGAAAGGAGGATGCATGGAGAAAATGTAGTATTAATGTAATTTTCTGTTTTTGGGGGCCCTGGAACGCTTCCCCCTAAAAATAGGGTGTTCTGGGGTGCAATGTTCCCTCTAAGGTGTGCTGGCACGCTTCAGCGCAGCCTGCTGCAGCTGCCAGCACAGGGAAGGCTGCCAGCAGTGCATGGCCGGCAGCTGGAGTCCCTGCTCACAGCTCCTGTGAAGGAGGGAGTTTTTAAAACTCCCGCCCAGAGAAGCTCTAATGGAGCATGCCCAGAAAATCTGAGCATGCTCCGTTAGTGCTTCTCTGGCTCCAACCACAAGGTAAGTTTGTGGGGAGGGGCTGGGCAGGCTGGGGGGAGGGGGGACGGACTCCAGGATCGGGCCCGCGGGGGCGGGGGAGGGGCAGCGCAGCGAGCAACATGAGCTGCTCAGCTGCCTGAGCCTCTTAGAGGGAACATTGCTGGGGTGTTCTGGCATACCTTATCACCTGTCAGTAGAAAACCAGACAAAATCATGTATTTTTAAAACGCCTGCCAGAGGGAGGACGTGAAGGTAAAAAGAAGGACGTGTCCTCCTTTTGCCTGACATCTGGTAACCCTACCCAAGAAGCTCTGCAAATAGGAGTAGGAGGGAGGGTGATGGATCATACTGTCCCTGGGACTTCCAGCCAACTTGCATAGGTTCCCCATGTACTGGAGAAGTTGGTGGTATCTGGGTGCCCAGCTGGCACGTCTCCACGCCCAGCTGTGAGATGTCACCCTGCCGACCCACACCAGACAAATCTACTGCTGTGCTTCTCAAGATTTTTTAAATAGATCCCACCCCTCCCACGAACTTTGCTGTGATGCTTGCCTTCCCCACAACCTTCTGAGTGGCAGCATGAGAGTGGGGAGCAGGGGAGGATAGAGTGGTGTGTCAGGAAAGCAAGAGGAGAAGTGCAGCTGGGTGGCAGACACCAGGGAAGGCAGCACAGCATCTGCAATTTCCCATGCTGTTCCCGCCCTTGGCCAAATGCCTGGGCGTGCTGCAGGGCAGGAAATTTAAAAAGGCTCTAGCCTGGGCCCAGCTTACAGGTGCATGCAAACCAGGTGGGAGAAGTTAGGGAACCCATGAGGCAAACAAGTCCATGTCACTCAGGATGGGAAAAGCAAGAAGGACCCACCCCAGAAAGAAGGAGAAAAGAGAAGGAAAAAAAAAAAAGAACAAAATACAAGATGAAAGTCATGTCTAATCAGAAGAAGCTCTGAGGAAGCAAGACACAGGAAGTTCCACAGATTTACTTGAGAGTCAGCAAATATAAAAGGTGGGTAAAAAGATGAAAACTTACCCAGTATCTGTGGGAGAATAGGCAGGCAACACTAATTGTCACCTGTTCACCCTGGGACGGGCAGGGGGAATTCAGACATCAAGAGATTAGTTTAAAAACACAGTATAATCTTCGAGATGGGCTGCTCACATACATTCAGTTACAGGTGTGGCTATGTGCCACAGCGCACGGTAGCTCGGAAAGTCTTCAGCCTTAGCCTGTCAGGTCAGGGCACTTGGCCAAAGCTCCCTCTACGCCGCAACTGCGGCTGTATAGGTGACCGTGACCCTGACCCTCCTGATCCCTTATACCTTCACCAACTCCGTTAGTGGTGATAGTGGGAGGGGCCAGAATGTATGTGAGCAGCCCATCTTGAAGAAGGACGGTTACTGGTAAGTAACCCACCATTCTCCTTCAAGCGCTGCTCACATCATTCAGTTACAGGTGACTACTAGCCGTACCCATGAACAGTGGGAGGAGTTACAGTCTAACCACACTGACTACAGCTCTTCCCAAAGCGGCATCATCTCTAGCCTGTTGGGCAATGGCATAGTGGGTCATGAAGGTATGAATCAACGACCACTTAGTGGCCCTGCAGATCTCTTGGATTGGGACCTTGGCAAGGAAGGCCATTGACGACATTTGGTCCCTGATAGAGTGAGACCTAACAGTCTCAGGGAGGGGTGTGTTCAACCTTCCATAGCACTCCTTAATGCAGTTCACAAGCCACTCAGAGATACACTGTGAGGATAATTACAAGGATTACAGTATGCTGGAATGCCCTGGAACACCCTGTTTTTAGGGGGAAGCGTTCCAGGGCTCCTTAAAAACAGAAGAATATTCCATTAATAATACATTTTTTCTGTATGTCCTCCATTGTCCTTCTTTTTGTACTTCCCTGCCCTCCGTTCCAGGCTTTGCTATCTGGTAGCCCTAGCCCAGGCCCACAGCAAGCCACCAGCGCTGCCCAGCTGGAGGAGGAGTTTGTGGACAGTGCCTGGTGCAGGCCACCCCTTAGCAGGGACGGGGTGAATGGGGCCGGGTGGGGGTGATGCTGAACCTAGGGACTGGGGCTGGGGCTGGCACGAGTGGGGAGCAGCTCGGCACCAGGCAGCATGAACTGAGGTAAGGGGGCTGCTCTGGGAGCCGGGAAGGGGCCCCCCATTGACCTTCCTCAGGAGCCAGTAGCTTCAGCGGGGCACGATCCTGGCTGGGGGGCCTCAGGTGGGGTGGCCTGAGCTGTCCCCAGCCCTCCTGCAAACTCCTGCCCAGCCGCTCACCTGGGTCTAATTGCATGGGGAAGGCAGAAAAGCTTTGTGGTTAGTTTCCCTGGGGCCCAGCGTCTGCGTAGGAGAGTATGTGGATTTCCACCCCTTTCATCACCCTGATCTCAGGGCAGTATTCTCCCCAGGATTTGAGATTGGTGGGGGGTGTAGGAGGAGGTTTTGGGGGGTGTAGGAGTTGCTCACTAATTTGGTATAACACTGTTACTAGCTGACAACTGGGGGCGGGGGGGAGTGTTGAGAAATCCCAAGGGGTTACAGGGGGTTGTTAAGGAAATCCTTTTAGCTAGGCTAAGGAAAGCCTTTTAGCTAGGGGCTAAATTTGTTGTTTAGGCACCTAACTGCCTCTTTAGGTGCCTAAATTCCTTAGTGAGACCTGACTCTTGTAGGCATTTCCATGTGCTCAGCAGGGAACTATTGCAGGCATACAAAGGAGGAGTGCTGGGGTGATTCTTAAGACTGATGAATCAGTTTGTCACATGAGTTTTTGTAGGGACCATTCCCTAAGTACCAAAATTTCTGTCTCTGGGCACCTGCACAGCAGCCAGTGGGCAGTTCCTCCTCCTAAGTGGCCTGCAGAGCCAGATCCACTATGTGTATTCAGACTTTACCTGTAGTGTCAGTTCTCTCTAGGTGAGGCTACACAAAAGGCCTGGTGGAGGAGGATGCTGTCCCTCACAACTTTTAACCCAATGGTTAGGGTACTCTCCTCCCTCTGTTCAAGTCCCTGATCTACTTGAGGGAGAGAAGGGATTTGAACTGGGATCTCCTACTTCTCAGGTGGGTGCCTGAACCCCAGGGCTGTTCTGATGTGAAACTCTCAGAATCAAGCCTTTTGTTCGTATTATCTGCTTTTCTCTCCAAACATGCACCCTGCTCACCGCTTTTATAGAAATAAACATCTTAAAAACCTCTGATAACATGCAGCTTTGTAAAACATTTAATGATGGTTGGAGTGTCAAGTTCTGCTGTGCTGTGAGAGACGCTGTGATTTGTGTGTGCACAGAGAGCAAGCTTGAGTGGCAGTGGCTGGCAGGAGTGGGACACACAGCTGCCACTGGGCCAACCACACAAGAAGGAGCAGGTGACCAGAGACTGCCTGTCCTGACCCGAGCCCTAAGGGATTGGGTTGTTTTCAGATGCCTCCCTGACATTGGTAACTGGGCTCCATCGGGCTCAGATCCAGTTAGAAGGCTCTGTTGGAGTGGGCTTTTAAACTTTAACTCCCACCCAGACACACACACGTGCTGTACGCTCCGGCCTGGAGATTAGGTAACAACCATGGAAAATCAGAGGCACTGAAAGGTCGCCTCTGTCACCCCAGGCTATGAATTTGCTGTTTTTTTTCTGTAACTAGTAATTAGCTCTAGGTCATTTGGCTTTTTAAATAAAACAGTTACATTCCTTGAGTGCTGTCCAGGGATGAGAAATATATTGCCAGGGGTAAAGGGAGTGGCAGATGTGCGTGTAGGTAGTCTCCACCTCATCTAACCCCCTACAAGGCCTGGTGTCATGGTCCAGTTGTAAAATGCCTGTCAGGACCGGACCTGTCCAGACTAGGGAAAAGGTGCTTTTATAAATGGGGCTGGCTGCCTCAGGGTAACAAGCTCCATTTGAAATACCCCTTAACACCAGTGTAGATGCTGTTTTGCCCCCCAAAAGTCCATATGATCCTGAGATGCAGTCCACACCAGTGAAGGGCTGTGTTGCCATATACCCTGCAACTCTGAGTAGCCTCACAATGCTTTGCTGTTGTAGCTCCCAGCATGGGCTGCTCACAGCCAGCCCACATGTTACACACCCTGGATGTATAGTTGCAGTCTGCCAGCAACACACCTACCATGCTCTGGCTTCCACCGGTCTTGCTTTAGCTGCCCCATGGAAGGACCTAGGCACTGGCCCAGGCCCCGCCCCCTGTTGTAGCCCCCGCCCCCTAGCTGCAGGCCACGCCCCTGTCAGGGCCAGGGCCAGGAGCCGCAGCTGTGGGTGGCTGGGCCCACGATCCCTGGCTGGGGAGTAGGCCATGTGTGGCTGGGTCCAGAATCCCCGGCCGGGGCTGGGGCCGGTAGCGGCTGCAGCTGGGCCCCGGTCTCCGGCTCCATCGGGCCGGAGCCCAGGAGAGGCGGTGCCCCACAGGACCCGGGGCACTGGTGCCAGGATTCGGGGCACGGGCCCCAAGTGCCTGGCACCAGCGACGCCCCTGCCACCGGCGGTCCCAACATAAAGACGTGTCCATGGCACTGTGCAGCCCTCTCCTGGCCAGTTGTACTAACATTTCTTTGCTACTGTATGGTCCCACACTTTCCTACTTTAATTAGACTTGCCAACGGTTCTGTTTAAACACAGCACTGGTTTGGGTTAGATTTGAAAGTAAAACAAGTTTTTTCAGATACGAGGATGGGATTGTAAATTAATTCAAGCGCAGGGAGATAAAATTAAAAGATGGCTACATGTAAATTAAAGTGAAAACACACATCTAGGTCTAAAACAATCTTCCACTCTTGTAGGTAGCGGTGTTGTGTCAGTCCGAAGGTAGTAGAAAGACCTGGCAGCTGAGAGAATTGTATTGAACTAGCTTTTCTTTGGGACAGAGACAAGCTCACACAGAACTCTTCTTAAGGTCTTGTTGGCCTCAAAGAAGTTATTACCTCACTCACTTTGTGTCTCAAAAGTTATCATCTTCAGTTTTGGTTCAAGGCTTTAAGGTGGTCTTTGTTACCCCAGTCTTCCAGCCAGATGGTGACTGACTGTTTCCTCTGTCAGGATCCTGCCTGGAGGCCCTGATGCACTGGTGCCTTTGGTTTAGAGGGGAGAGAGAAAGAACTTGGGGTTTTCGGCTCCTTTCCTTTACAGGCGAATCAACCCTTGAAGTAGATTCTTCTGAAGATTGCCTTTGAAAACTAACTTTATTCAAACAGTGAAGGTGGGGCTCTGGAGTCTGGGGGGCTAAGGAGGCCCCTGCTCTTTCTCCTTGTCTCTGTTTGCTGACATTTTTATTTGCTTTGTTTCTTGCCATTCCCTCTTTCCTTTCCCCATCTGAAGAGCCCTGTTTATTACTTATGCCTAAGTTGAGGTAAACGCGCATTCCTTTGAGGACAGATCTGTTCAACAACTGTTGCCTAGGCAGGGCTGGCTGGTTCTGAACATGTGGTAATAACATCCTTGAGGGCGGGATTTCATAAAGCTACATTTAATGTTGCCCCATACATTTCACCATGTTATTAACCAGCAAGTGATTGGTTTTCAGATACTACCTCCCAAGGCATAATTTGTACAAAAAGATGATTGTAACAGACCCCGCATCACCCTATCCACAGCAGGAATTAAAGATGTGATGTTGGATCAAGTTACCTGGTTCAGCCAACTAACTGGCTGGTTGGGCCAGAGCAATTGACCTCACCTATCCAATTTACTGAATTGATTGGATTAAATTTTAGGCTGTAACTCCACCTGTTCAAATTGAGCTGAAGGCTTTAGTCTGTGTCCACACTGGTGCTAAGTGGTGTTTTCAACTGGGTTAAATGTGATAGGAAAGCCAATAGTTTTTTCCTATCTACTTGGTGTCCATTTTGGTAACTCTGCTGTTGGAGGGTGCATGTGTTTAGTTTTTATAAACCGTCCTACTGGTACAATTCTGCTGTGGCTGCAGTTACGCTGGCAGGAGGGTGCCTCATACTTGGGTCATTATTCCTCTTCCTCTACTGATTTAGTTCTATTGGGACAACTCTTGTGTGTAGACAGAACCCTTTGAAAGGCCTAAATTATAGCTTAACCTGCTGATGGGATTGTGCAGGTATTTTGATGTAGGGCTAAATCAGGTTTGAAACGGGTTGAGCTAACTCCATGGTGTGTGTTTGTGGGGGAAGAAAACCCTTTCCACCTAGTCAAGAGACAGCCCTAGATGCTAGATCTACTAGTCTGAGAGATTTCCCCAAAACAGCCCTGAGTACAAGGGGTTGTATAGGGCCAGGGCCATCTGTGGGGAAAATTCATCCCCCATGATTGGTACCAGGCCCATCTGGCACCTCTTTGGGTATGTCTACACATCTCTTTTATTTCGAAATAACACTGGTTATTTCGAAATAAAAGAGATTAGGTCCACACGACGTTTTCTCATTTCGATATGACAGGATCCTTCATTTCAAAATAACTGTCGTTTCGAAACAGCTTAAACCCCAATCGTTTCGAAACGGCGGTTATTTTGAAATAAGGCCTTTTTGGACATGTTGTTTTGAAACAACACCATTGTTTCAAAACAACTGTTTTGAAACAACATGTCCAAACGGACTTATTTTGAAATAACCATTTCAAAATAACAGCCGTTTCGATAGCAAGCTTTCCCTTATTTTGAAATGTCATTTTGAAATAAGGGTTTTATTTCGAAATCATTTTGTAATGACTTATTTCAAAATAAAACTTTGTGTGTAGACATAGCCTTTGTGCATCATCAGTGGGGTTACTTTCAGCTTTACAATGTGCAAACAAGAGCAGAATTTGGCCCCTGGCATCTTGTGTAACCTGCCCCCTCATCCTTCATGTCAGGAGTCAGTGAATCCTGTGCCTGAAAAATCAGTGGTTGAAGAAACAACCTGGCTCTGCCATAGACTTCTAGGTGAGAAGACTGATTTTTTGCCCCACAGGATACAAGTGGTGACTCCTAAAGACAAAAGAGTCTGATTCTTGTTATGGGTCAAGGCACATCCATCCATAATTTCCTTGATGACTGAGCAAGAGCACCTGCTCTGAAGCTTAAATGATTGTTGTTTCTCTTGCATGGAGACATGTGTTCCTCTCCTTTCTGAGCAGGGTATCTCTAAGCAGAGCATCTCTCTGCCTTTCTGGTGTTACTCTCAGGAAAAGAGAGTAACCAGGCAGGGCTTCCTGGCTTACCCTTCCAGAGACTAATAACAGGTTAATTGCCACAATTATAAATTATGACACAATTTTCGTACATGAGCCTATTTATTCTTAAGGTAAAAACATTACAAACAGAAAGATATGAACCAACAATTAAAGAACCAGTATGCCTGGCTAATAAGCTTATCTGAGATCACCCCTCCAATGGGGCTTTGGCAGGATCAGCCCAGCCCTGTCCTGCCTGCAGGTTTTCCTGTGGTGTCAAGTTCATCACGCATTTTGCTCCAAAGGAGAACAAGCCACAGCTCTGTGAGTCACTCATTTATTCAGTTTGGTTCTTTGAAATGACCT
>ML682099.1:3589163-3607783 GCA_007922195.1 Podocnemis expansa
ATAGTGAAGGCACACTGGCAAACATCATCTTCAACACCACCAGTGTCTAAAACAGCGGAATGCAAATACCACCTTCCCCCTGATAAATTCACCTTCCTGTTCAATCACTCCACACCTGGGTCCTTAGTGGTTGATGCAGTCAACCAAAAAGAAAGACAGGGATATCCAGCCTCTACCCCTAAAAACAAAGAGGCAAAAAAGATGGACATTTTTGGGAGGAAGGTCTACTCCTCATCAATGCTACAGCTCCATATTGCCAATCATCAGGCACTCATAGGGCAATACATTTTCAACCTGTGGAAGTCTATGGAGAGCTTCTGGGACGTAGTTCCGCGTGAAAACCTCAGGGACTATGAGACCTTTGTAGAGAAGGGTCTGCTGGCCTGATGTGATGCCCCTATGACTCTTGGGGCATGTCTGATATGGCCAGCTGTACCATGGCCTCAATAGTCACCATGCAGTGGGCTGCTTTGGCCTCAGGGGTCCAGCTTGTCCCCACAGATGGAGATGGCCACACAGGACCTCATGTTTGAATGTCCCATGTAGTTCGCTGAGTCCACGGACTCCAGGCTGCATGGGATGAAGGACTCTAGGGCTACACTCAAATCCCTAGGCATGTACACACCTCAGGTAGCCAGACATCCTTTCAGGTCCCAGCCCACCCAATAGCAGCCCCACCAACCACATTACCAGGGGCCACACTAGAGGTCGTCCCAGCAGCCACAACACCAGTATGGGGCCCCTGACAGAGACAGAGGCCGGGACAGGAGGGGTGTTAGGTCTCAGTCTAGCAGCCAAACACCCTGCCAAGGGGGCGGCAGATCCCGCTCTGCCAACCAGAGGCACCGGTTTTGCCCTGTTGCCGGTAGGCTGCCACACTTACACCAGTCAGCCTCTACTTCCCCAGTACCACCTAGGTCCATTTCTACATCAGTGGACCACCATCACGTCGGACTGTTGCATACTGGACATAGTATCCAGGGAATAATCCATCCAATTCAGCTACAAGCCTCAGGACAGAAAACTGCCCCCTTGCCTAAGATCCAGGGAAACCTTCTCATAAACTGCTACTCCAAGGGGAATGCAGAAAGCTACTCTCATTGGGGGCAACACAGAGTACCCAAGGAGGAATGAGGGAAGGGATTTTAGTCTCATTACCTCCTGGTCCCAAAACAAAACAGCGACCTAAGCCCAGTCCTGGACCTCAGGGCCCTGAACAGACATCTAAAGAAAGTAAAATTCTATATGCTCTCCCTCTTGAAACTCATTCCGAGTCTAGACCCCAAGGACTGGTTTGTGTATACCCCTATCTTGACAACTGGCTAACAAGGGGAAGGTCCAAGCACCAAGTAAAACGCAGTGTCAAGTTAACCAAGCTGCTGTGCAAAAGACTGGGTGTCCGCATAAACTTGGAAAAGCCAAAGTTCTCCCCATCAAGGAAAACAGAGTTCATAGGGGCCCTCCTGGACTCAATAAAAGGGAGGGCATCCCTGCCCCAGTCAAGATTTCAATCCATTAGCACCATCATTTTGGAGCTCCACAGGACTCCTGTTACTACAGCCAGGTGCTGCCTCCAGCTCCTCAGGCACATGGCAGCGTCCACATCGGTGATAAGAACAGACGGCCTACGAGCGAGACCCTTGCAGCTCTGGCTAGCAACAGTTTTCCAACCGCACCATCACCTGCTGAACAAGACACTCTCTATCGCGCCCAGGGTCCTGACATCTCTAGCGAGATGGAGGAACCCATGATGTGCCCTGGCGAGTATTTCTTTTGAAGCTGCCAACCCCCCAGTGACTCTAATTACAGATGCTTTGGAGAAGGGTTGGGGGTTCACATTTCAGAGGTCCCTTCAACACAAGGGACTTGGTCCCTGACGGATGGTCCCCTTCGCATCAATGTAAAGGAACTCAGAGCAAGCTGCTTCTTGTGCAGTGTGTTCCTGGACATAGTAAAGGAAAAACAGTCCAGATCTTTCCAGACAACACAGCTGCAGTGTTTTACATGAAACACCAAGGGGGAGTGCGTTCCCCTGCCCTTTGCAAGGAGGCCCTCGACCTCTGGGAACTAGCCATGAGGCACGACTTTACCCCACCAGTGGCACATCTAGCTGGGGTAACCAACGACAAGGAGGACTCGCTGAGCAGAGAGTTCCTCTCACACCATGAATTGTCACTGAATTCAGAGGGTCAGCTCTTTGCCCAGTGGGGTGAGCCCAAAATCAACATCTTTGCAACATTCTGGAACTGGAAGTGTCCCCAGTTTTGCTTGCTCAGTGGCCGAGAGAGGGGTTCTCTTTCAGATGCCTTTGTAAAACTGGGGGGGGGTCCCCTGTCATACACGTTTTCCCCTGTTCCCCTAATCCACAGGGTCCTCCTAAAGATAAAGAGGGATGGGACAAACACGATGCTGATAGCCCCTGACTGGCCCAGACAGCCCTGGTATTCTACCCAACAGGACTTATCGATAGCCTCCCTTGTCCACCTCCAGTATAGACCAGAGATGCTAACCCAGGACTCCAGTCGCCTGAGACACCCGAACCCCTGGGTGCTGCACCTAACAGCCTGGAAACTTCATGGTTAAATGAGACCGAGCGACTGTGCTCCTCTAGAGTTAAGGAGGTCTTAATTGGTAGTAAATGACCCTCTACCAGAGCTACTTATATGGCAAAATGGAAGAGTTTTTGCCTATGGTCTCGGAGTAAGGGGATAACTCCAGAGTCAGCCCCAATCCAATCCATCTTGGACTACCTACTGCACCTTGAAGATACGGGTCTCACAACTCTCTCCTTTAGGGTACACCTAGTGGCAATATCCACCCTCCGCGAGAAGGTGGAAGGAGTCAAAGTTTTCTCACACCCCATTTCCACCAGATTCCTAAGTGGGATTGAGAGGACCTATCCTTAACCTTGAGATCCCGCCCCTCAATGGGATTTGAATGTGATGCTCCATGCCTTAACAGGACCACCATATGGACCCTTAATCTCCTGTTCCCTTTTGGTGTTATCTTGGAAGGTGGCCTTCCTTGTGGCCATTACCTCCGCTAGGAGAGTATCTGAGCTAAGAGCTCGCTCCTCAGCACTGTTGCCTCTAAGCTGTGTTCGTGTGCACGTGCACACAGGTCATGAAACCTGTGCAGACGACAAAATAAAGTGCACACAAAAAAATTCAATAGCGCTAGTCTTGGTGCTCACAAAGAAATGGTTTTGCGCACACAAAGAAATTGTTTGCGCACACAGTCTACAAGTAATTAGAGGGAACATTGCTCCTCAAAACCTCCATATACAAGGTTTTATCCAGACAAGGTGTTACTTTGTCCAAACTCTGCCTTCTTCCTAAGGTGACCTCTCAATTTCATTTGAGCCAGGACATTTGCCTCCCGGCAGAGCCATAACACTCTGTTTTGCCACCGGGGTGTGTTCTGATTGGAACGCGCCCCTTGCAGTTAGCAGTGCTTGGAGCCAGGGCCATGAAAACTCCCCTTTAATAGAGTGGCTCCACTGAGCTGCTCTGGTGTGCCCAGGGCAAAGCCCCATTGGCACCACCGTAGTTATAGCTTTGCCTCCTGGTTTTCTTCCCAGACCCTCAGGTCACTGAAAACCAGAGGAAATGGCACACCCTAGCCAGTAGGAAATCCCTACAGATGTACCTCGAGCCTACACTCCTGTTCCATAAGACATCCCAGCTCTTTGTCGCAGTCGCAGAATGTAAAAGAGGCCAACCAGTGACAACCCAATGTATATTGTCATGGCTAGTGAACTGTACTAAAGACTGCTATGAAAGATCTAATGTGTCCCTCTCTGGAAGGATTAGGGTGCACTCCACGAGAGCGCAGGCATCTTCTATGGCCTTCCTTGAGCAGGTCCCGATCCAGGAGATCTGCAGAGCAGAGATGTGGTCATCAGTACACAACTTCATCACACACTATGCAATCATCCAGCAGGTACGAGATAATGCTGCATTGGGCAGAGCCGTGCTCAAAGTGGGGAAAAATTAACTCCGCCCACCATCCTGTGTACAACTAGCAGTCACCTGTAACAGAATGATGTGAGCAGTGCTCGAAAGAAGAACAGTAGGTTACCTGTAATCAGAGCCGTCCTTAAGGGGGGCTAAAAGGGGCAACAGCCCTAGGCCTCGCGCTTTGGGGGGCCTTGCACTTTTGGGGGTCCCACACAACCAGCGGGAGTAAGGGAGCAGGGACCTTCTTCAAGCTGTGGGACGAGCCTGCCTAGGGAGCAGCTCCGGTTGGTCAGGGAAGAGGGAAGGGAATTGGAACAGGCAGCGTCTGGTTACAGTAACTCTTCACTTAAGTAGCCACCTTCCCACAATTGCTCCCTGAGGGGAAGAGAAAGGGCAAGTGTTGAGATAAAACTTATGGAGCCAGCCTCAGTCAAGCAAACAGGGACAAAGCCAGGAGAATGTCACATCCCCAACCTTTACAAATCAGGACCTTCTCTCTGAATTTACATAATCATCTCTAGAAAGTGTTTGAGATATTAAGGAACTTTTTTCCTTTTACACTTAACAAAAGTTTTCAATCTTCAGGGACGTCTTTCTGAGCAAACTTCTCTGTGCAGATAATGATCTATTATACCCGAGAGAGAAGACCCCAGGCTAGCACGTATATGGAAATACTGGGTGTTTAAGGTTAATAGCCATCAATCAACACATTAAATAAGTTTTTTTGTCCTTCCTTCTGCACTGTAAGTATGCCCCATTGTCACTGATTGCAGTCAGACCACAGTTGCAAAGCATGGCAAAGAGGAAAGCAGCTGTGGCCGTGTGGGTCTAGTTTAGTGAAACAAACAAGAAATCCCTGATGTAAAATAAACAAGGAGTCTTGTGGCACTTTTACAAGCTAACAAATAAATAAATTTTTAAAATCTTTAAAATCGCCACAAGACTTCTTGTTTGTTTTACATCAGGGTATCTGAGAGGAGGCCAAAGGTCCCTCATTTCTTCCTGTCATCCTCAAACAGTACCTGACTTTCATTACTTAGATCACCTGCAAAGCAATGAGGAATGTATGAATACATATATTAAAATAAGATTGGAAAGGAGAGACTCAGGCAGCATAAAGGAAATAACATGCATTAGACAATTGGAATCCAGTGCTTTAAGGCGAGAGAGGACCTGGAATTATTGCTTGATATTATCCAAAAATAGCATCTCTCTCTCTGAATTTTCAATTTAACAAAAACTTGATCTAAGAAAAATTATTAAATTTGTAAAATTGTGTGCCCATCTTGAACAGAAAACCAGAACCACAAAGAAGAGTACCTCCAGATGCTCCTGTCCACTTGGCTGTGAGGTTGATGAAATATCACCATGACACATTCAGTATTGCCTACCCCAAACATCAAAAATAGTCACAAGTCTGACTTAAATATATCATTAAAACTCACTTAAAAATAAAGAGATGTTTAAAGAAATAATAAATGGGAGGGAGCTATTTTCTTTGACTTCTGGGTTTTGAGCCTTTAGGATAAAGTCAGGTCATGTTTTTCTGCTTCTCTCTGCAATTTTTTAGCCTGAGGTCTAGACACTTATGATTTTATTAAAGAAAAAATTATGACACTGCAAAGTTAAAAATGGGGGGGGCCCTGCACAGACTGATTCGCCCTGGGCCCCGCTCCCCCCTAGGGACGGCCCTGCCTGTAATAACTGTCCTTGTTTGAGATGGGCTGCTCACGTATATTCAGATCCCTCCCCCATCCCCGCTATTCGGAGTTGGTGAAAATAAGGTACCAGGGAGGGTCAGGGTCAGGGTCAGGGTCATATATATAGCAGAGGATACAGCTGGTGGGGGCGTTGGCCTATGACCCTGTCCTGACAGGCTAGGGCAAAAAGCTTTCCAGCCAACTGTGCACTGCTGCACATAGACACCTGTAACTGAATGATGTGAGCAGCCCATCTCAAAAAAGGACGGTTACTACAAGTAACCCACCGTTCCTCTTTCTAAATTGGAACCTTCCAGGCAGAGCCCTAATTATGGAGGGACGAGGGGGGTTTTTCTCCAGGTGCACTGGAGCAGCTCCATTGAGCCACTTCATTAAAGGGCATGCTCTGTGCCACTCACCCTAGGTGCTGGCTATTGCAAGCAGTGTTTTCCAATTGGAATGCGCCTCAGGCGTGGTAAACTGTAGTTAGGGCTCTGCTTCCAGGGCAGGGACTTGTTGCTATTGTTTGTGCATGTTTTCTAGTAACTAGCAAAATGGGGCCCTGATCTATTTTCCCTCTAAGCTGTGCATGTGTGCATGCGCACACAGGTCATGAAACCCATGCACACAAGAAAACGGTTACTCACTGTAACCGTCCTTCTTCGAGGTGGGCTGCTCACATACATTCAGTCACAGGTGTCTATGTGCCACAGCACATGGTAGCTTGGAAAGTCTTCAGTGTTAGCCTGTCAGGTCAGGGCGCACAGCCAACGCCCCCTCCACGCCGCAGCCGCAGCTATATAGGTGACCGTGACCCTGACCCTCCCAGTCCGACATACCATTGCCAACTCCGTTAGCGGGGATGGTGGGAGGGACCTGAATGTATGTGAGCAACCCATCTCAAAGAAGGACGGTTACAGTGAGTAACAAACTGTTCTCCTTTGAGCACTGCTCACATCATTCAGTTACACGTGACTGCTAACCATACCCAAGGATGGTGGGAGGAGTTACAGTCTACCCACACTGAGTACAGCTCTGCCCACAGTGGCATCGTTTCTCACCTGTTTGGCAATGGCGTAGTGTGTCGTGAAGGTATGTACCAAAGACCATGTAGCCACCTTGCAGATCTCTTGGATTGGGACTGTAGTGAGGAAGGCCGTGGAAGACGCGTGAGCTCTGGTAGAGTGGGATCTGACAGTCTCTGGGAGAGGCATGTTTTACCTTCCGTAGCAGTGTTTAATGCAGTTCACAATCCATTTGGAGATGCATTGGGAGGATACCGGAGAACCTCTCATGCGTTCTGCAACCACCAAGAACAATTGGGGGGTCTTGTGGAAGGATCGGGTAAGCTCAATGTAGGTTAGAAGTGCACTCCCCACATCCAGGGTGTGCCACCATCTCTGGTTTTCTGTCACCTGCAGGTCTGGATAGAAGACCGGCAGGCAGATTTCTTGGTTCATGTGGAAGGGGGTGGTGACCTTGGGCAAGAACAAGGGGTGGTGACGCAGGACCACTTTGTTGGGAAAAAAAAACGTATATGGGGGTTCAGAGGATAGGGCTCGTAGCTCTGAGACCCTTCTGGCCGATGTAACAGCCACCAGGAAAGCCATCTTCCAGGACAGCACAAGCAGGGTGGCTGAGTCTATGGGCTTGTATGGAGGCTCTGTCAGAGCCTGTAGCACCATGTTCAAGTCCCGCTGCAGAGTGGGGTTACGGACATGGGGGAAAAGTTTTTCCACTCCTTTCAGGAATCTACGGCAGGTGGGGTGTGAAAAGAATGGGACCCCATCTGTCGTTTGGTGAAAGGCTGAGATTGCTGCCAAATACACTTTCAATGAGGACAGAGATAGGCCTTTCTCCCTTAGGTCAAGAAGGTAATCTAAGGTTGACTGCACTGGTGTGGAGATAGGGTCTATGTTTTTATCACAGCACCAAGAGGAGAAGTAATTCCATTTTGCAATGTAGGTGGACCTGGTGGAGGGTTTTCTGCTACCAACCAGGACCTTTTTAACCCTATCCGAGCAGTGTCTCTCTTGCTCGCTGAGCCAGAGAGCATCCAGGCTGTAAGGTGCAGGAGGCCTGGGTTGGGGTTCTGAAGGTGTCCCGAGTCCTGTGTCAGAAGGTCCGCCTACCGTGAGAGGCAGAGCAGGGTCGTCACTGAGATGTCTTGAAGGAGAGGGAACCAGTGTTGCCTGGGCCAGTCCAGGGCTGTCAGGATGATGAGTGCCTCATCTGTGAGGACCTTCAGAAGCACCCTGTGAATCAGGGGAATTGGTGGGAAGGCGTACATTAGGACTCCTGACCAGTTGAGGACAAAGGCATCGCTGAGAGACCCCTCCTCCCTATCTCAGAGGAAGCAGAACTGGGGGCATTTGTGGTTCTGTGCAGTGGCAAAGAGGTCGATCTGAGGGGTTCCCCACCTGATTGTCAGCAGGGAGAAAACCTCATTGTGGAGGGACCAGTTGTGATTCGCCAGAGGTTGTCTGCTGAGTGAGTAAGCTATGCCATTATTCACCCCGGGGAGATGGGCGGCAGTTGGCGTGAAGTGATGGTCTATCGTTAGTTGCCAAAGCTCGGTCGCTTCCTCGCATAGTGCTGAGGAGCGGACTCTTCCTGACGGTTCATAGAACACAGCTGCTGTATTGTCTGAGAGGATTTGGACCACTCTGCCCTGGATCTGGTCCAGGAAGGTCATGCAGGCCAGTCTGATGGCCCTGATCTCCTTCACTTTTATGTGGAGGAGACTGTCCTTAGGGCTCCAGGTGCCTTGTGTGGAGAGGTGCCCTGACAGGTGAGGGCCCCACCCCAGGTCGGAGGCATGCGTTATCAGGGTTACTGAAGGTTTGGACTCCCTGAACGGAATTCCCCCCATCGAGAAGTTGGGGTCCCTCCAGATTTGGAGGGACTCCAGGGCATGCTGGGGTACTGAAATTACCTTGTCGAGACAGTCCCTTTCTGGTCCGAAGCTTGTGGAGAACCAGAGCTGGAACGGTCGCATCCACAGGCGGGCTGTTCGGATTCCAGATGCGGCCACTGCCATGTGCCCCAGAAGCTGCATGCATCTGCATGCTGTGGTCAGCCCGGGCACCTGGAGCTCCATGATGATGTTGCAGATGGACCAAAATCTTGACAGTGGCAAGGATGAGATGCCTTGCCAAGCATCCAAGCGTGCCCCAATGAACTCTATGTTCTGAGTGGGGCAAAGCTTGGACTTTTCCAAGTTTATGCGGAAGCCCAGGAACTTGCACAGGTTCATTACCATGTCAACATGGTCTTGTACTTGTCGACTTGACTTGCCCACTATGAGCCAGTCGTCCAGGTAGGGGTAGAGTCTTACACCCCTCCTGTGTAGGTACGCTGCAACCAGTGTGACACACTTTGTGAACACCCTGGGAGCTAGCAATAACCTGAAGGGGAGAACAGTAAACTGGTAATGGCGTCGTGCCACTACAAACATGAGGAACCGCCTGTGGTGGGGCCGGATGGCCATGTGGAAGTAAGCGTCCTTTAGGTCGAGGGCCACCAACCACACTCCTAGGGACAGGGAGGGGATGATCTGCAGTAGGGAGATCATGCGGAATTTTATTTTCTTTATGTTTTTGATGAGAGCTCTGAGATCTACAATGGGCCGTAGGTCCCCATTGGGTTTGGGGACCAGGAAGTAACGGGATGTTCCCCCTTGGGAATCTTTACAATGGCTCTGAGGGTGAATAAATTTTGGGATTCAGCCTCGAATGTGCCTAGTACATTGGGGTTCTCTGGGATTATGGGAGTGGACGGTTTCCTGTCCTGGGGGGTTGAGAGGATCTGGATGTGGTATCTTCTTGCCGAGGACCCACTCGTCCGAAGTGACCCGGGTCCACCACGGAGCGAAGTGGCGGAGGTGGTGAGGGGAGAACAGGGGCTGTGGAGTGCTGCCCTTGGAGGGCCCATGAAAAACGCTGTTTGCGGCCCAACGAACGGTCCAACCCCTGTCCGCGCCGTCCCCACTGGGAGGCGCCCAGCTTACTCCCTTTACCTGACTGGCCTTTATCCTCGTCCAGGTCCCCGAGGTGGTGCTGGGGAAACTGGAGAGATCTTGGAAACTGGGTCTGCAGCTGCAGCTGTTGTTTCAGTTGCTATAGCTGCTGTGCTAGCTGGTGCGAGTTCGAGGAACGTCTAACAGGTTGCGGGGTCTAGATCCTGAGGGACCTCAAAGTGGCCCTTGACTCCTTCATACAATGCAGCTTTGCATCTGTGGAAGATGCAAAGAGGTCAAGGCCTTTAAAGGGAAGGTCCTGAATAATTTGTTGCGTCTGTGTGGAGAGACTGGAGATCTGGAGCCAGGCCAATCGGCGCATCACCACTGCCGATGCCATTGTGCATGCCGCTGTGTCCGCTGCATCTCATGTTGCCGCAAGCGCGTCCCTGGATGCTCTCTCTCCCTCATCCAGCATTACTTCGAAGTCTCTCAGGTGATCCTCGGGGATGACCGATCGGAGATTTCATAGAGCTTCCCACAGGTTGAAGATGTAGCGCATCATCAATGCTGAATGGTTTGAGATGCGCAGCTGGTGGGCAGCCAAGGAGTAAACTTTCCTGCTGAGCAGGTCGAGCCACCTTGCCTCCTGGTTCTTGGGACTGGTGCTGTGTTGGCCTTGTCTCTCCCTTTGATTGACTGCATTGACCACCAAAGACCCCGGGGCCAGGTGATGAAACAGGAAGGGAAAACCTTCCAGGGAGATGGAATATTTCTTGTCTGCTACCTTGGACATTGGCGGGATCGAGGAAGGCATTTGCCAGCATTCCTGGACAATGCAGAACATCCCAGCATGCAAGGGGATTCCGACTTTAGCTGGCGGGGCTTGATGACAGGCGTCAAACAGGGAGTCATCCTTCACCTGGATCACCCCTAGCTTGAGCTTCATGTTCACCGCCATGTGGCGGAGAAGGTCCTGTTTGACGCAAGGATCTCCTTCGCGGTTGGAGGACCATGTCGATTAATCTCTCGTCAGGTGACGAAGATGATGGGGACCTTGATCTGCTTTGTTGTGTAAAATCAGGCTCCGGCTCATCGTCGGAGAAGTCCGAGGACTCCGGTGCAGGCAAAAATGCATACCAGGAGGAGTTGTCATCTGCCATCACGTTCAGCCAGTCGAGAGTCCATTCATTGTGTGGGGACCTCGACAGAGGCATAGGCGTTATAAGGGTTCGGGTGTTTCCCCTGATGGGTGCCTTCGCCGCGCACTCGGTGACATGGAGCTTTTGCAGGCTCGCTTTCTTGGGCACTCCTCCTGGGGAGGAAGCAAGTGATCTTCCAAGGACGACCTGAATGACCTCCCCCCCAATAGTCGGCAGTCTGGTACCGAGAATGCCTTGGAGAAGTGGCGAGGCGGAGTCGTAGAACTTGGGCCTGGTACCGGGTTCGATGGTGCCGGGTTGGAGAGAGGCGAGGAGGCCCGGGACAGTACTGGCATTGGTGCGGTGTTGGTGGTGCCGAATCCGATGGTACCGGAAATGGGGTTATTGGGAACGGTGCCAGGTCCAGCGGTACTGGTCTTGCTGGCAGTGCCGGGCTTGTGGGTGGTGCCGTGTCCAGCGGCGCCAAGGGAAGCAGTGCCGTTGCGGCCAGTTGCCTCGTGTTCTGCACCGAAGCCAGATTTAAGCGCCCTTGGCAAGCCAGTGCCTGAGCCAGGGCCCTACTCGGGGCGGCTGGAAGGCTACCGGGATACTGGCGAGGTCGGTGCCTAGAAGGTACCGTGGAAGGCCAAGATCTTGGGCCTGGTACCTGGGATCGGCGGGAATCTTGAGCCCGGGCCGATTGGGGGTCCGGTGGAGTGCTGGTGGCTCGGCCAGTTTCAAGTGGAGCGACTCCAGTCCCCGAAATTAAGCAGAGGCAACACTCCCTTTCCAGCCATGTCCTCCGCTTGAAGGATGAGCAGATGGGGCAGTCCTCTGTGATGTGGGACTCACCCAAGCAAGCAAGACACTTCTTGTGCAGATCATCCATTGGGAAAGCCTTGCAGCATCCTAAGCACAGCTTGAATCCTGGCATTTTGAATTTAACACAAAAAGACAGGCCCTTGCATTTCGCAAGATAACACTGATCCAAACTGACGCTGACGGCGGAAAAAGGAACTGGGAGCATCAGGGTCACAGTCACCTATACAGCCATGGCCATGGTGTGGAGGGGGCGTTGGCTGTGCGCCCTGACCTGACAGGCTAACACTACATACTTTCCGAGCTACCGTGCGTTGCGGCACGTAGACACCTGTAACTGAATGATGTGAGCAGCGCTCGAAGGCGAATAAAGCACACACAAAAGAATTCAACAGTGCTAATATTTTTATACTACTTTAAGAAGGTGGTTTCAAGTAGCATGTTTCAAATAAGGTTTTATAATTTATAAAATAATTTCCATCACCAAAATAAAATTTAGATATTGTTTGCATCATACACATTTGCTTTGTTGTGCTCAGAAGTTTGACCAGACTCACTGGAGTGTGCACAAATTTGGACACTGGTTCCGAAAATTTGCACAAAAGAAATTTTTTTGTGCACACAGCTTATGAAAAATTAGACGGAACATTGTGGCCTCTGATCTTTGCTGGTGCTAACAATGATCTTCAGTGGCCAACTGAACACACTTTGAGCGCTCTTGGGTAAATTAACTAGATTCTCTGTGAATCCTATTAAATGGGAATGATCAAAATGAGGGATTTCCCTAACACCCCCATTACGTTCCCTGTGGCCCCCGCCCCCGCCCAGTTGTCAGCTAGCTAGTAACATAGTGTTATACCAATTTAGTCATTGGTTGGAAATGACTTAACTGAACTCACTAAGAAGTAAGGAAAGCAAACAAGGAGTCTGGTGGCACTTTGGCAAATTTAAGGAGGTTCAGATGCCATATCAGATTGCTTCTCAGTTGCAGGGGAAGGGGACAGGTTTGCTTGATGTTATGGGCTCCCCCTTACAAGTAGTATCTGACTAGCAATCAGCTCTATCTTTTAACAAGTATTTGGCTGGTCATATAATGCTTGTTGTTCTTAGTCAGGATATGTAGAGTCTTTTTTTATTTTAAGTGACCATCATACCTGAAATCACAGATAATCTGGTTGGTCTAAGTGCTAGTGCTTAGACCTTTAGTGTGGAAAAGTAACCATATTTTGTGGAGACTAGAAACATCCCCACTGAGACCTAAAATCACAGACGTCAAATCACACAAAGTGTGAAGAAAGAAACTATATCCACAACAAAGGGGATTGAGAGAAGTAGTGAAGAACAACTCAGCCAACAGCTGGAGGAAAGAGCAAGACGCTGTGTTACTGCCTTTGTCCCCCTTTTCCTCAGAAAGTGAACTCTTGTGAAAGTACCGCTGAACTGTGGGTCTCCCTCCAGTACTGACAAGGAGGACAACAAGGTGAGTGAGTTATTGAGAAGGGAGAGGAACACATTAAAGGAACATTTGTTTGTTAAACAAACATGGAGTCTAGTAGCACTTTTACAGACTAACAAATTTATTATCTCATTGTGTTTTAGAGATTTTTCTCCAGAATGCTATATTTGTGACTGGGAAACTTATATAAATATTTCCTAATAGGCCAAGATTTTAAAAATGCTTTATTTGCCAAGTTCAAAAGGGATAGCCGTGTTAGTCTAGTCCAGTAAAAAAACAACAAGGAGTTGTGCATCTGAGGAAGTGGGATCTTCTCCCATGAAAGCTCATGCAAAAAATAAATCTGTTAATCTTAAAGTGCCACACAACTCCTTGTTGTTTTTTTATTTGCCAAGGTCATTATTTCACATCGTCACTAACCTGAGAGTCATTACCTTGGATATCTTCTGTACTAAACAAATTTTATGTTTTAATTAATCTTTACATAAGAGCATTAAAATGGCAGTATGGGTCTGATCAATGGCCATCTAGCCTAGTTCCCAAGGGGTAGCAATGTTAGTCTAGTTCAGTAAAACAAGCAAGGCAGTCCTGTGGCACTTAAAGACTAACAAATTTATTTACTGCATGAGCTTTCATAGGAGAAAACGCCACTTTGTCAGTTTGAGAGAAAACTGGTCCCGGGCTCTCAACCTGGAAAGAGAAACCGCAGATCCTCCCCAATAATGTAGGCCCTTTACCAGCTGAGACCCAAATAAGCGGAGAAGGAGGTGTGGTTCTAAGTTTTATTATTCAGCTGAATAATAAACTGACACATAGAACTGTGTCAGAGAAAAGGAAAAAAAAAAAAAAAGCTAGCTACACAATGATGGCTGGTGGCCTTTTATACCTAAAGCAACTACTTGGAAGCAAAGAAAATTCCATTCATGTGAGCCACAGTCCTACTTATTAACACAATTCAATTAGCAACTATTAATAAAAATTCAATTAGCAACCTTTACTAATATTTACTTCCTATTTAAATTCTATTCCCCCCCCCATTTCAATTCCTGCGGAGAATCCTGATCAAAACAATCTCCTACCCCACAGGAGAGCTGTGAAGATCAGATCTGGGGATACAAGCCATTCATTATCAAAGGGAAAAGTATTCAGTAATTTTTTTCCGTGTCTGTACAGCAATGACCATCAGCAATCCGTATGCCTTCATCTTGCTGCCATCCACCAGTGATATCTATAATACCTACAAGGAGACCATTCTGCCCAAGATAATCTTGTAACAATCAACGCATCTTGTATGGACACAACAGAGGAACAGAGAGGGAAAAAACATGTCTGGATTTATGCAGCTCCTGACTCCCTCCACCTTTCTCTAAACCAGAGTCTGCTGGAAGCGAATGGGACAAGGCATATGTAACATTGGGTACGTCTACACTACGTGTTTAAGTTGACTTAAGGGCCCTTAAGTTGACTTAAACAGAGCCCTGTCTACACTGCAGGGCAATAAAGTCGACTTAAGGCAATGTGGACTTGCTAAGTCAACTTAATAAGGTCTACTTAAAGTTGACTTTAAGTAGACTTTATTAAGTCAACTTAATAAAGTTGACTTAGCTTTTACAATGTAGACATAGCCATTTGTAGTACCTGGAGCAGCCAAGAAGTGCACCATTGTATCACAGGGTGAAAGCTCATTAAATCAGCTCTTGCTTTCTCCATCAGTCCTAAAGTGGCAAATTCTTCATTTTAGAGAAGTTGGGGGGCATTTCAAAACACTAGAGATCTGCTCTTAATTACACTGATCCAGTGGGGGTGGTGGGTCACACCACTAAAATCAAAGGAGCAACTCCAGTTTTATCCTGGCAAAACTAAAACCAGGATTTGGCTTTAGGTTTCTTATGCTGCACAGACAGACACTCTGCTTTCCTCAACCCTGGTGAGGCTTCATTTGGAGTACTGTGTCCAGTTTGGGGTATCACACTGTTATACCAAATGAGTACCTGAGATCTTTTTAGGGGGAAAAGGCAATATGCCGTGTTTATTACAAATAAAGAGAAAGTTGATAACTAACTTATCCCTATGCCCCCCCCCCCCCCCAAGCATACCATATGATGTTCTGCAGTCTGTGTTATTACCAGTCCTGATGGTGCTACTGCTGGAGTCCGTGTTAGTGTCTGTCGCTGGGGTTCATGGCAGCTGCCTGGCCAGGGAAGTTGGAAATGAGGAGGAGCAGGGTCTTCATCGGAAGCACACCGAGGCTCCTTTCTTCCAGGTGGTATGCAGAACAGTTCCCCCTTTTGCTCTGGGATTTCACCCAGTCTTTATTAGCTTTGTCATGCCACTCCAGGTGCTCTGGGACAATTAGTCAGCAGGCAGTTGTGGATGTGACCCTCAGCTCATTTTCTTGGGTGTCTGCTTCTGGGGTGGATCCTTCATTCCTTTGTTTTTAGGGGTATATTCACATTCTTCAGCAGTTAAGGTGGGCTTCTCACTTCAGCTGGACAAGCTGACAGTTTGAGGCTGGTTCACACCTAGTTGATCAGAACAAGCTGGCAGCTTGGGGCTAGTTCACACACATATCCATCCTCCATCCACACCTTATAGCAGACGTGGCCAAACTGCGGCTCGCGAACCGCATGCAGCTCATTAAAGAAAAATTGCGGCTCCCGGGAGAGCGCAGGAGGGAAGGGCGGCAGAGTGGGAGCCAGGGGCAAGAAATTTGCAATCATCAGGGACAGCAGAGAGGCAGCGGCAGGGTAAGAGCTGGCAGCGGAGGAGCAGCCTTGTGAGAGCTGCAGGAAAAAGCAGCCTGGTCAGAGCGGGGAGGGGAGGGGCAGCAACGTGAGAGCCAGCAGGGAAAGAGAAGCATTCAGAGCAAGTAACTGCCAGATTGTACAGTTTACCCTCACAATATTAATTCTACTCTCTTTGTCTGTGTGCACAATGATACAGTCTTTAATTATATCAGTGCATAATTTTTGAAATACTTTTCTTTTTTGATTTTTTTTCTGGGTAAATATTTTTAAAACTGGCAACATAAATTGATCAAGAACAAGTTTACAATGAACTACAGATAAGTGATGATAATTAGCAATTTAAACCTAAAAAGCAATTGCAAATTAATTTTCTTTTTTAAAAATCACCTGGCATTTCCAGATATTGTAATATAATGCAAAATTATTTCTCTTGAGAATTAAATGAGAATAATCAGAAATGACTGAAAATTGACACAAGTGTTACAGCCAAAACCACTGACTACTGTCAAAAGGTTATTAGAAAAACCCCTCTATTTAAAGAATGTTACAAGTGCTTATTATGGATTATGATTCATTTTCAGCATGCAAAATGATTTAGACTTAGGATAGACCACCACTACAGAAAACTGGCTTTAGGAAAAAAAAAAAGTTCCTTAAGTCCATTGAACAAGTGTGCCTGAGACATCAGTACGTCATCTGTTTGCAGAAGGAACTGCTAGCACGTTTATTTTATAAGAAAATTTTAATTAATATAACTGTCAATTACCAAGGTAATTTACATTCACTGAAAAGTTCAATAGCAGCACTATACTTCTACTGATTAAATAGCATTCAATCTGTATTAATTCTTTTTTGTTGTATAGTCAAAATCTATTTATATTTCAGTGCAGTCTTCGTGAATGACTATGGGTATCTGAACCCATTAGACAAGAGTAATTGTTGTGAAGGGCTGAGGACAGAAAATTGTGTTGTAAACTTTCTGGAAAAAAAAATCTCTCACCAATAACGATTTTACTAGTATTATAGAAACCAAATATTGATATTTAGAATTTATACAGGGCCTGACTCCAAACTGAATAAACTCAATGAGATTTTTCCCATAGTATCTTCTGTGCATGGACTCCAAAGCACTTACTGAAACAGGCTCTGATCTTGCATTTTATGTCCCCCTAAATTCTCATTGATCTGTTGTAATTCTGAACAGTTGAAAAGGTGTCCCTGTGTGCATCTCTTCACAGGATTAAGATGAAAGCAGTATTTTCCCTCACTATTACTCTCATTTTAAAATTAATTGTGTCTGAGTCCTCAGACCTTTTGTCTTCACTGTCCATGAGTATTTTAATGAACAAGTTTACTGGCAGAAATATTGGCAGGGAAGCGGGGGCATGGTAGGTGCCGGGATGGGGTGGGAGGCAGAAGTGTGGCATGGTTGGAGAGAGCAGAGAAGCAGCAGCATGGTAAGAGATGGCAGGGAAGTGGCAATGGAGGCTGGGGGAGAGAAGTGTGACATGGTCAGAGAAGCCATAGCATGTTTAGATTTTTCTCATAGGCCCTAATGCAGCTTACTCATTGTTAAAATAAAATCATGTTTTACAAGTCCTAAACATGATGTGGAATACTAAGAAATGAAAATACAAAGGAGAAAAGTTTAAAACTGAAGATAGATTACTTGCAATTTTTGGCACAATTCACTGCTGTGAAGCATCATATTCCACAATGAAATTCAAAACATTGTGCAATACTTAGAGATCAGCATCTCATGGCTTTTACCTGCTGCATTGACAAGTTACTGCCCACATTTAAAAAAAAAACAACTTGCCATAAGTCTGTAGTGTTCTACATCTAGCAACAGCTACATTTTTACTGTATAGGCCTAGTTTCATGGTAATCTTAAATAATTATTAGAATCTGACATTAGTGGATCAATATTTTCCCTATTTTTACAATAAAATTAAAGTGTGCAATGAATTTTAAGCTTATTAATTTTGGAGTAGGTAAAAATATGTGGTTATATGTCTCAATGCAGCTCTCGAAGATTTAATAATCGACTTGCGCGGCTCTTGAGTTCCGTAAGTTTGGCCACCCCTGCCTTATAGCCTATTCAGTCTTACACAAGATGGGGTACATTGGTTACAAAATGGAGTTTCTACAGCTACACTGTGGAGTATGGAATGCTACAGAGATTGGGGAAAAGGTAGTGGTATAACCAGAGCTTAAAGATAAATAGGGACAAATTCACATAGCACTATGGGCTGGAGCTGTGTGGCTCAGGGGAAAAAGCTGCTCTTCTACAGCTAAACAAACCCCCAAGGGCAGCAGTTTTAGTCCAAAGCTCTTCCCCAAAAGCCATAACCAATCTAAGAGAAAATACTTATTGCACTCCACTAAAACTAAATGGAGATTTACAGGAGTAATGTGACAAAGTTGTAAATACTAAGATAAGACCATCAATGTGAAGCAATTAAAATGAAACAAAGATTGGCAGGGATAGTATACAAATATTAGGGTACTATTACAAATGGGAAGTAATTAATTAGAACTTAACAGAAATTGACTGAGGCAATATTACCCATAAGAAACATTGGCTGTGTTCTCACACAGCCAGTTATTTCGATATGGTTGTTTCGCAACAACCATATATCAAAATAACCCTTATTTCGAAACAACTTATTTCGAATTAACAAAATGTTAATTCAAAATAAGGAAAAACCGGGAATCGAAATAGCAAGTTCACACTATGAACTTGCTATTTCGGTACATGGTCCAGGGGGCTGCAGCCCCCTGGGGGTGAGCGGCTGCGGCAGCTCACCCTGCAACCCCAGAAAGGGGGCTGCAGCCC
>ML682099.1:3608183-3621542 GCA_007922195.1 Podocnemis expansa
TCTGGGGCTGAGGGACAGCCCTCAGCACCCTGGCCAAGGACCTGAGGGTTCCCTGGCCAGGGTGCTGAGGATCCAATGTTGTTTCGGAACACTTTGTTCCGAAACAACATGTTCACACGCCTTGTTTCGAAACAAGTTTGTTTCGACCCCAAATGGGGTTTAACTTGTTTCAAAACAACTGTGTGTCGTGTGAACAGCTGAAACCTTATTTCAAAACAACCTCTGTTGTTTCGAAATAAGGAGGCTGTGTGAACACAGCCATTGTTACAACCAGTCAAGACTATATGAAGATTGACAGAAAATAAGAAACAGTCAGTGAAGGCTCATGAAGATCAAGGCAAAACTGGAGTGAAGTCACACATCAGTGAAAGTTGTACAAGAGTGAATTAGAACCATAAACCAATAAACTCAATAAAGTTATGAGTGAGCCCAATGAATTTATGAATGGATCCATAAGGCTATAGGTAACAATCACCACCATATCCCCACAACACTTTAAGAAAGATGTGGACAGACTGGAGAAAGTCCAAAGGAAAGCAGCAAAAATGACCTATGAAGAAAGGTGGGGTTAGCAACTTTTTCTAAGAGCCATGCCCAACTCTTCTTTCCAACTCTCTTCCAGTGCTGTCAGTGGTGAGGGCTGGACACAGCAACACAGAAGCCCCCCATCCCTACCGCCAAAAGAATCAGCCACAAGCAGTGATTTTGGTGTGGGCTCAAAATAAACAGCTTCGCCCCTGAGCCCCAACTAAAAGAAACACCCATGAAGACACTCGGTGGTGCAGCAGTGTGGAATACTCCCCACCTGCCACCGAAAACAACTCACAGCCCAGGAAGGCTTCAGTGGTGATGAAAGGTGTGACCCTTGCCCCTGCAACACACCTCATTGCAAGGGGGAAGCAGTGCTTTCAGGGGCTGCTCTTTCAGGCCACATGCTGCTCAAAATCAGCTTGCAAGCCACTTTTGGGACATATGTTGGGGGTTGCTGACCTCTAGCTCAAAAGCTGGGCATGTTTAGTCTTGAAAAAATCAGGCTGATGAGAGGACCACAGGAGTGTCTTCATGCATGTTATCAAGAGGTTGGTCTGGTGATCATTTGTTCTATAAAAAAACAACAAGGAGTTGTGTGGCACTTTAAGACTAACAGATTTATTTTTTTGCATGAGCTTTCCTGGGACAAGATCCCAATCAGATAAGTCAAGCCTGATTGAAGGCAGTGTCAAAGTGAAGTCAGTTGGATCCCTGAGGAGTTAACTGAGAACAGGGAGAGTATACTTTCCTGCTCCAGCTTCTGTTGGTTTTTGAGCCTTGCCAGAGCAGTTCTGCACTATTCTCCACTGAGTTATTCTTTGCAGCATTCACATTTTGCTAGTCCTCTCTAGAGGCCTGATTCCTATTTACACTCACCTACTGCATGCTACTTTGGGAGTATTAAAAACCATTACTGTGCCTTTAGCAGTAATTTGTACTGCTAGAGTGACGTAAAAGACTCCAGTATTACTGAGAATCAAGTGCTCAGTGCTGACATTCACAGCTCATTCAGGTGATTGAGGCATCTAGTGGGTGCTAAACAAGCAAGGAGTCCTGTGGTACTTAAAGACTAACACATTTATTTATCAAATGAGCTTTCATGGAAGAAAATCAGGCCCTTTGAAGATGGCGGATCTTACAGAATGGGAGGAAATAAATGCAGGGAAGTGTAAGTGTAACCCATGTGCATAAAAGTGCAATCTCTTTCAGGGATCCTTTGTGGCTGGGTTATGTTGCTGGGCAGATTTTGCAGCCCAGAAACCAGAAACTTCTGGTAGGAGGGCGTGGGAGCACATTGAGCATGGTCCACAAGTTTTATTGTTGAGTTGGAGTTGCATACCCAGGGAGAAGCCTGGGAGGAGCAGGCTGGAGAGGAGCAAACAGAGAGCTGCAGAGTGCATGGGGTAACGGACTCAGTGAAAGGAGCTGAGCAGGAGTGGACTGCGGGATGTTTTCTCCCTGCTTTGGACTGCTTTGCAGGGGAGTTGTCTGCAGGGGAACTGAGAGTTGGATGGCCAGTGACCTGATTGCATGGTGCTGGCTACACAGGAGGAAGAAAGGACTGCATGGCATCTGCCTGAAGATTCCTGCAGCTAGAGAGGATGAGGATTGCTTACCTTCTGCATTTAAGCCTCAAGGACTTAAAAGACTGCAACTGAGATAAGGGCAACTCCACCTGAACATTGGGACTCCTGGGTTTCTTACTGTTTTGTTTAAATGTATTATGTTTTCTTAGAATAAGGTTTGTTTAGTTAGTTAATAAAGGTCATTGTTACATTTCTGCTGAGTGGTACTTTAATGTGGGATGCGAACTCTGAGCAGTCTTCGCTGTGAGTCCTTTTAACAACTGGATCCTGGCTCTCCAGCTGCTTTCTGCAGAGGTTTTGTCTGTGGGGCACTGGAGAGGGGCAGGCAAATGCATTTGAGCCCACCCTAGCACGTTACATAAGTCATTGGATCAGGTCAGACTGTAACAGCAAATCAAAGCAGTTGTTAAGATTCAAACACTGGGCAACAGCACATAGGGGAGGGTGAGGTCAAATCACCTGTTGTAATGGGAAAAGAATCTGTTGCTTGATTTAATTCTGCTTTCACATGGTCAGATTGTGTATCAATTATAATTCTGCAGTTTCTCTTTGAATTCAGTCTTGATGTGTTACCCCTTAGCTTGAGTACAGGCATTAATAAATCATCAAAAAAAGAGTGATTGAGAAGATTGAAGTGCTTAGTGTCAGGGAAAAATCCAACTCTGGCCCTCAGATTCAGAAAGAGGCACACCAGAGCTTTCCCAATGAAGCAGACCCGTTCCCAGCTGAGACTCCAATATGCAGAGAACGAGGTGTGGTTCAAAGTTTATTATTCAGCTGAATAATAAAAGGAACTGCAGCAGAGGGAAGCAAAGAGAAGCTAGCCTCTCTGAGCAAGAACCCCCAGTATAGGGGCTACAGGTCATACATACTTTCTAACATGCAAAATACGATATACATAATGCAACAAGCTCATGCATAATACAACAAGTTACATCATGCCTAAAATCCAGGTTACATAATTAGATTGTACTTAATAGTCAGCATATAGTTAGCCCGCCTCTGTTGTTGTTTACTGCTCATTTGGGTACTAATTATTGCTCTTTACCAATGAGAGCAGCCAAACTCCTGTGACCTTCTGGCTACCTAGCCCCCGTCAACCTGTTTATCAAATGAGGCTGATGGCTTCTCATCAGGGGATAGACAAGGTTGATAGCTTCCCATCAGGGTCCAGACAGGAGGGATTGTTTTATAATCAATCTCTGTGGATTACCTCTTGTATCTACAAAACCAGTCTAACTTCCTATCAGTCTAAACCCCCTAGCTCCCTTGACTAACTAAACTTGTCTAAGCAAACACAACAATCTCTGGCACAGAACTTCCTGACCAAACTTACTCCATCTTTAGACACCCCCCCACATTAGCTAGTTGGTACTGTAGTTGATATTTTTTGTGGTCTGTAAATTCCAAAGGGTAGTCCTGTTAGTCCAGACAGATTAATACCGGATCAAGGCTTCAAAGAGAAGCTGCAGAGATCAAATTTAATTACATAGTTGATTGTGTTGTTTCAGGACTTAATATGGACTTTTTATTTTTCTCTCATTACAACAAGTGATTTGACCTTGTCTTCCTCTATATGCTGTTCTCCAGTGTTTGAATCTTAATAGCAGCTTTGATTTGCTGTTACAGTGTGACCTGACCCTATGATGTACACTTCCCTGCACTTATTTCCTCCCATTCTATAAATTCTCCCATCTTCAAACGTCTGATGAAGTGGGATTTTCTCCCATGAAAACTGATGCAATAAATCAATTTGTTAGTCTTTAAGTGCCACAGGTCTCCTTGTTTGTTTTACTGAACCAGACTATGACAGCTACCCCTTTAGAATCTGTTAGTCCAGTAAGTTCAGTGAAACAAACATGGAGTCCTGTGGCACTTTTAAAAACTAAGAAATTTATTTATCACAAGAGCTTTTGTGGGAGGAAAGTTCATGAGATAAATAGACTTGTAGTCTTTAAAAGAGCCACAGGACTCCTTGTTTATTTCGTGGTTGCTATTGCTCATCTGGAGACAATTGTCTTCAAGGCTGAAACAAGACAGTCAAGTATTTCTCTTGTAAGCAGAACCTCCTGTGCTCAGTGGTTTCTGAAGACTATGGAGAATATAGCAACTGAACTGTGATGTCAGCATAACCCCATTGTGTAGTTGTGGCCCTCAGCAATGGAAGATTTCCTGTTGCTGTAGGAACATCACCTCCCATGGGTCATGTCTCCGCTGTGGCTTCAAGTTGACTTAAGGGCCCTTAAGATGACTTAAATAAAGCCCAGACAACACTGCAAGCCAGCAAAGTCGACTTTTCCAGTCAGAAATGTCAACTTTATAACTTCCACTTATAAAGTTGACTTTACTGTTAAGTCGACTTTATTAAGTTGACTTACAGCAATGTGGCCCAGGAGCTGCCTTAAGTCGACTTAACTGGCCTCCTAACTTTAGAAAACATGGGGATGGGGGCTGGAGATAAGGCACAACACAGCTGGAAGCATTCCCAGCTGTGTGCATCACACCCAAACTCCCCTTGTTGCCCGACCTGATCCAGCACCTTTCTGCCTTCTCAGCCAGACCCTGCATCTCCCCCACTTTTCAGCCCAACCCGACATCTCCCCCCATTCTCAGCCCGACCCAGCATCTCCTCCCATTTTCAGCCTGACCTAGCATTTCTCTCCTTCACCTGACCTGATGGGGTGTCTTTCCCCCTTCTCAGTCTGACCTCTCATCTATCCCCTTCTGCAGCGTGACCCTGCGTGTGTCTCTCCCCTTGCCCTTCTGCAGCCTGACCACGTCTCCCCCCTTTTCAGCCTGATTCTGCATCTCCTCCATTCTCAGCCTGACGCAGCATGTCTCCCCCCTCAACCAACCCCACATCTTCCCCCCTCTCAGCCCAACCCTGTGTGACTCTTTTCCTTTCACCAGCCCAACCCTGAGCTTCTCTCGCTTTCTCTATTGTGACCCTGCCTGTCTCTCTCCCTTCTTATTTCAGAGCTGCTTGGATGCATTCAGTAATAGGTGTCTTCGTGCCGGAGCGCCGGATTGGTTGGAAAAACTTGTCCTAGCCTGTCAAAAGAGAGGAGGCGGCCACCACCCCTCGCGCCACCCGTAGATATATATACAGCCACCTCCCCACCCCCTCCTCAGTTTCATTTCTTCTGCCTTGCGCGATGGAATTGGAATGTCCACTCCTTGCAAATCGCAAGCAGCCTGTCTCTTTGTCTTCATCTCACTGTCCGGCTGGGTACATCTCTTCGTGGATTTAACTCCACCATGAGAGTCCCCAGCACCAGACTGGAACATCGCATCAGCGATGCCGGGGTTTAAACCCTGCGGCAAGGCCTTCCCCCGGGACAAACCCTACGGGAAGTGCCTTAGGTGCCTGGGCAAAGACCACATGGTCTCAGAGTGTTCCATTTGTCTCTCCTTCAAACCCAGAACGATCAAGGAGAGGGAATAGCGACACCGTGCCCTAGCCTCAGAGGAGGCTAGCCACCCTTCACCCGAGGCTTTGGGTTCACACCCAGCACTGAGACCCAGCTCGGCGCTGGAGCCTATGTGGCACCGTGCCACTGGTAGCTGCTGCCACCGCACCACCTTGGTGTGAACTCCAGCACCGCAGCACCTACCCGATGCCTTGGCACCTCAGCATTGATTGAGGTCGCCCTCAGTTAGCCCGGCATTGATGGTACCGGGCTTGCCTTGGCACCGCGCTGTGTCATCTCTGGTGCTGACGGCATGGTAGAGCCCGGCCTTGCCGGTGCCAAGCTCGCCCCAGCACCGGCTGACTCCACCCTCGGCACCGCAGAGCCTGGTGCCTCAGGAGCGGGAGCCTTCCCGCCCAGGCAGTCCTCCCTCCCCCAGCAAGGACTTGCCCACGACTCAAGTAGAGTCGCTTCTCGTCCCATCCACCCCGGAAGCGGTGGAGGCAGCATGAGCCCTGCTGCTACTGCTGACACCCCCTGCCCCGCTTCCAGTCAGAAGGGGCAAACTGGCCTTCATCTCGAAGGCCTGGGTTCACCCGGGATGCTCACCCTCACCTTCCAGTCCCCCATCTTCCACTCCAGTGGGGGCCGACACCACTCTACCACCGGCACCGGGCCAGGAATCTCGATCCCCCTCCCCCATCTCCAGCCCGGAAAAGGGACCTTCTAAGGGCTCCAGATGGCCTCAGCGCCGCACATCGGCTCCATCACCTTCCTGGTTTTGGCCACAAGAATGGTGCCCCCAGGGAAGTCCCTCTCCTCCATGGCGGGCTCCCTGTGCCACGCTGTCCCTGGCACTGGAGTCTTTTACGGGGAACCTTCTGGCGCATTTTGACTTATTGCGCCAGGCTACGGCCCACTTAGGTATGGAGGTGGAGCCCTTGAGTCTTCCCCCCGATACCCTCTTCGGGCCAGCCTTTGCCTTGACGGCGTCCTTAGCAGTCCTGCCCCACCCGAGCGTATGGGACCTCGCACACTCCCAGTGGCAGAGCTCAAGTTCTGTTTCCCTGGCTTCGGATATGGCGAGTGTGAAGTATTGGGTATCCAAGTTGGGCTACCCCTCCCTCGCTGTCCACCCAGTTGCCCACAGGGACGTGGTCCTGATGGCAATGGGGGCTGGGGAACCCCCCAGGGACCCTCTTCCCCCCTCCAGGGAAACCAGGGAGCTGGATCTGCTAGGCTGTAAGGTTTATTCTTCATCGGCCTTCCAATTACGAGTGGCAAACAACCAGGCTATAACCAGCAGATACTTGCTGGATGTCTGGGAGTCACTCAGAAAATTTAGAAACATGCTTCCACCTGAGGCCAGGGAAGAGTATGATGCCTTCCTGGAGGAAGGCAACATAATCTCGCAAGACCTCCTCCTTTCGGCACGCAATGCTCACTGAAGGGGACACATCTGTGTAGCAATACAGCTACCTGGATAGCTAATTTAATCGGGAAGGTATCTTTTAGAGTGGATCTTTACCCCTGCACAGGCCCAAGGTATGGCCTACTTCTCCTTTTTCCCTCCCTTGCAGGACTACGGTTCCACGTCTCCACCTTCTGGTGATCTAGTGGGAACCAGGGCTCCACCTTAGGAACCCTCACCTTTGTCTACCCCCCCTTCGAGGTAGCCCACTCTCCCCCGACCTCACCAAAGCACGGATGGGGGCACCCCTTCAAACCCTGAGAGGGAACACCTAGTTACAACCCTATGTTGGGAAACTGCAAAGGGTCCATCCCTTCGAGTGTTCTCCCACCTATATTTTCAGCCTCAGTATCCACTGCCTTCTGGACAGCTGCCTACATTAGACAGAAGGTCCCCTACTTCCAGGGCACTTGCATAATCTTTCTTTCTTGCTCTACTGTTCTATTCCCTGGTAGGACACGAAATCCCCCCCCCCCCTTTCTGCAGGACCGTCTCACTATGCCATGCGTAGTCCCTTAGTGCTACTGCGGTTCTCCCCATGCATGTTGGTGGTGCCTGGCAGTTCTGCGGTCCCCTTTGTCAACGGAGGTGGCAGACATAATGGCCACCCCGCCCCCCAACATAGCCCTCTAGACTATGGAGCTCACAGGGAGGAGTGTTAAGTATTTATCTCCCCTGATGGGTCTCATCTCTGGGCTATCCAACTCAAGGGGAAGAGTGTTAAGGATCGATCTTCCCTGATGGGCCTCAATCTCCTGCGTGAGTTTCTTCCTCCCTAGCTTTGTGTCAACAAGGAACGGGGTGAGTTCCTATCCCCCCTGAACAGTTTCTCGGCACCCCCCGTCACCACGAAGGAGGGGTCATTGTCTGGGTTCCCAGTTTTATCATTTGTCCTGACCAGGATCCCACTCCTAATTGGCTATATTTACTCTGGCTGGGCAAAATTCTATTAAAACCCCCTGTCTCAGCTAGCTTGTTGTTCTCCCACCCTCGGATGCTAAAGGGCACGTCGTGACCTGGTCAGACTGATCCCCCGACTGAGACAGGGAGTACCCACCCCCGAGACCTTTTTTTTGTTTGGGGTGTACACGGATTGCCGTCCGAACGATTAAGTGCTGAGATGCTGCAGCTGGTCTGCCTCCTCGCTTTGGGTTCTACTGCGGTCCTGGGACAGGTATTATAAATCGATATAGGCCGCCTACCTTCTCTTAATCATTCTACTTGGTACCATTTATATATAGTTTGTGATTGTAGCTTCTTCACCTGAGTTTTGCATAGTTTGTGTAGCTGTTATTATTTTCTCTGTATCCTACATAATCTTTTTATGATATAGTTGTTTAAGGTCTAGCATAGTTTTGTGTTGTTAATTTGCCAGGTGTTTTGTTAGTCATTTGTATTTTGCATCCTTCTTACTGTATAATTGTTCATTACTCTGCTTCTGCTCTAAACTGCTGGCCCCAAACTTCCCCAGTGTACACGGGGGGATTGTGGGGGTTTATTTTTCTCTCATCTGACATTTTTCATTCTGCCGCCCACCCTTCTTGGCTAGCAAGGAGGAATGGCTTCCAGCCATTGGTAAATACGCGTCGGGTGGGCTGGTCAGTGCCTATACCGATGTTGAGGCAGTAAAAGGCCAGAAAAGTCCTTGACTTATTATGGCCACCCTCTTGTAGGTCATTAATCCATACTGTTATTTAACTATAAGTACTTTTGTAGGTTGTAAGTGTTTTGCATAGACTCTCATACTTTATCCGGTTGTTTGGCTGGAGGTGTTTTACAGGTGCTTTATATAGACTTTCCTGCTCCACACTGTTACTTGGTTATAAGTGCTTTGAATAGGTTTTTAGCTTTATATTGTCATTTAGTTATAAGGGTTTATTCAGATTTTGCTTTATACTGTTAGTTGGTTATAAGTGTCCTATCTAGGTTTTGCTTCATATTGTTAGTTGATTACAAGTGGTTTTGCATAGATCTCCTTGTTTTACACTGTTAAGGGGTTGAAGGTGTTTAAGGTGTCACTATAAAAGTAGTTTTTTTGTTTAATTGAACTGGTGTCCGTCTCATTGGTGGGTGTTGCCGGTCCATCCCAGTCACATCACGAACCCGGGGTTCAACACCCTTTTTCCAGTTTCAAGGACCTGTTGACACCCACTGCCCATCTGATGGCATGATAGACAGAGAACCCATTTCTATACAACATATAACAGTTTGGGGTTGTACTCCCCCTTTATCCACCCTCTGGCTCCCTCCAGGGAGAAAACTTCATTGGATTCTTTGATCCCGGGGTGTTCTTCAGATGCGGCAGCTGCCACCCTGTAATGGTCTCATTCTTTAGCTTAGGAAGGAGCCTCCTTGGGCAGTGGAGTTCTTCGAGTATCCATGTATTGAAGAGTTTCTCCTTGGCAGCCCTGGCATGGCAAAGTGGTAGCGTTATCCCTCCGGCAAGCACTATAGGTACTGAGTACGCGGCCTTTCACGGCTCTCCTTCAAATTATTTGGTCATTGAGGGGGTGACCAGGCAGTAGTAAGAGTTCTCTCCCATCCCTTTCTTTCCCCCCCTCACACTTTAGTGAGAGCTTCGCAATGCAAACCCTGCAAGTTTAGGCCAGCGGGGTCCTCCTCTGCATTCCAGCACCCTGCGGGCCCTAGTAGGACCATCTCATCAGCACTGCCTCAGGCCATCTTGCTGTTAGTGACCTCCCCGGAGCCTCTCTCCTGCAAGAACCCGGTCGTGGTGCCTGCTTGGCTGAAAACGTGTGCTTCTGTGCTACCAGGTTGTTAACTAGCATACCGTAGGCTCCCATCCTGCTTGGCTCGACTCTATATGCTGCGGCCTCGTGTTTCGTGGTCTTCTCAGTCACCTTCGAGACCATCTTACAACCTTGTATCCTCATTTTCTCTCTTTACCAGACGGCTCACTTGGTCGCAGCCTAGATAAGGGGCATAGTCATTTCCCTTACTGCTTCCTGTGTACCAGTAGTCACCAGATCAGTCCATGACCACGTGACTCCTGATAATGCTTTGGGTGCTCAATGCCTACCCTTTCTTTGTTCTCGTGCGAGACATGCCCCATATGGCTAGTCTGGCTTGCTAGCTCTAGTGTTCTCCTTCAAGTCCATGTGACATGACCTATGCCCACACATTGTAGTCTGTTAGTTATACTCCATGTTTTTCCTCCTATGCAGAGCACCTACACAACCCGTTATGTTAGGTTGCTTCCTTTTCTCCAGCTCTGGTGACCTTATCTGACCTGCTTATGCGTTCTGCCTTGGTGGGTTCAGTCTTGCCCCTGTCCTGGGTTGACCCTCAGCTCTTGTTTCTTCTGGGCCCATCAAGGCCTGCTAGCCTCTTGACTCCGATGAGCATCTTGCTGCAGGGCCTCTATCTTATGGGGCTTGTTGCTGTGCTGAAGGTGGAAGTACGAACTCCACCCGCCATCCATCAGCATGGCTAGCAGTCACCTATTACTGAATGCATCTGAGCAGCGCTCAAAGAAGAACAGTGGGTTACTCACCAGTAACCATACTTCTTCGAGATGGGCTGCTCAGATCCATTCAGGTCCCTCCCCTCCGTCCCCACTTCTGGAGTTGGCGACTCTGAGGAACTGAAGAGGGGGCAGGGAGGCGGCCATATATATAGCTGCGGGTGGCGCGAGGGGCGGTGGCCGCCTCCCCTCTTCTGACAGGCTAGGACAAGTTTTTCCGACCAATCTGGCACTCCGGCATGGAGACACCTATTACTGAATGGATCCGAGCAGCCCATCTCGAAGAAGGACGGTTACAGGTGAGTAACCCACCATTTCTCAGCCAGACCCTGTGTGTCTCCCCTTCTCTGTCTGACTTTGCCTGATTCTCCCCTTGCCCTTCTCACCCGAACCCCATGTGCCTCCCTTTCATGGGCTTGTGTGTCTTCCTCCTTGCCCTTCTCTGCCCAGTCCTGATTGGCTCCCCCTTGTCAGCCCAACCCTGTGTGTCTCTCCCATTATCCAGCCCAACCCCGTGTGTCTCCTCTTCTCAGCCTGACAAACAAATTTATTTATTGCATGAGCTTTCATGGAAGAAAATCCCACTTTGTCCAATAGTTTGAAGATGGGGGAACTTACAGAATGGGAGGAAATAAATGCAGGGAAGTGTAAGTCATAGGATCAAGTCACACTGTAACAGCAAATCAATGCAGTTGTTAGGATTCAAACATGGGGAAACAGCACATAGAAAGAAAATAAGTTGCTATTTCTTTTAAATTATTATGTGAAAAAAGGATTAAATTGTGACTATGGATTTCTTTCCCATTACAACAGGTGATTTGACTTCACCTTTCTATATGCGCTGTTTCCCAGTGTTTGAGTCTTAACAACTGCTGCGCCCGGCCCCTGCACTGGCAGTTGCCCTGTGGAACCTGGTCCAGAGCCGGAGGAGTCTGGGCAACGCAGGGAGGGTGTGGAGTGCTGTGCTGGCACATTGCTGGGCTTCGTCAGGCTTCCTAACCTCCTCGGACTCTCTGTTGGCACACACAGTATGGAGGGTGGTGTGGTCACTCACTTCCTGTAGTAAAGGAGTGGCTGGGAGAGAGGGGTACTTCTGCTGTGGCACTCTGTGGGCCATTTACCCACAATGCAGCACTCCTAGAGTGACCTAGCAGCTCCCAGTGTGGACATGGGCAATCTCCTGGCATTTTGAGTGTGGAGACTCTAAGCTGGTTTAATAAAGTCTACTTTAAGCCAGTTTAAAAGTAGACCTTATTAAGCCAGCTTAATAAAGCTCTGTAGTGTAGACCAGTGGTTCCCAACATTTTCTCTGCCCTGGCACACCTTGCTACCTTTAATTAATTTGAGGCACACTACAATATAGTTTCCAAATAAACTAATTAATATTCATGAGCCTATGAGCCAATCCAGAGCTCTTTGAGTAGTTTTTCAAAAAATTTTGTGGCACGCCTGCTCAGGCTTCATGGCACACCTGTATGCCACAGCACACTGGTTGGGAAACACTGGTGTAGACAATAGCCTGTGTGAGTAACAGTAAGTTGGTTGATGGAAGCACTCTTGCATTGACCTAGGTGCTTCTAGAAGAAGGCTAGGTCAGCATAGCTTCGTTGTGGTCTCTGGGGTGTGGATTTTCCTGCAAAGCTGAGGAAAACCCCTCTTTGAATTAGTTGTGGGGAGAAAGGTAAGGAAAGGGCTTCTTCATTTTGAATAAAAATTATGGATGCATTTGTATGATGTTACTTAATCAAAACAGCTGAGTTATAAAACCATGGCTTTTGGTACATGGAAGGTAAAAAAGGTGATGGATGGAGGGAGCAAAGAGAAAGAAAGAAATATGGGAGACAGAAGGTGGTGATAGAAGGGTAAAGAGGTAATAAGATGGATACCAAATTGTACTGTATAAACAGAGGTTGTAATGGAAAATGTGTTTTGTTAACCTGAGGCAAAAGGCTGGTTGGATGCCCTAAAACTCATGAATATTGTTTGTATCAATTTAACTGCAGGCAATTAGACCTAAGGGCAACATTTTCAAAAGCACTTCAATATTTTAGGAGCGTATGGCCAGGTCTACAGTACATAGTTTTGCTGGCATAGATATGAGCAAGGAAAAAAGAAAATCAGATTCCACCTGACAGAGCCATGCCGGTTCCCCAGGTAGATGACTCTTTTGCTGGGATAGCTTATGTCATTTGGAGGTTTAAAGATTGCAGCCAAAGAACTTCTGTGGATATACACTGCATATATCTACTACAGGCTCTGCTGAAAGGTTGGCTGTGAGCCTCTCCCAATCTCAGAAATTATTCCAATAATGCATACAGCAATACTTCATCACTTCATATATAACAGTAGCACCTCCAGTCCAACAGGATATTGATGTTGAACAGATCAAGACTTTTCACATGATACCTTCCAAGGCATGCATTGTACCAAAGATATCTCAGTGCTATCACAATGGTGAATATGGTGGTTCCTAGGTGCTATTCTGCAGTACAGAGCATCACAGAGGTACTGCAGTAGGTTTTGTAAAGCACTCCGAGTTGCAGGGCAGGAGTGACTGCACTTCCTAAGTTCAGATTGCATGTCTGTGTGTCACATGTATCCCTCATAATTTTTCGTTAGCCTTCTCTGTGCCTTTTCCAATTCCAATTTAACTTTTTTGAGATGCAGTGAACATAGTATTCAAGGTGTGGGTGTACCAGATAGTGATATTCTGATATTTACTATCTTTAATAGCTATTCCCTGCCTAATGGGTCCTAACATTAGCTTTTTGACTTCCAGTGGCCCCTGAGTGGATGTTTTCAGAGAATTATCCACAAGATTCCAAGATCTCTTTCTTGAATGGCAACAGCTAGTTTAGATCTCATAATTTTGTATGT
>ML682099.1:3633666-3742801 GCA_007922195.1 Podocnemis expansa
GTGGGGTGAGGGAAGAGGGGCCTTTGGGCAGAGGTGGGGGAAGAAGGGGCGAGGCCAGCCCGGATGGGGCAGAAGATAGTTCAGCAGGAGTCCAGCAAGTTTCCCGTGTCCCCTTAGGGCAGGTGCGTGTGCTTGCAGTGATCGGTGGTGTTGAGGGTCTCTAAAGGAAGCTGCTTCTTTGTCGGGACCCCAGCACCACGAGGCTGCTCCAGGCTGCCTCTGCTGTTTGTGTCTCACTTCTTCCTCCACAAGTGGTTTGGTTTGTTGCTGAGCCTCCTTTTGTTGAGTCCACACCCTGCATTAGCGCCCGGTGCCTGTGGTGTTTGAGAATTGTGCTCTGTATTTGTGCTTTGGGTTTGAAACTCTGTTAAGCCCTAGGTAGGGTCCTTCTGGGGAGGTGAAAGGCCTGGGAGAGCGGAGGTGGATTTTAGCGATTCGGCAGTTTTGCTTGGTGTGAAATGGGGGAAAAAGCTGTGCAGAAGACATGTGCAGACTTACTGATTAAAGTAGTATCTGTACGGTGCTCACTACAGCAGAGACCCAGGCATTCAAATCACCAATCCCTGATGGCTGTAAACAAATATCCTTTTCTATGTTAACAGGAACAGCTCAAACTCTGGAAACACTGTAGAAATTCAATTTTGTCCTCACCATTGAGGCTATTCACTTCTTGGTCTTGACTAACAGAAGTTAGCCTATTTGCTTGCATGTTTTTTTTTCCACAAAATTGTTCCAGAGTTTGGATTGTAAATGCTGATGGAAAAGTTTCGTTTGTTTAAAGGTGGGGAGGGGAGTCTTGTTCCTTTTGTGCTGCTTTATGACTCATACCAGCATCCTGAGTCTCTTAGAGTCTCGTTTGTTTTCTGTAACCTTCCAATTACTAGGAATGGTGAGGCTTGTCTTCCTTGTTCTTGCTGGAGAATGAGAACTGGGAATCTTCTCAACCCAAAAGGATGTGAAGGTGTCTGAATGTTAAAGAACTATTCACCCAGCTGTTAGGATTTGCTTTAAAATGTGTTAGCAAATTTTGAAAGCTCTCAAGCTAGAGCTGAGTTGACTGGCAGTTGAATTTCTTTGCAAATCTAACCTGAAGAAAGAATATACCTCTTTTTCAGTTTAGATATACCCAAAAGTGGTAAAAAAGCAGCTGGGATCAGAGTTGAGGGATTCGTTTAAGCTGGATAAGTAGAGTGGTTGAAATAGAAAGACCACAGAACAGAAGGAAGGAATGCATTTGTAGTGGAGGCAGTCAGCTTGGTCATGGGGGTTTTGCCAGGTACACTCCCAGTACAAAACCAGAAGCTGAGGAAATGGATGTTGGGGTGAAGAAGGGCAGACCTTCAGATGGTCAGGAGGCAAAGATCAAGGGTGGCTAAGTAAAGAATGCTGGGAATCAAAAACCAAATCAGTGGAATGGATGGTGGAGTGGAGAGGGGTGAGACCAGAGAAGTCACCAACCCTAATGAACGGGAAGTCATAGAAAACAATCATTTTCTTTTCAACCCCTCTGGCTGATGTTATTTCTATGGGAGTTCAGTGACCGTGTTCTGCAAAAGCTCTAATCTCTCTCCTGTTTAAAAAAAAAAAAAATTAACACAATGAATTCATGCCTGTTCTTGTAGATAAAGAAGAAGCAATCAAATGTACGTTTCCCCTTTTGCAAGTCACTTAAACAAAACTGAACCTTACCTATTTCTATTGAATTACTAAAAAAATCAGTGGAAGTATCTGCTCTCAGTATAAAACTTGCTTTTTAAAGAAAAGTAACCCTGTGTGCTCTTTAATTCCTGAGCCAAAGCTGATCTGCCAGCATCCTTTATTAAGGTAGCCTCTAGTTCTAAAAAAAAACCCAAAAAACCTTTCTTTTCAGTCTTCTTATAGGTGTAAATTTAGCTTTGAATTAAAATATCAGCTAATTCCAGAATGCATGTATAAGTCATGCATTGTGGGTTTGGTTTTTCCTCCTGCTTCTTTTAACAACTGGATGGTATTGTTAGAAAGTCAGACAACTTGACCACTTCTATATTCTGAAGCCTCCTAGTTCCTTTTCACCATAAATCTTGATTAAATCATGAGAATTTGTTGTCTTTTGCACATGGTGCAGTTTTAGTGGCATTCTTATTATGCATGGGCATTGCCTTCATGAAATGCTAGTGAGTAGGTTATTAATAAACCTGTATATCTGCTTTTTTCCCCCCTGTTTTTTCTCATGCTAGCCCTTTACTTGGGGGAGAAAAATCTTCCTGAAAATTTGCAGTCACCATCTTACCTTCTTTCAAAGCCTGCCTTTGCATAACTACTGTGTGAGTAGTGATCACTTGTGAGTACTAAGACCACTGCTACAGCTAACTTAACATCTTTTCACCCCCTTTCTTTTGTCTAAGGCCATATCTACGGTACCATTTATGTCAGCAAAACTTTGGGGGCGGGGTGTAGGAAGCATCCACCTGAGCAACACACATTTTGCTGGGATAAACATTCGCTATGTTGGTGGAAGACACTGTCCCACTGACATAGCTCCTGCTTGCTTGCAGAGCTGGTTTCATTATGTCAATGGGAGAGGTTTTCTCTTCAGCATAAGATGGCTACCCAAAGCTCTAACAGTGACACAGCCACTGTAAGCTTGTGTGTGTTGAAATGGCCTGAGAGTGAGCTCTTTGGAAAAGGAGCTATTTGATTTATTTGTACATTGTCTAGTTCAAAATTCTAGATAGAGGTTCTTGGGCGCCCTCGGAGTAGAAATAACAAACAATGACTGTAGAAGATTCCAAGCCTTCCACACAAAGAATCAGTACTTGTTTGAAGTTGGCTCCAAATAACATGTTTCTATGAGTTAAACACCTGTAACAAAATAATTTTTCTGATTTTTCCTATAAAGTGTATTTACAGATTTAATCTCCTTGCCATTATTACTGATTTTTTTATTTGCTTAACTCCTAATGGTAGAAGTATTGGCAGGGATCGCGTCAGTAGTGGGGACATAGGGTAGGAGTTTCAAAAGGATATAAGAATCTCTGAGGAAGCTGCTGGTCTCTAGACTAAAGAAGTATCAATGAGGTCCTGTTGGGACAGAGATCTTTCTTGTTGCTCCCTGGGCCTTTAAAATCACCAGAGGGAATGTGTCTCTTTCATAAACTTGCCTCTTCTGAACGTTTCATCCAGGGGGATGTAGTAAAGCTGTGATTGCTAACCCAGATGCTGGAGAGGAAATCTCCATTGCCAGAAGTGCAAAGATCTCAGTAATACAGATGGTGCAGGGTGGAAGGATAGCTTATTAGACAAAACAAACAAGAAGTCCTGTGGCACTTTTAAAGACTAACAAATTTATCACATACACTAACATGGCTACCACTTTAGAGCTTTAATTAGATAAGGTACTGGACAGTGAGCCGGGAGATGTCAGTCAATTCCTTACTTTGCTGTGGGCTGCTGTTGTAGCTTTGGGAAGTCACTTAATCTATCCCATGCCACGATTTATCATGTGTATAATGAGGATAATCCTTAGCTACCTTCACAGCAGTGTAAGGTTAAAATCCATTGGTGGTAGTGAGGTGGTCAGATATTACTGCGGAGATGGCTTTGGCTCTATGGGACGCTTGTGCAGTTCGGAAAAAATCTTTTAATGAATCTGGCTTCATCACACACCAAAGCAAACCTCTGTAACTCAGCTTGGAGAAATGAGCACTGTGTTGCTACCTGGATGGGAACCAGTCACCTGAGATGCAACCTTAAATCTCAGTGCACCTTTGAAAATTGTATACAGAGTTGGAGCTTGCTTATATCTTCCCATGACTGTGCTGGTAAAAACAAACAAAAAAAATTAACACACTTTTAACTGGCGGCTGAATGAGAGCAGAGGTGAGGCACAGGCAAGTGCAGTGGCAGGTTGGCTCTGAAAAAGAGGTAATCTGTCCACATGGCTGTTCCTATGGGTTTCATCTCTTCCAGTGCGAGGAGAGTGCCGTGTACCGATATAGCAAATCAAATCCAGTCCCCTGGTGGTAGTGTTGATGCCTCTTAAGTGTGTGCGGCTTTTTTTGATGATGACACCTGAGCCCCCTTAGTACCATCATTAGGTCCATTGAAGCTGAATATTCTTAATGCTGAACTGGCTGAAATGATGATTTTGGAACATTCTGGATGTTAGAACACTGAAATTCTAGCAGGGGGATGTCAAGCAATTTGGGAGCCAGGTGGCAGAGGGAGAAAGATCTTGGCAACTAGCTGTGGTTGAAAGGAGCTCCTGTCCTCCTCTAGGAATGGAGGAGGTATCATTAATGATTAGACCAGTGGTTCCTAACCTTTCTCCTTTATGTGGACCGCTGCATGTCATCAAAAGCTTTTGCTGACCACCATGTAAACAAACCATTTAAATGTTTTTAACATAGCCTATGGTTAACAGGAGTCAAACTTTTATATCAAGGAGTATTAAAAATACTGTTTCTAATAATTTATTATGCTCACTCACAAACATATTGCACTCATCACAGTACATGTACCTATAATACATTACCTGCAGTAATTATACTCCCCACACCCCTAGACCACCTTCAGTAACCTTGCAGACCACCAGTGGTCCGCAGACCACAGGTTGGGAACCACTGGATTAGACCATTGGTGGCTCTAGCTCTGTGGCCAGTATGTGGTCCAGGAGGGATGCTGGGAGTTCTGTTTATAGTTGTGGTCCTCATAGGTTGGTGAGGTCTTAATGATGTTTGTGGGGAAGAGGTGTGCAAGGGCTTTGAGCTGACAGTCTGGTGACCCAGATGAGGGTTGGGTGGGGATTTGAAGAGTGAATTAGTTTATCCAAGCTAGACTACTTTGGTAAATTTACCAGTGAGTTGCTAGCGATGGTTTCGATTGTACAGACCAGGTCTTAATGCTTTTGCCCCCATGTCCCTCAGACCTGTGCTGGGCAGGATTTGACATCTTAGAGTTTCAAAGTACCTGTGTCCTGTCTATGCTGATGCTACCCTGAGGTTACTAATGGTGTTAGCCCAGCTGAGACCCTAATTTGCTGAACAAGCAAGAAGTCCTGTAGCACTTTTAAAGACTAACCTATTTATTTATCATATGAGCTTTCATGGGATCAGGCATCTGACAAAGTAGGATTTTCTCCTGTGAAAGCTCATGTGATAAGTAAATTTGTTACTCTAGTTCAGCAAAAACAAACAAGGAGTACAGTGGTACTTTTAAAGACTATCACGGCTGCCCCTGTGGAACTGAATTGCTGAACTCTCAGCACTTGAAAGTAGCTTTGTGGCCAGTGATAAGTTATGAGTGTGGGGTGTGTGTGTAGAAGCCATGACAATTGGGCACACATTTCCCACCTGTCCTGTGCCAGCCAAATGGACACTATCATCAACATGTTGTCATATTTGCCAGCTATAATTGTCTCCTCTAATCAGTATTTTCCTTTCTGCACACCTGAGGTCACAACTTGGCCTCGTCACTAACATAAATATGGCTTAGCTCTCAGTCCTGGAAGCTGGTCCCTCCAGATTCCTCCTCCTCATGTGAGTTGCTTCTCTGAGCGCCCTGCTGTTTCAAAGCGGAGGTTACTATGGAGCAGCCTCCTGTGTGTGGAGGGCTGCTTGCCCCAGCAGAACAAAGGACAAACTGGCTTGTTTACTCAGGTTCCCAAATGACTCGGTCTTGTCTGGTTTCAGAATTCGTTTGGCATTCAAGATATTTTGCAACTCCTGGGCTATTCTGAGCCCTGCCTCTTGCTGTCCAGAGAAGATGCCAGCCCTGTGCTGCTCCCCAGTCAGGTCTAAGGATGATAATGCTCACTCCAATCCTATTAGAATCCAGCAGGGCCAGGCTACTTCTGGCGCTGCCCGATTTTTGTCCATGCTCTGGCCTCATGCTTAGGGGTTTTCCATATGCGTCACCCATGTCCCTTGCTAGTGGTGATAGCAGCAGGGTGACTTCCCCCAGATCTGTGCTCGTGATGAGTGTGTGGCCACATGGCTCTAAAGACTGCTGCTCCTGCTGAATGCTGTTTGCATGCAGACTCAGGAAAATGTTGTGGCATCACTTGTGTTTGGGTCCTATTTTCTGGCTCTTCTAGAGGCTAGTTCCATTAAATGAAAACTGAGGTTTTAATCGGCTCATGCGACTGAGTGCCCAGGCCTGTGGCATGTAGACATGTGGTATGTGCCCTGCTCCGGCTCTGAGCAAAGTGTTTCTTCTCTTTATAATATAGATAGAAACCATGGGCAGTGCCTCACAAGTGGTGTGCATTGTGGCTTAGACAGACAGATAGTGTTGCACATTGTGGACTTTGACAGGCAAACATGGCAGCTGCTCACATTGGGGAGAGGTGGGATGGAGGCAGTGGTGGAAGGAGCAAAGCAGCTTGGCCAGTGACCCTTCAGCAAAGATTGGCGAGTGCCTCCAGGAGGCTTCTGTGAGACTTCTTTTGAGGGATTCCTGTGAAATCTGTGTGCACTAACATACTTTTCTGCCACACTGCTTAGCTGCCCAGAGGAATGTGAAGCAGATGCAAGCACAGCTAGTCTTGTCCAATTTTATTGCAAAGCAAAGGAGTGCTTTCCTCACAGAGGCAAACTTTTGATTTTGCCAAGTGGTGCTTCTGGAGCAGGGGTGGGGTCTCGGGATGAGTGAGCGCAGATGTGGGGTCTTGGGGTGGAGTGCTGGCTGCATCACAGTCTGAGTTCCAGACAGTGACTTCCCCTACTTTTCAGGAGCTTCTGGTGGTGGTGCTCCAAAGAGGGCAAACCGGCACACCTCTGAAGGCCATATTCTGTCAACCATTCTGGGGCTCATGGGTACTAAGTGCCCCTTATTTTTCTATGGATGATTGAGTCCCAGAGCACCCACAAGTCAGTGCCTAAGTAACTGTCAACTCAAAAACATCACTTACCAGAGTTTCTCTCTCCTGCATTCTACCTGCCAGCAACCAAGAGCTGGGACAGTCTTGAACCTTTGGTTAGAGATGAGTTGTGGCTTGTCAACTCTGTCATCTGCATCACCTCCTTCAACTCCCCCCTCCTTGTCCACGACTTCCTCCTTGGCATTGATGTATTCTTGGGGCTCTTGGCAGTGGGTCCTAGGTTGCTGCAGAGGATGGTGTCCAACTTTTTATCAACCCAGCAGATCCAACAGCTCTAGTGCTCTGCAAGCAAGAGAGCGTTTGCTGTGTGGAGCCACCATGGTCAGCTGGGAAAAATTTCAAACAACTTAGGCCTTTAGAAGGGGAGAGGCAGATGCTTGTTTACCTGACTGTAGAGCAGCTGTGTGCAAACTGCTGACTCGAACAGATGGGAAAGGGATTGTGGGACACCACCTGGAGGCAATTTACAGTGACATAACCAAGTGCAGTGCCCACATCAGGGGTGGCCAAACTTACAGAAATCAAGAGCCGCACTGAGGCAGATAGCCACATACTTTTATCTACTCAATTGATTTGCTGACGTTCTTCACCCATCTTCGAAGCATCTGACGAAGTGGGATTTTCTCCCATGAAAGCTCATGCAAAAAATAAATCTGTTAGTCTTAAAGTGCCACACAACTCCTTGGCTTTTTTAGCTTTTATTTTTGTCAGCAAAGCCAAGTTTGACTGGCTGTGGCAACACTGTAGTGTGTATGCCTCTGCTGTTCTTTTGATAAAAGCTGACTTGTTGACAAAATGCTGTAGTGTAGAGCCACTTGAGTGCCTTATATCATTTTAGCTGGTCGATTCCTTCCCACTTTCAGCAAATCTGAACCAAAGCAATTCTTAAATCAAAATAAGAGCGTCATCACAGGGGTTTGCACTGGCTTATCTACGGCTGTTTGTAAACCAGTGCAGCTGTCTCATACTGGTTAAGTCCATGGTCCAGAGTTGAGCTACATGGGTTCTAGCTCATGGAAGCTTAGGCTCTAATAAATTTGTTAATCAAGATGCCACAGGACTTGTTGTGGTGTTTTTTTTTTTTTTTTTTATTGAAAACCCATAGCTGCAGCAACAGTGATACGGGATTTAAAATTCCTTTTTTGCTCCCTGTGTACCAAGCACTTATGTCAAATGGACAGGGGAGTGTTCAATGAGGGCTGTTGAAGCAACCTTAATGCTTCATTTGTGTGCTGGAAAACATTGTTAAAAACAAATTCCTGGCTTTCAAATCTGAATTTTTTAAATTAGCAGCATGTTGCTCAGCTTTTCTTTCCTGGAGTTTCTGCTGTTTTTACAGAGGGAAGGCCCTACACTTCACCATTCAAGCCAGTGTTCTTAGGAGGGACACCTAAAAGACAAAAAGTTGTCCCACCTGCAGAAGATTCCTAGTGAGACTGTCCTAGAGTTGCAGGGGCCAGTGGCATTTAGTGCACGGCTTATCCCTGGCCCCTTGAGTTAATATGTAGCGGCCCTTTATGTTGCTGGGCCAAAGTTAATTGTTCCTCTGAGGCCTTTAAACATGTGCTTGAATAAGCTGGAGCTATAGATGGAGGGTCCTTGTCTACACTAATTGAAAACATTGTGACAGATTTTTTCCACCGCTGATAGCAACCCTGGAAGCTGTCATGTAGGCCTGTGGCTGCTGGGACTTCTCTTACTGTTGATTAAATGGGCTGTGAGTGAGTTCCCGAAAGCATGATGTGGAGCAGTCAGTGTTAGTGATATGAATCCATCTGAGAAAATATCCCTAATATAGACAGGGCCCCAGGGCAAGCAGAGCCATTGCTGAGCAGAGGGAACTTGGCTATGTCTTGAAACCTTGTCCATTTGCAGAAGGTGGTAATGGGGTGGGGGGAGTCAGTCCTGTGATACTTTTAAAGAGTAATAAATGTATTTATTGCACAAACTTCCATGGGAGAAAATCCTACTATGTCTTGCTCCATCTTCATGCATCTGAAATGGGATTTTTCTCCCATGGAAGCTCATGCAATAAATAAATTAGTCAGTCTTTAAAAATGCCACAGGATTCCTTGTTTGTTTGCTGAACTAATCTGACATGGCTACCCCTCTGGAATTTGATAGTAGATAGTTGATCAGTTATTGCAGTGGCACTGTCCATAAATGTCTGGGGAGAGGAGAGAGGGATGGAATTTGCTCTGCTTACTGGTCAAAGGAGCCAATGTTATTAGGTTCATCCACCATATTCAATTAAGGTGTAAGCTCATGCAAGTCCCAGCTTCTGGTTGAAAACTAGACTGTCCTTGAAAGGGTTAATCATCCAGGGGGTGGGGCATCTTTCTCTGGCCTTTACCTTTGTCACAGAGGAAAGTTTCCTCTGCAGAGCTGCAGTTGTTGTCTGTGTTGAACCAGTCAGTATTCATGGGGGTGGTAACCCCCACCCCACAGCCAGGCGTAGCAGGAAGGTAGTTGCTGTGATCTGTTACAAGGTCCATTAACGTGTGTTGGCTGCTGCATTTAGGGATTGGACAAGGGGCTTGAGGCATGTGGCTGTAACAAACCTGTAAGCTCAGGACTGGCCACAGATGGGACCTGTATTACGCTCACTGGTGGGCTCCATGAGTGTGGGAGCCTTGGAGGCACAAATTCCAGTTCTGACTCTGACAGCCTCCTAGAGCAAATAGCTCAGTCTCTGTTCTCCCCATTTTCCTTAATCTGTACAGTAAGGATATTTATTACCTCCCAGGAGTAAGGAGAGGGGAAGGAGAAAGTGGCTGTGAGGGGTTAAGTTCTATAGGGGCAGCCAGGTTAGTCTAGTTCAGCAAAACCAACAACCTGGTTTTAAAAAAAAAAAAAAAAAAAAAAAAAAAGCAAGGAGTCCTGTGGCGCTTGAAGACTAACAGGTTTGTTTATCACATGAGCTTTCATGGGAGAAGGTCATCAGATGCTTTAAGATGGGGGAACTTACAAAATGGGATGAAAATAAATGGAGGGGAGTATAAGACATGGGATCAGGTCATACAGTAACAGCAAATCAGAGCTGTTGTTAGTCAAACACTGGAAAACAGCATGTACAGGAAGGTGAAGTCAAATTACTTGTTGTAATGGGAAAAGAAAGCATAGTCATAACTCAATCATGCTTTCACACAATCTAATCTGAATATCAATTCTAATTCAGCCATTTCTCTTTGAAGTTTTAATGACCCACTGACTTTGTCGAGTACAGGAGTTAACAAATTATCCATAGAGTGATTAGAAAGATGGAAGTGCTCAGCAACTGGTTTTTGTGTTGTCTTCCAATGTCAGTCTTGTGCCCATTTATTCTTTTGTGCAGGGATTGTCCTGTTTGTCCAGTGTATAAGGCGTGGGGCCATTTCTGGTGCATGGCTGCATAAGTCATATTAGTGGATGAGCAGATGAATGAGCTGGCTTGATTTGGTTCTGAGATGGTGCCTTTTGTGCAGATATGTGGGCAAAGTTGGCATTGTGGTTTGTTGCAGGGATGTGTGCCTGCTTTAATGTTTCTGTTAGGTCTGTAGTTGCTGGTGAGTGTCTGGTTATTGCATGTCCGATAAGTACATTTGTTAGTCTTTTTAAGTGCCAGTTGGGGATTCATAGTTTTTTTTTTTTTTTTTGCTTAACTAGACTAACATGACTACCCCCTTGGAACATAAATTTTAGTCTTTAAAAATGCCACGAGTCTCCTTGTTTGAGGGGTTAGATTCCCTTGCTCACAAACTGCTCGGCGCTAGAGGTTTCAGGAATAAAGGTTTTAGTTACTGTGTTGCCAAGTTCCAAAGGGTAGCTGTGTTAGACTAGTTCAGAGGTTTCCTACCTTTTCCTTTGTGGACCACTTCATCATCATAGAAAGCTTTCTGGACCACCATGTAAGCAAGCCCTTTTAAACACTTTTAACATAGCCTATGGCTCATGGGAGTCAAACGTTTATGCCAAGGGATATTGAAAACACAGCTATTTCTAATAATTTATCATGCTTGCTCACAAACTTATTGCACTAGTAACAGTACATTTACTTGCAGTATGATAAGAGGTACAAAGGTTTATATTATTACACTATCCTTCCCCCCATGGACCACCTGCAGTACCCTTGCAGACCAGCAGTGGTAAATGGACCACAGATTCAGAACCATTGGTCTAGTTCAGTTTATTAAAAAAAAAAAAGTGTCCTGTGTCACTTAGAGACTAACAAATTTATTTATTGCATGAGCTTTCCTGGGAGAAAATCCCACTTCATCATGTTGATGATGGGCATGTCTGGCTGTTATCTTAAAAAGTCATCAGCTCTTGGAACAAGAGATACAAGAGAACACTGGAGCAAAAATTAGGACAGATTTATCCAGCAAAGTAGGTGTTTCTTGCCATGGTAGGTCATGCTGTTTTCTGGTGGAGAACTGGTACCTGTGGGAGGTTGGTCTGTAAGAGGGAAGTTTTTAAACACTTACATATTTGCACTTTGCTTCCAGACTGAAGTTGCTAGTTGTCAAGAGCCGAAGTATTGATAGATCTGCATTCTTGGAAGGGAGGCAACTTGAGATTTGTCCAGCAGCCCCTTCTGAATGCTCCTCCCTAGCATAGTCGCACCAAAGAGCACAGGGAGGGAGAAGGGGATAGGCACAAGATACGGCAAGCTTTCACTTTTTGTTCATTTCTGAGTAGACCATGCACATAAACAGCTTGCCAAATCCCTTGTTTCTCCAGCATCAAGACTTATCAAGAGCCTGAAAATTATTTAATGGTGAGAGAGAGAGAGAGTGCTTTTTATTTCCAAGGTCTCTGGGTGTAGAATTTACCTATTTTCTAGAGCACAGACCATACTTGTTTGGTCCTATGCAAAGCAGAAAGGACACAAGTTTCATCACATTAAAGTGGTTTACAAGTTACTAAATAAACATTGTGCAGTGAAACCTGTGAAACAATTGGGCAAAGTTTGCAAACCCTTTTTCAAATTTTCCACAGCAAAGTTGTTTTTGTTCTTGCCCCACTTACTTTTATCTGGTTATTTCTAAAGTTTTATTCTTCTTTTTGGAGAGAGTGGTCCTGTTTAAAAATGGGCTGTAATTAAACATATTTTTGTTAATGGGACACAACTGAGTTTAAAAATTCCTGTTTCCAGTGGTGTTATACCTTTGCTTTGAACAGGCTAAGCAAAATGTTTGTAATGAAAGTAGAAAGCAACTGCCTTATTGCCTGGGTCAGGGTTTTACTGTTTTCAGGGAGAAGGGAAAGTCTCAGCTTGAAAACCAGAAGCCAGAATAAAGGGGATAAGGGCTCTGTTTTGCAGTTCATCTCTATCAATAGTATCATGGTAGCACATGGAGGCCAGAGAGCCATTCCACTAACCAATGTTTTCAAACTTAGGGTTGGGACCCAAAACAGGGTCACAGACCCTCAGGTAATGTGTCAAGGCACCCCCCTGTTGCTGCTGCCAAAAGATTGGAATGCATTACTCAAAGATGTAATTGTTGGGTCGTGGGCATAAATGATTTTTTTGAACTGGGTCCAGAGAAAAAGTTTGAAAACCACTGCACTAAGCACTCTACAAAGTGGTGTTGTGTCCCAAAGGGCTTACGGTGAATCTTAGGGATACCCAAATTGAGGCTAGGTTCACCAATAAGATCACCCAGTTTCTGCTTCCTACCTTGCCATGTCTAGCAATGACTCCTCTTCTCATGTACAACACTCACACTGCCAATCTCTGGTACCTTCTGGTGGTCTGTCATCTTCTCCCCCCCCCCCCCAATTCCAGTGCATGCTTGAGAGACAGCCCTGTTCTAGGATCTTCAGGGAGGCCACAGAAAACCACTTATCAGCTAGAAACTGCCTTGGAGACTCTGTTCTTATCACACTTACAAGGTGTCTTCTAGGATGGGGAAATCCTGGACTGCCTATGCTTATTCAACCCACTAGAACTGTTCAACATCATAAATGATCTAGAAAAGGGCTAAACAGTGAGATGGCTAAGTTTGCAGGGAATACTAAATTACTGCAGATAATTAAGTCCAGTGCTGACAGTGAAGAGATCTCACTAAACTGAGTGACTGGTCAAGAAAACAGCAGGTGAAGATCAGTGTTGGAAAAAAGACAAGTAATGCACATGGGAAAACAGAATCCTAGCTCCACAGACACAGTGATAGGTCTAAATTAACTGGTGCCGTTCAAGAAGGAGATTGTGGAGTTGTCATGGATCATTCTCTGAAAACCTCCTCTCCACCTGTAGAGAGTGTCCAAAAAGGTAGCAGCATGTTAGGAACCATTAGGAAAAGCCAAAGAGATGTCAGCAGTAAATAAATTTTAGTCTTTAAGTGCAGTGGTTGAGAGTATGCAACAACTTTTATATGAGGAGAGGTTACAAAGACCAGGACTGCTTACCTTAGAAAGGAGGCAACTAAAGGGAGTTATACTAAAATAATGACTGGGTGTAGAGAAAGATTAGTGAAGTGCCTGACTTAATATGATTATTCTTGGGGGAAGGCAAATTAGAAAAGTCAGAGGGTTTTAAAGGGTGAAAAAGACCACAGAGAGACTGGAAAGCCAGTCTGGAGTTGAAGAAAAAAGTTTCCTTCTTGTACATTTAGGACTGGATTTTAAGGGTGGTTTCCCTGTCACCCTGTCCCTGCCAAACTGGCTGGCTGATCAGTACGGTATGTGCCCCTGTTTTCTGTCAGTGGTATTGTACAGTGGGACTTCTTCCCCTGGCCAAATTTCCCCTCCTTTTCCCCACTTTCTGTAGAGCCTCACTACAAACCACACCAGAGACGGGTGTGAGTTCCCTTTTTTTGTCCCCTTTCTCCACTGGCATGAACTTCTGGGCTACCACCAAAATGTTCCCTTTGGGGGTTCTCCATAAGCACTGCTCCTTTACTGTTTAGCAGCCATGTCTTAGAACAGGCTATAGACTAGACCAAGGGTGGCCAAGCTTGGGGAATTCAAGAGCCACACAAGTTGACTATTAAACCTCCAAGAGCCGCACTGAGGCGCATAGCCATATACTTTTACCTACTAAATTGATTTGCTGACATTCTTCTGCAAGCCACACTTTTTCATTCAAGAGCCACATGTGGCTCCCGAGCTGCAGTTTGGCCACACCTGGACTAGACAGTGTGAGAGAGAGCCTCCAGAGCTCAGGTCTGTTGAAAATGGCTTGATTTTAAATGATTGGTCTCGTATTGTGGACAAGACTTGAACCCGTTTTGGAAACCGAGTGATTGTGCAGGTAGAGGCGTCATAATAGGGAGATCAGCTGGGAGGAAGTTGCTCACAGGGAGTAAAGTACAGTGACTAACTCGCCCCACCCTCACATGTCAAACAATGTGCACCAGTTATGAAAAATCACATGCTCATCCTCACCATGGGTGCCTGGAGGAGGAGGTTGGAAAATGAAAATTGCTCAGTGTTGTCAGTGTGAGCAGAAGAAATGCACTTGTCTTCTAGGAAGCAAACATAATTCCTTCTGCAAAGACACCATACGCAATGTGCTCTGGCCACACACATTTAATCAAGGCTGTCGTAGGTGATGAAGGGAATCCAAAGAAGGTAGAGAATTCTCAGTCAGGGCAGTATGATAGGAGACACCTACCTGAGAAGTATAGGCAGTGACTAAAATGAGCCTTGTAATTCACCACTGGCAGCGGCTGCATAGATCTGTTGACTAGTGGTGGCCAGCATGTGGTGGGTTAGGACTGAAGGTCTCACTCCCAAGGCTGGATTGTGCCTCCTCAAAACTTATTTTTGTACACTTCTTTGCTTAATGTTAGCATTTGACTGGGGATTCAAGTGAATGTCTCTTTGGAGGGCAGAAAGTCTGCTATTGACTGGAGGTGGGGCAGGCTTATATAGTGGTGTTCATGATGCTTTTCTGTTGCAAAGATGCAGGCTTCACACACCCTGCTGAATGCACATTATCTTAATTGCAGAGCACCCCCAAAATCACAGGGTCTGGATTCTTGCATTTCTGGGATGTTCTTGCTTTGTTTAGCTAAGGGTGTGTCTGGAAACATAAGCTGCCTCTTCCCACAAGAGCAGCTGGTGCTGTGAGTGAGAAAGAATTGCCTTCTGGTAGAAACAAGCTCATCTCTTCTTCCCACTGATGGACTGAGGGCAGGTGACTGATGCTTCTAAAAGGAAAACAGTGCTGTTAAGGGAGGCTGCTTTACCCAGCCTTGATGAAAAGCTTGGAAGCTTGTCTTGCTCCCCAATAGAAGTTGATTCAATAAAAGATGTTACCTTCTCCACCATGGCTCTTTTAAAAACATTTCTCCTGAGGAACCTACTGTCAGTGGAGTGTTTTGGTGCCCTTTGTTCCCTTCTAAGTGTCTGTCGTCATCAAACAAATTACGTTTTAGAGCAGAGCTTGAACAGACTTGCCAAACAGGCTTTGTCCCCTCCATTGCTGTGATTTGGTCAAGGCCAATTGAGTAGCAAGTCATTCACTCTCTGCTGGCTCCATGGCTTTAAATGAGGAGTTCCCAGCTAGTTGTATGTCTGCCATGTAGCACCCATCTCCCACAACTGATACGATCAATCATTCGCTGGGTGAAGCATGTCTGGGCATGAGTCAATCTCGTGTTTGTCAGTGAAGTGCAGAACAGCCAAGATGGCCGCTCTATCATGTCATGTAGGCAGGAAAGCCTCTCCTTGCAATTAGTCACATGCACTGTTCTCTCTAAGCTGTGTGCGTGTGCACACAGGTCACGAAACCTGCGCACACAATAAAGTGCACACAAAAAAATTCAATAGTGCTAATATTGGTGCTCACAAAAACATTTCTTTGTGCACACAAAGAAATTGTCTGCGCACACAGTCTACAAGTAGTTAAATGTGACCAATGTTCCCTTTATATGCCTTCAGTCTCTGCACGCTTGAATAGAGCCCCTTCATTATGGGATGCCCAAGGAGGTCCCTTGTCAGTAGACGCCGAAAGAGATCATGAAGCACTGTAGCTCTTCACGTGCTATTAGGGCACTGGCCTGAGCTGCCTCCCTTATCTTCTGGATTGGAAAAGGGTGCTACTCACTGGCTCTGCTACTGGCCTACTGTGTAACTTTGGGCGAGTTCTTTCTTATGTCTGTAAATGGGGATGATCCTGGCCTCCCCTCCCTGCCTTTGTAAAGTATCTTAAGGTCTACAGCAGTGTTTCTCAACTTTTAGTGGCCCAGGGAATTCGTCACAGGTATTAATTACTTCATGTCGAACAACTGATGAAAAACTTTATCGGCATACTATGCGTCCCTGTGAAAACAGTTCAGGAAACTGAGTTAAATACAGTTTTACAAATGTAGCAAGCATTTATTTTTAAAGAGTAGATACATAATGATTATGCACAGAGGTGTCACTGGTGTGGGGCTCTGGGGACGTCAGTCCCCCTGAAACTCAAGGCCAAGCCCTGAGCAGTGCACCTCTAAACTGTGTGAGGGTGCACTGTTGCACCCCTGTGCAGAGAACGTTGCCAGCTGCACGCAGCCACAGAGTCCTGTGGCTGGTAGGGAACTGCCCAAGGCTGGGCCTGGGAGTTTTAAAAACTCCTGCCCTGGCCTGACCCTGCTCAGAGCAGGGTCATGCCAGAGCCTCAGCTTGTGCCATGGCCCCACCCTCCCTCTGGTGGCCAGGTAAGGGAGTGGGGGGGGGAGTCCGGGGGCAGGTATGCTGGCCAGGTGAGGAAAAGGGTGTGGGGGGGAGTGTCAGCCTGGGGTAGGGGGCCATGGGAGGGGAGCAGGGAAGGGCTTGGGGTACCAGCAGGGAGGGGGTTGGGAATGGATTGGGGGCTGGGTGACCAGTGGAGACCTGGGCCTCACCTAATCTTTGTGTGTAGTGGCACCCCTGATTATGTACAAGGCTTAAAATGAAAATATTACTCAAGTTTTACTGGGAATTTTTGGAGTCATGTGGCACTTTAAGACTAACATTTATTTTTTTGCATGAGCTTTCATGGGAGAAAATCCCACTTCATCTGACAAAGTGGGATTTTCTCCCATGAAAGCTCATGCGAAAACTAAATCTGTTAGTCTTAAAGTGCCACACGACTCCTTGGTTTTTTTTGCTGGGCTAGACTAACACAGCTATCCCTTTGGAAATTGGGAATTTTTGGCCTGCATGTTTGAACAGAGTTTATCTCAAGGGTCTCAAAACACGTGGCCCGTGGGCAGCATGTGGCCCCTAAAGCTTTCCTGCAGCCCACAATGACACCATTGTTACTGATATTTGCAATATTGTTGTATGACAAGGTTTCAGTGGTGCGGCCCTCGGGCTACCGTACTAGTCCTCATGTGGCCCTCATGGTGTTTTGAGTTTGAGACCCCTGATTTATCTATTCTTGGAGTAAAGTTAACCAAAAAAGTTCTACTATGAAAGTTTTATGTTCAAGTGAGTTCAATGGCAGTGGAAACAGTGGAGCAAAATTTAAAATGCCCCATTCGCAGCAAAGGAGCAAGGCAGTGGTGGATATTGACGTGAGTTTGGAAGCTTTGCTGTGACTGGGGCATTTTAAATCTCTCAGGCACATGTAGGCTAACCACATTGCTCCTTCACCCCTCCCCACTCAGCATTCCCCCTCTCCCCCTGGAAGGGGATGGTTGGATCACAGAATACCCTTCACTATGCCTGCGGAGCACCAGCTGAAAAACACCGGTCTGCAAGTGGATTGTAAGTGCTTAGTTGTTTGGGGTGAAGGCAGGGGAATCTCTAACTCCACTTTGAATTGTACAGTAGTCCACCAACACTCTTCAGAATCCTTTGCATAGCGCTTTGAATAAAATGACTATTGAATGGTGCGTGTTGATGCTTTGATGTGCCAAATCCTCACATTGAAGCCCTGGGAATGTGCACTCAAATGGTTTTTGGCAGAGGGGGCTTCCAGTTTGACTCTGTATTGGAAACAGGATGATTGACAAGTGCAGGAGATCACGGGGGTCTTTCCATGGGGTTATGTTAATCCAGCCCAAGGTGAGGAGTGATTAGGCACTCTCTGCCTCTTGTGGTCATGCAATACCAGCCCATGCCAGCTCTGCTATTCAGAAACACTCACTGGCACAACCGTGATCCTCCAAGGAGTGGTAATTAAGTCCATTTTTAAGACTTTTCCATAGCACTTGGTTGTCAGCATTGCCAATCCCTATCCTTCAGAAGCCATGGCCCCTAAGCCACAAGCTTGTTTCTAAGGTTAATGAGACTTCAAATAATTTGAGTGGTCTTTACGGACCCCCTAGGTTTTGATCCTTGAGCTCTTCTCTGCAACCACGGTTAAGAACCAGAAGGGGAGCTTCTCATGTAACCACCTGGCTGCAGGAATGGAACTGTAAGAAAACTACCAGATTTCAAGCGACTTAGGGTGAGATGGCAAGAGTTAGAAATACAAACCCTTTAATCAGGGGAGGCTCCTAGAGCTCTGTGGTTGGGGAGCCATTCTGTTGTCCCTTGTATAGGGAAACAAACTGAGCCGTTAATATCACTTGCTGGCTCAGAGCATTCATAGGCACCTACTGTGCCATGGGATCCAGGTATGGGCTTGGCAAGAGCTCCATATTCAGATTTCCAGGGCTTGTCCTGGAGCCTTTTGAGGCCCGACACCCAGTGTGCTCTTTCCTTCCAGGCAGGGTGTCTCTGGGGTGGTGCAACTCAGAGGTAAACGTGCTGGATCCTGGGGTTTGTTATGCTGCAGTGATTGATGGGAAAGTTGGCACACTCAGCTGGTGGCTCTCTGCTATCCCTGGTATGCTAAATAACACTTCAGTAAACACAGCAGCTGTTGAAATAGCACTCTTCATGCTGTCCCCATGTGTACTCCGGCCTGCTACCAGCCTAATTAAGACTGTCTCAGGGGCTGTTCTATTGAGCGAGATTAGGAGTTTAACTGTGTTTTGGTAGAACAAACATACCACCAGATTTTGTGTTCAAGGAAGAGTCTAGCACCCCAGGAGGTGCCTTTTACTCCAGTATGTTATGTAACTTACAGCCTGTGGTAGGGGGTTGTTGAGAAGAACTTGTATTAGGTATATGGGGGAGGTAAAGAGCTTTGGAGGCCTTGGATGAAAGTTACCAAAGTTCAAATAACTGTCTTGGTGGCTAGCCAGCACCTCATCTGGAGGGGGATTTTGCCCAATGTTCCTTTGTGGCTTGGAGTCCTTTCCCAGTCTTTTCTCTAGGACTTCATAGAACAGAACAGCAGCAGGTCTGGTACCCATGTCTGCCTGCACATTATGGATTGGCTGTGGGTCTGAAAAGGTCCCAGGAACATCATTTACTGTGAAATTGCACCATGCAGGTCTGTATCCTTGCTTCCACTTGGTTTGGGGTGAAAAGCAAAATGGTGGTGTAGCCTGAAACCACAGTGTTTTTTTCAGCATGCCTGTTCTGTTGTGTGATCTTTGTAGTCTTAGAGCAGGATGACTTGTTTGGCTCCTCTTGGCACAAATACTTGTGGTTCTCCATCTGTCCCCCCACCCAAAGGTACATCTGTCCCAGATAACAGAAGTGTCAGCTGTTGGCACTGCTGCTGAACTATCAAGTACCCTCCAACTTCCAGGAACTGCATCATAAGGACAGTCATTTTATCATGTGTTTGTACAGTTCATATCACAGTGGGGCCTGACCTGTTTGTGTCATTGAAGTGTAACCATAATATAAGTGATTAATAATAGATGACTGCAGGGACTATTTCATTTTTAAGTGTAGTGTACCCCACAGGACTGGAGCCCCATTATGCTGGGTGGACACAGCATATGATGGTGGTCGCTGCTGCAAAAGCTCAAATGCGTCTCTGGTTAAACTGGATTCGAAGCATCTGTATTTCAGCAGCTGTCATGACCTCTGTGCTGCGTGTCTTGATGGCCATGATCAGGGTTTCTGCATGGCTTTCCTACCTTCTTCAAAGTGTTTCATGAAGTGGGATTTTCTTCCAGGAAAGCTCATGAAGTGAATACATTTGTTAGTCTTTAAGTGTCACAGGACTCCTTGTTTGTTTTTTACCTTAGTAAATGCCACCTCTTTACAGAGCTAGGAGGTTGAAGTGGCTGGGCAATTTTTCTTCTTCACAGAGTGACTAGTACAAATATGCCAATTCAGTGCAAAGAGATGTATAACCAACCAATAGCACTGGGAAAAGCTTGAAAGCTCTAAACAGAGTGGGGCAGAAGCTTCCCTTGCACTCCTGCTGTAAGAGAAACTGGTCCTCCTGGCAGACATGGGCTTTGAGGAAATGGTTATTCTGTTACTCTGGCCATTTCTCCTCCATTTACATCAACTACTGTAATATGCATTCCTGTGTCACCCAGATCCTCTAGTTGCCTGCATCCTCAGTGTGCCAGCTACCCCCATTTCAGGAAACTGTAAGGCAGTATTTTCCAATCAGTGTGCCATGGCACACAGGGGTGCCATCAGGCCTGCGCAGGTGTTCCACAGAATTTTTTGGAAAATTTTTCAGACTTCTGGGTTGGCTCATGAATGTTCATAAGCTTGTTTGGAGGCTAATGGTGATGTTGCTCAAAACAATTAACAGTATCAAGGTGTGCCTCGGAATAGAAAAGGTTGGGAACCATTGCTGTAGGGAGCATTGTTCCAAAGGAGCAGTTGCCTTTTTAGTCCAGTTCAGTAAAACAAAGAAACACGGAGTCCTGTGGCACTTAACAACTAGCAAATGTATCATTGCATGAGCTTTTCCTGGAGGAAAAACCCACTTCGTCAGACACTTTGAAGATGGGGGGAATTTGCAGAATGGGAGGAAATAGGTGCAGGGGAGTATAAGTCATGGGAGCAGGTTAGACTGGAACAGCAAATCAAAGCAAAGATTCAAACACTGGGGAACAACATACAGAGGAAGATGAGGTCAAATCACTTGTAATGAGAAAAATCCAATGTCCTTATTGAGTCCTGCGGCAATGCAGCTGAATTTGCAAAGAAATTCAATCTCCACAGCTCCTCTTTGAAACCTTGATCTGATATTCATCTGTTTGAGCACAGCAATTAGCAAATCATTAACAAAGTAATCCCAAAGATTGAAATGTTGATCCACTGGTTTTAGAATAAACAGAGCCCTGTGGCACTGAAGGATTAACAAACTTATTTTTTTGCATGAGCTTTTGTGGGAGACAATCCCACTTTGTCAGATGCTTTGAAGATGGGGGAACTCTTCTGTAGAAATTGCTACCCATCAATGTTTCTGGTACAGAGATGCTCAATGCCAAAACCAATGACCACTGCAGAATTGCCAGAGTTTCTGTCCTGTCTCTGGCTGACTCTGTTCTCCTCTCCCTCTCCCCAGCACTGCTCTCCTTTCCCTGAGCAGTGCTTGGCAGGGAGTGAGGAGTGCAGAGTTGGTGGAGTCCCTGTCAGGAAGTAGCTGAGTCCTGCCATCCAGCTGCTCTGCTCTATCCACCTCACCCTCCTTCCCCTACCCTCCTCTGCCATGCTTCTCTGTCCTGCATTGCTCACTCACACAGGCATCTCTGCCCCTCTTGTCCTCTGTACACAGGGCAGGCAAAAACAATGCCAAATATCACACCAATCATTATTTTATTAAAGTTTATTAATAAAGATTGATTTATGACTTATCTGTCAAAAAATTTCTCACCAGCCCCCCAAATCAGAAAAGAATTGCAGTGTTGCCACTCACCCAAAAAGGTTGGACACCCCTGCTCTATATGCTATCTCCAGTGTTTGAGTCTTTACAACTGTTTTGATTTGCTGTTAGTGTGGCCTGATCCCGTGACTTACACTTCCCTGCATTTATTTCCTCCCATTCTGTAAGCTCCCCCATCTTGTTAGTCTGTAAATACCACAGGACTCCTTGTTGGCATTTCCTGGTTCAGCTACATGTTTGTTTTAAAAGAGAAAAAGTAGTCTCTTCCAGTTTGCTGACCAAACAAACCATAAGGCTTTCAAGGCCTTCCTCCCTTCCTTTACACTTCCAAACAGTTCCCTCTTGCATTAAACTGTCTCAGCACGAGGCCCCTAATAACACCTGGCTGTCCTTAATGGCTAAGAGATGTTTCATTCCTGTGTTTGTGAGTTTTGGATCTAGTTGTAAAGGGCCTGAGGGGAGACAGATTAATTGTAAAACAGGGTCTTGTGCTTCACCTTTCTATCCGCTGGAATCTGGATGCTGGAACTCTGAAGAACACCAAGTAAAAATCTCACCTTTGTCCTTCCTCTCTTTTTAGTTTGCACCAGGATTCTTCTTCTGCCCTTTACTGATTACAGTTCATGGTCACATCTTTACTTTTTAATTAACAGCCTCTCCTTTTATATCTACAATGGATTCCTGGTACAGTGGAGCTGGCAGCTGCCTGGGTTGTGGGTGGAAGTAAGTGTGTCTGCAAGTTGAGTTAGCCATCTCAAACCTTTTTTTTTTTTTTTTTTTTTTTTTTTTTTACAAGCAGATTGAAAGCTTGCTCCCCAGGATCTTCATATGTGAAGAGTTACGGCGCAGTGGCAGACTTGTTTTCATCCTGACTTTTTAGGACTCTTTTATGCTCGAGAGAGTCTCTTAATAGGCTACACCTTGGGGTTATAGTACTACTCATTAGGATCCCAGGTTCAAATCCTCTGATGGGTGAGGGGGGTGTCATTGCTGTCTCTTGTCCTTCCAAGATCCTTGGAGAGCCATTTGGACCTGATATTTCTTCACTCTCAATGTTGGAGGAGGGACAGATGCTGCCCCCAACTACAGTCTGGTATGTTGTCATTATTCAGGTCTTGGAAGGCTAGGGCTACCAGATACCAAAGCCTGGAAAGGAGGACAGGGAAGTATGAAAAGGAGGACATTGGAGGACACATGAAGAAAATGTAATGTTAATGTACTATTCTTGTTTTTAGGGGGCTGTGGAATGCTTTCCCCTAAAAATAAGGTATTCTGTGGCATTCCAGCATACTTTAACTCCTGTAAGTAAAAAGCCAGACAAAAATCACCTATTTTAAAATGCCAGCCAGAGGGAAGACATGAAGGTAAAAAGGAGGACACAGCCTCCTTTTGCCTGACATCTGGTAACCCTGTGCAAGGCCTGCCAGCTGATCAAGGGTCATGGAGACCTGAGAGCTTTTTTAAAAAACTCCAAGCTTCTATTCTGAAAAGCTGTAACAGCTTCCTGCATGAGAGCAAACCTCCTTTCACAACTCACCATTAAAGATGAACTGTAGGTATATGGGGTGGAGGGAGGAATGCAAAAGCTACAGGGAGCTGGTGGAAATAGTTTGTGATAGTTACTCAGTGCTGTTGCTGAGAGAGCAGCTCTGTTGTCACAGAGAGAGTTGCTGCATCTCCTCTCTTGCTAGGATTTGCACCACCAGCACAATCAACTAGCCTCGACTACCAGGATAGTTTTAACCTCCAGGCCCTGCAAATAGTGTAGTGGCTAACACCTCTGCTTAACATGCAGAAGGTCCTGGGTTCAATTCCCAGGGGGTTGGACTTGATGATCTCACGAGGTCCCTTCCAGCCCTATGATTTGATTTGAGTTGTGTGGCACTTTAAGACTAACAGATTTTGATTTGAATGCTCAGATCAGTGCATGAATGCATCCGTGCAGTTGCATTCACTCAGAGCAAGGCTCACTGCCATATGTATCCTGCATTGAGTCATTCTGCACTGTCAGTTGTGCAAGTGTCAGTGAAAAATGCTGGCATCACAGGTTTGTCCTTGCAGTTCTCTCAGGGCATTCATGCAGCGCTCTTACGTGCTCCTTCAGTGATGCTGTGTGTTGCTACCTCATTCCATGTGATTTGAGCTGCTGCAGCTCCTGGGATCTTAGGTGCAGTAGAGTTAAGGTAGATACAGTTGTCAGAGAGAGTTAAATGGTGGCTGAATCATGCTGGGTCATATGTGCCTGCTGTTAGCACAACACTACACAAGAAGATGCTCTTTAATCTTGCAGGCAGGGGCAGAATATGAGATCTGATGGCTAGAAAGTAAAGCTTAAGAAATCCAAACTGAAAATGGGGCATGGTTATAACAGTGGGGAGCATCACCTTTTGGGACAGTGAACTGAGGACTTTGGAAGGTTCTCCACCAATTGAAATCTTTAAATCTTGATTGGCTGGGTGTCCAAATATATACACTGTAGTGCAGTTACAAGTTATTGGACTTGAGATAGGAACTGCTGGGTAAAATTCTAAGACCTGTAGACTAAATGACCATACTGGACCCTTCCATCACTTAAAAATCTGTGCTCTTGTGGTTTATCTTTCCAAAAAAGAAAAAAAGTCAGACCAGTGCTATTAATGCACTAAGACACCTGATTTTGTGCACCCTAAAAAATGCCACTTTTGGGGGGTTCACATTCTGAAATGTTGGTGAAGCACCAGCCAGCTATGACTGAGGGTTTGTCTGCACTGCAGGCCATGTTGCTGTATTTTCTGTGGCTCAGGGATGGAAATAAGCAACATAATGTAAGGTACACCAACCAAAGAGTGGGTCTTCACTGATGGAAGCAGATTCACTGGCATCAGATCAGTCTTCTTGATCGACTGAGGGGGTCTGTGAAAACCTCTATAGTTGATTGGGAAGTCAATTCCTGAAGAGCACCCCCTCAAGAAGCATATTGGAGAGTTGATGGGAGGATGTTTCCTATTGACTCAGTGTACTGAAGACACCTTGATAAGTAGGAGTTAAGTTGTTGAAGGGATATACTTAAAATAACTTGGTAACTTGCATACCTCTTTTTGACTCATTGAAAAGCACCTGCTCTATAGACCAGGTCTAAGTGCCTGTATGGACAGCCCCATGTTAGTGGGAGAGCTTCTCTTGCCGACATAGCTACTAGCCGTTATCCCACAGACTTTTTTGCCTCAGGGAACTGTGGGATAAGGCACATCTGTACAGCAGTGCTTGGAGGTTGTGCTGGATGTTGTAACTGGGACCTTAGCCAGGGTGGTGCATCTTTGTGTTTATATCTGTTTGAGTGTTGAAATGGTGTCGTCACTTATGGTGGTTGTATTGACTTCAGACTACTGCTCAGGGTGAAACTCACTGACACAAAGAACTGTTACTTTGTCAGTTAATTCTTTCAACAATCAATGGCTGATCTAGTTTTCCATGTGATTACTACTGCATATTAATGGTTTCCACTCTTTAGTTACTTAACTGACTTTAATCAATGGCAGTAATTTGATTCAGCCCATTTCCAGTCTGTTGCTGCCACTTAGCAGCAATTTTTATCAGACTGCTGCTTATCCTTTATTTTGCCTGGTTCAATTTACAGCCACAAGGTCCATTAACACTTTGCATTCACTCTCTCTTTGTCTTTACTCTCCTCCCTTGCAAAGTACCAGCCTTGACCCTCTCTCTCCATCCCACTGTTTGTCCCTGGTGGATCTGCAATATTGATGAAATTTATTGAATTTAATGTATAGCAAAGACCCAAGAGGTAGTGAAACCTGATCATGTGAACTTGAACTGTATTAACCTTTGTCTTCTCCTTATCTTAATGACTGGAACGCTGCAAGAACTTTATTTAGGGGCAGCTGTGAAACATAGAGCTTGGCTATGTGTTTAGGAAATCAGTTTCTTGTTGTGGCTGTGATCTAGAAGGAAATGTTGTAAATAAATGTGGATAGCTCATCACCAAATAATGACTGTTTAAGGCCCAATCTACAGAACAGCCCTGTCACAGTTCCTGGTGACAACATTGTTTTTCCTCAGAATGATGAAAGCATGGTTTAAAATTTACATTTGATGTTGTAGCTTGGACCATGGCTATTCCCCATGGGCTGTGCAAGAGCATTTCCAGACAGAGCAGAGGCCTCCAACACCCATCTTTGCTCAAAGTTGAGCCATGATTTAGCTGTTACCTCTGCTATGGTTGTGGAGTCAGTGGGGCTTTAGACTGGGGACTTCTTGGGAGGGACTTGTAAACCTCCCCATCACTTAATGACACTGCAGAAATAGCCCAGTGGTACAGTGAGAATGGATTTAAGTATAAGAATATTTACTGATGGGGAAACTGAGGCACTTGATTGAGTTGCCAAGACTAGCTTTTAGCACTTGGCATTCAAGATGACTGCCACCATAGAAGCAACTCATCCATTCGAAGCACACCCTAAGTGTGTCAAGCTGCAGAAGTGCATTAGCTTGCTAGCAAGTATCGACAAGGTCCTCAGGGGCAGGCATGTCAGTCTAGTTCACCAAAACCACCAAGGAGTCCTGTGGCACCTAAAGACTAACAAATTTATCACATGAGGTTTTGTGGGAGAAACTTATAATGATGGTGGGTGGTAACTTGTCTGTCAGTCATAGGCATTTAAAGAGAGAGAGAAACAACCCTAAAAGGGTGTGTAAAGTTAAAGGGAAGGCAGGTACCTATGGTAATAAAAAAAATCTATCATACCTCTGGAGAACCAAGAGACCCAGCGAAGCAGCCCAAAAAGAAGACTACTTGTAAGAGTTCCCGGATGTGGGTGCCTATTGTTGAGAGAAAAGCTCGTTCTCTGCTCTGGTCAATGATGGAGCTGGACAACAGGAGGAAGAATCACCAGTTTATTGACACCCAGAGCTACTGAGTGTGGCTGGCCCTGAAGGACTAGTGCTAAAAGGGTTTTATACCCAGGTACAACAACTTAATTCAAGGAAATCTAAAAATGGTTAATATATTCAAGGTAAACAAGATTAATACATTTAGTCTTCATACATATTCATATAAGATAGGAGAATTAGTAAAGAAGGTCAAGCAGGCTCCTCAGAGCCTAGGAATATAATAAACAGGAAAAATTGTTGATTAATAGGTGACCTTGAGACTGGTGCAGTTTCCCTAATCTTCTGCTTATAGACTGTTCAAGGATGAGAGGGGCTCTAGACTTTTGTTAGTCAGGCTAGAGGTTGAAATAATATTAAGGGAACAGTGCTAAGATGGAGTCACTTATGCTCACAAGTTTGTGGTCTCATACAAATCTCATAACACTCCCCCCTGTGACCCTATGAAAGCTCATATTTCGTGGCTCAAGGCCAGAAATGCTCATCCAGTTTGGAACGGGTATGAACAACATGTGGCAAGGAAATGGCTTCTATGGGATACATGGAATTGTGAAAGCGTTGGGACCTGAGGGAAACTGTAGAGGAGCAGAGAAGGTCTCTGGGGGAGGCTTAGTAAGCATTTGCTAAGGATATACAGGGCCAAAATAAAGAAAAGGAGTGAAAGGAGGCCAGAGACAAGCCGGCATCCCCAGCTTCCCAGGTCAGGGAGCCACAACCATAACCAAGAGAGTAAGCTGGTGTGTTTCTTCTGGGATATCTTTTCCTCCAGGGAGCGAAGGTCCTGTAAAGGAATCTCAATACGGTGTGAGTTATCAGTAAGATTAAAGCAGCAGAGGCCAGCAAATTCTTGACACCCATGTCCAGCTCTAAGTAGAAGGTAGTCTATAGCAATTCTATTTTGTAAAATAGCTTGTCTGAGTTGTGCCTGCTCCTCATTAAGTAACTGAATAAGTGAGGAGGTTTGATTAATAGACTTTGCTAAAGTACAAGCTAGTTTGGAGAGATCAAGGTAGGCAGCTTCAGCAAGGCTTGGGACCCCGACTAGGGAAGCTGCTAAAGCAACCATCTGAGTTTTGGAGAGCAGGTGAAGGTCACTGTAAGAGAGCCATGCCCAATTAGTAGTATTAGCAAGTTGGGGGAAAAAGGAAAGGGGACACCATAAAAACAGGTTTGCGAGAGTCCTATAGTGAGGCTCGAGGTAACACACAAATTGGAACCATTGAGGCTAGTACGGGCAAGCTCAAAAAAAAGTATTACTCTTGGGGTTAAATTGTAGCTCTATGAATAATGGAAGATACAGCAACAAAGTACACTATAAAAAGTACCACATGCTCAAAAAGACTCTGAAAATAGTGTCCCAAGAAACCATGAGTCCAACTGTGGGTCTTTACGGAGTTTGAGAGGTGGCACAGTAGGTGGTGCTGCGGCTGGTGATGATGGGCTGTGGTCAACCACAGCAGGCTTCAGGTAGGTGTGGTGAATCCACGCAGAGCATTCAGCTACTTTCACAGCAGTGTGGCTGGCAAGTAGAACTTGAAACGGCCCATTCCACGATGGTGTTAATGGAGCTTTCTGGAAATTCTTGATCCAGACCCAGTCTCTTGGTTGGAACGGATGTAGGTCCTTGTCCAGTGGGAGTGTTTGGGTAACTGCAGCTGTCTTCCACAGGGACCGAAAGGATCTGGAAAGAAAAAGCAAATAGGCATGCAAACCCTCATCTGTAACAAGACTCAGGGACCTAGGATCCAGTCCCTGAGTGGTGATTGCGGACCAGCCAAATAAGATTTCAAAAGCTGATAACCCACAATCAGCTCTTGGACGATTTCTAAGCTGAAACAATACAATAGGTGAAACCTGAGGCCATTTTAGCTGTGTTTCCTGACATAGTTTACCCAACAGGGTTTTAATTTCTCTATTTCCCCGCTCCACTCCCCCCCCGAGCTTTGCGGGTGATAGGGGGTGTGGAAGGTGACTTGGACCCCAAAGGCAAGGTACAGAGAAGTAAGGAGATCAGCTGTGAAATGTGAGCCTTGGTCAGAGTCAATGGCTACAGGCAATCCAAAGCAAGGTACAATATCACGCATAAGACACTTGAGAACAGTCTAGGCCGAGGCATGAGTGGCAGGAAAAGCTTCAAGCCAGTGAGTGAGTTGATCATGAACAACAAGGACAAATTTGTAGCCTTGAGCTGGTGGTAGCTGAATAAAATCAATTTGAAGTCTCTCAAAGGGCAGAGTGGCCCACTGGCGCCCCCCTGTATGGGTTTTGGGGCAGCTAGAGGAGTTAAAGGACTGGCATGTTGGACAAGCTCTAGCTACTCGTGTGGCTTCCTGGACAACTCTAGGAGCAAACCAAATGGCACGAACAGCATCGACAATGGCATGTGATTCACAATGTCCCTTGTTATGAAGTTGTTGGCACAGGAGCTGCACAAGTTGTTTAGGGGCAATGGGGCATCCATCAGGAACACACCAGAGGCCATCACAAAGGGCGGCTTCATGTTTGTTTCCACTGTTCCACTTCAGTAGACAAGAGTAGAGCTGTATAATCAAAGGGAGAGGAAACCTGGAAAACAGGAGCATGAACAGAGTGGGACTGGCAAGGAAGCAGCCCACTTGGTGGTGGCATCTGCATACGATTTACCCTGGGCAATCGGATCTTTGGTGCCTTGGCGGGCAGAGCAACGTAGGGTGGCAAGCTGGGCTGGAAGATGGATGGCATCCAGTAGGGCAGAAACCTGTGAGGCATGAGCTATACGCTGGTTATTGGCTGTAAGGAAACCTCTTTGCTTCCACAGGGCACCTGTAGCATGACACACTCCAAAAGCATATTTAGAATCTGTATAAATGTTAGCAGAACAGCCACAGGCATGAATACACGCTTGTGTTAGAGCAATAAGTTCAGCTGCCTGAGCCCCCAAGTGGCCTTGGGAGAGAAGAAGCCCATACTACAGCATGCAGGGTAACAACCACAGCTCCTGTAACGCAAAAATTATGCAGCACATAAGAAGAACCATCAGTAAACAACTCAGTCAGGATTTTGCAGTGGAACATCACTAAGGTCTGAGCGAGGGAGTTCCACATGTTGAATAACTTGCAAACAGTCGTGGCACTCTAGAGTCTCATCTGTCTCTGGTAACAGAGTTGCAGGATTAAGAACATTGCAGCGCTGTATAGTGAGATTTGAGGCAGTCAGGAGCTCAGCCTCATAATTTGCCATTCGTTGGTGGGTGAAGGCTTGGGTCTGACATCTAGGCAGAATGGTAGAGATCTCATGGGGCACATAGACAGTCAGTGGGTAGCCCATAACGAGGTCTTTGGATTTTTGCACGAGAAGGACGGTGGCAGCTAAAGCCTGCAGGCAGGCCACTGTGCCCCGAGCTACGGGATCAAGTTGCACAGAATAGTAAGCCACCAAACATGGATGGGGTCCTAGGCGTTGGGTTAGGACCCCTGATGCCACTCCCTGATATTCATGGACAAACACAGAGAAAGGCTTCATATAGTCTGGCAAACCTAGGGCCAGGGCTGAGGATAGAACCTGCTTGATGTTGTGCAGGAGAGTGTGTAACTCCGGGGTTGGTAGAACATGTTCTGGTGCCTCCTTAAATGTTAGGGCCACCAAGGGTTTGGTGAGCTCACCTAGGGCAGGGATCCAGGGACAGCAGAACCCATGGGTTCCCAGGAGTGCTTGGACCTGCTTCTTGGACTGGGGCAAAGGTATTTTAAGAATAGCAGACTTACATTCTTCTGATAGCTCTCGAGTTCCCAGTCCAATGATGTACCCCAGATACTGCACCTTGGTCTGCGCAAACTGCAGCTTGGAAGGAGAGGCCTTGTGCCTGCGGTCGGCCAGTTGTTTAAGCAGGGCAACAGTATCCTTCATGCAGGAGTCTCGGTCTGGAGACGCTAGCAAGAGGTCATCCACATACTGGACCAGCTCTGACGTGCAGGGAAGTTGAATAGAGGCCAAGTCCTGGGCCAAAATTTGGGAAAACAGTCGGGCAATCTCCTCCAGGAATATTGATGGGACCCCAAAGTAAAGGCAAACAGGTATTGGGAGTCCGGTTGCACTGGCATACTGAAAAAGGCAGCACAGAGATCAATTACTGAAAAGCAGGTAGCTGTACAAGGAATGCCCGTGATGATGGTAGCCAGAGTTGGAATGACAGGGGTTAGGGATATAACATAGGCATTAATAGCCATCAAGTCCTGTACAAATCCATGTGCTGGCTTTCCTTGACTGTCTGGCTTGGGTTTCTTGCTAGGCAGAATAGGAGTGTTGCATGGTGAAGTGCAAGGAGCGAGAACTCCTTGGGCAAGATAAGCATCTATAAGCTTTTGTATGGGTTCAATAGCCTCAGAGGGTATACGATATTGCGGTATACATGAAGGAGGACCCGGCTTGGTGTGAATAATCACAGGTGTGGCGGATTTTAAAAGGCCAACATCTGTGGAAGACCATTCCCAGAGTTCTGCAGGGAGGTCCTGGAGTTCTGCAGCAAGAGAAACAGACTGTGCAGGTAATAACACTAGTGCCAAATTAGGAAGCTGAGAATTTGGAATGTCCAATTGTATTCCATCAGGATCACAACGAATAGTGGCTCTCAGTTTACAAAGCAGATCCCTTCCCGAGAGGTTTACCGGTGAATCCTCAGTGAGGAGGAAAGCATGTTCACAAGAGAGAAGACCCACAAACAATCACATCAGAGGAAACATCAGCAGAGAAGGGCTTTCCACCCACCCCTATAATGCTTTCAGTTCCAGCTACACGACAACCTAGATCCTGAGGTTTAGCAGTTAACAAAGAATGAGTAGTTCCAGTACCAAGCAAACAAGAATAAGTTTTACCATTAACTTCAAGATTTACAAAAGGTTCCCTCCTTCTGGGGTGTTGAATTGGGATTGTAACCGCCTGTAACACATCATAAGAACTCAGATTTCCCGGCCCCCTCCCTGCCCCGTCATTGTGATGTAGCATACTTATCCAGTCCCTTGGTTTCTGGAAGCTGGGCAGCAGTGAGAGGTGGTAGTGGAGGAGGAAACATCCAGGTTGGTGTATCAGGATTTTCCAGCTGTCTGCAGAGCCTGCAGTATCGTTTGAAATGACCTGGTTTTTTGCAGTAAAAAACAGACTGGAGAGAGATTATTCACAGGCGGGTGAGAGGGTCCTGTCTGGTGGAATTTACGATCTCTTCCTCTGGGTTCATTTTGCTGCTGTACAGCCTGTAAAGAACTAGCCAATAGTTTTAAGTCCTCCCTTCTTTCTTTCCTTTTCTTCCCTCAAAAACATAGGATGCAATGCCTCAAATTTCACTCATGCTTTTTCCACTCTATCCTGGACAAAACTTATGAAAATGAGTGGCTATTAGGGGCAGACTGGTTAACAAATGCAGCAGGATTGAGCTGAACAAATCTCAGGGTCCCCTCGCAGAGGCGAACATAAAAAGTATCAGGATTTTCATCAGATTTCTGTACTATAGCATGGAATTTATCCCAGCTAATGAGTTTACAAGCAGCCTCTTCAAGAGCCAAAAACAGTTTCTTTAGCCTGAGTAAATATTTCCCAAGCTCCCCCCTCAGCAGCTGAGCGGTTATCATTGTAATTATAATTTGGGTCTGTACGCCACGGTGTTCTGCCAGGTTGCTCCTCCACCTTTGTACAATGATTAAGCACGTCTGCTTTCTCATCGGGAGTTAGAAGAGCGTATAAGAGCTCATTTAAGTTTGTCCCTTTATAACTTAGTTGTTAGGCTTTTACACAATGTGCACATTTACTTTACCTTACTTCAAAAACAAAACAAAACTTTACAACACACAATGAGACACATACCATAGAACACAAAACATAAACCACAATTTGTTGCAACAATAAGTTCACTAAATCACCAGGGGCGAAGGGGTGGTGCTACCTCCTTTGGTAAGGCGAGTGGTTACCTCCCCTGGCAACCCACATTGTAACTAAGGGAGCTTGCAGAGAGCTGACAATGGGGGCTGGGCTAGCTGACTTACTGTCTGAGTTGTAAGGAGGTGGTTTTGGAAGAGTGGCACTGTCAGGACAAACTCCGTCAGAGTTCAGCCCAGCAATACCAGTAATCCATCTGCCTAGGTGCCAGTTCCTCTAATTGCATGCGCAAAAATTTTAACGTACAGTACTCAAAAGTTCCCCACTTCAGCCAAATTAATCTACCCTTATCATCCAGAAACCTTCCCCAGCTTTCGCTGAGTAACACAGCCTGCTTTCTAGTCATATCAGGCTGCACCGGGAGCTTCCCCCGCTCCCATGCCTGCAGGAGTTTTGCCAATGGCGAACCTGCTGGGATCTTACTCCCGCTGGTTCCCATCCCCTAACCCTGTTATGACACTGGTGTCCCTTGGTTTGTTATTTACCGGGACGTTTTAATGACCTTCCAAGACCCCAAGACTCACCTGCAGTCCCGCTCCTCGAGGAGGCTTATCAGATACTCACAAACACTATCTATTCTTCGCAAATTTGCAGCGTGGGGGAGGGCCCGAAGAGATGATAATCCATCCTGTTGTGGGTGTTAAAACCCTGACCACTTTACAGCCGCACTCACCCCAAGGTTCAGGAAGGTGCCTCTTAGGGAGGACCCAAATGGTCCAAAGTGCCGGCTTGAGACGATTCACTGGCCCATGGGGTGGTGTTGGCAAGCAGAGGGTCCCGGGGAGTCGCCAAATCTGTTGAGAGAAAAGCTCGTTCTCTGCTCTGGTCCATGATGGAGCCGGACAACAGGAGGAAGAATCACCAGTTTATTGACACTCAGAGCTACTGAGTGCGGCCGGCCCTGAAGGACTAGTGCTAAAAGGGTTTTATACCCAGGTACAACAACTTAATTCAAGGAAATCTAAAAATGGTTAATATATTCAAGGTAAACAAGATTAATACATTTATTAGTACCATATAGGGATAGTTTTCATACATATTCATATAAGATAGGAGAATTAGTAAAGAAGGTCAAGCAGGCTCCTCAGAGCCTAGGAATATAATAAACAGGAAAAATTGTTGATTAATAGGTGACCTCGAGACTGGTGCAGTTTCCCTAATCTTCTGCTTATAGACTGTTCAAGGATGAGAGGGGCTCTAGACTTTTGTTAGTCAGGCTAGAGGTTGAAATAATATTAAGGGAACAGTGCTAAGATGGAGTCACTTATGCTCACAAGTTTGTGGTCTCATACAAATCTCATAACACTATGTAGAGTTCTGTTTTGTGTAATCTGCTGGAAATGAGGAAAGCCTGATGACAAAAGGCTTGGGCAATGAAGGGGAAAAGTGAGTTAAGAAATGCCAAGCACAAGTTTCATTGGACAAATAAGGGTTAGGTTCCTTGTGAAACTCCTGAACAAAGTGGGGGCTGTGTGGGAGGAGATGATACAAAACAGGTAGGACAGGAAATTCCACCCTGCAACTCATAGAAACTGAGTTTCTCTATCTCTTGTCCTGCCAGCTCCACCCTCTTTTAGTGTGTGTGTAGTAGCTATGGAGTCCTTGCTGATAACAGGTTTTGGTTCCGATTCAATGTTCTTGCCCTTTAGCTGGGGACACAGCGTCTTTCCTGTCACTTTATTGGCCTTCTTTCTTCCTCCACTCTGGTAACATCTTTGATTGCTTTCTTGGGCCTGAACAGCAGTTGAGGAATGAATTGGATTTTAAAACTTGATGAGCCTGTCTCAATTGGCTATTGCAATTAATTCAGTTTAGCTTGTCTGTGCTCCTTGTGCTATGGATTGAAAACTAGCAGGGTGGATGGCAAGATGATGGGACTCCTGGGTACAGTGACATTGTTGGATAAAAAAAGATAAGGAGTCCTGTGGCACTTAAAGACTAACAAATTTATTTTTCGCATGAGCTTTCTTGGGAGAAAATAAGTGGGATTTTTCTCCCATGAAAGCTCATGCAAAAAATTTGTTAGTCTTTTAGTCTTTAAGTGCCACAAGGCTCTTCTCCCCCCCCACCGCCACTCGATGGACTAAACTAACATGGCTACCCCTTTGGAACATGGTCGGATAAACATGTAGATGACTGTCTAGTTGGGTACCACACGGCTGGGTCTTATCTTGAGAATTGTGGGGATCAGTGCAGGACTGATGGCCTAGAATCAGGATTGTCAGCTTAAGCCAGTCACGTATTGGTGTGGGGTATTTGATATTGAGGGTTTGTGTTTCAGTAGCATCCAGGAGGCCCAAAGATCTGAACACAGGATAAAAACTTTTCTGCCCCAAACACCTAGCAATTGAAGTGCCTCTCTGTGCCGCCATTGCCTTGTCCCATCCCAGGGGTTAAAGTAAGCTGGAACGGTATTCCAGGACCTTCTAGTTTTAGATGCTCAGTGTTCCAGGCCCCGTAAAAATAGAAAATGGAGCTGGAAAGCTGTGTTCCAGGCTTCACCATATAAAAATAGCAGGCACCAGCATGCAACGTTCTGCCTCCATTTTCTATTTTTAAGGGCCTGCTGAACACTGAGCCCTTAAAAATATCAGGCCCCGGAATGCCGTTCCAGCAGGGCAGGGAGTTTCCCCCAGGCTGGGAGATTTTAAATCTCGCCCTGAGCCTGCTCTGACTGAGCATGCTTGGAGCTGGCTCTGGTTGGGAGCCTCAGCCTGGGCCTGGGCTGCAATGCATGGTGGGCAGGTAAGGGGCCTGGGGTGGGGGCAGTTCAGGGACAAGTGAGCTGGCCCAGCGGGGAAAGGGCGCAGGGGAGGGGAAGCTGATGGCAGAGCAGGGGTGGGTAGGGAAGGCCTTGGGGGAGTGGGGGGTAGGAAGGGGTTTAGGGTGTCATCGGGGAGTGGGAGATGCCAGCGGGGTGGTGGTGGGGGGCTTGGAAGCACCATGGAGGGTGCCCCCGTGCTGCACATGGAGCTACTGTGCCCCAGAGTGCTCACCTGGGGTGGGGATGTCACTCACTGCTGGGCTTTTGGGGGGGAGGGGGTCACTGACCTCTGGGATCAGGGAGGAATGGAGCTGTTGGGGGCAGGGAATGCTGCTGGGGGGGTTTGTGGGGGTGGTGTTGGGGTGTAGCAGAGTGATAACCAATGCATGTGGTACCAAGAAGTGGTTCAAATGCCTGTGTGGGCTGGGGCCTGCACATGCATGAAGGGGACCCAGACGTATGTGAATGGGGCCTGGAAATTTAGGCAGGTTCTGGGGCCCACCAAGTTATACTTTAACCCCTGTCTTATACCATGGAGTTTGTAGAGAAGTGGAAGTGCAGATTTGTCAAGCTGTCTCCAGGGCAGGGGTCTAAAATGTGCGGCCCGTGGGCCGCACGCCTCCCCTAAAGCTACTTCCTGCAGCTGCCAATGACACTGTTGTTAGTGATATTTGCAATATTGTTGTATGAAAAGGTTTCAGTAGTGTGACCCTCAGGCTAACATACTAGTCCTCATGCGGCCTTTCTGGTGACTTGACTTTAAGACCCCTGGTCTAGGGGATTTTGGATGCCCAATTCACATTACAGTTAACCCCTTAGGCGGCTTTGGTCCTCTTAGTGAAACACTGATGTTTGTAAAGCAATGAATATGCTGTAGAATTTACAAATGAAAGGCCCCTGTTGGTCTCTTGTATGAGAGAAACAGTACGTTAGTGAAGTTCCAAAGAGGCAGCCGTATTAGTCTAGTTCAGTAAAACAAACAAGGAGTCCTGTGGCACTTAAAGACTAACAATTATTTATTGCATGATCTTTCATGGCAGGAAATCCCACTTTGTCAGATACTTTGAAGATGGGGGAATCTTGCAGAATGGAAGGAAATAAATGCAGGGAAGTTTAAGTCATGGGATCTGGTACACTGTAACAGCAAATGAAAACAGTTGTACTGATTCAGACACTGGGGAACAGCATATGAAGTCCTGAGGCAATGCAACTGAATTTGCAAATAAATTCAATCTCCACAGCTTCTTGAAGCCTTGATCTAGTATTCATCTGTCTGAGCACAGCAATTAGCAGACCATTAATGGAGTGATCATGAAGATTGAAATGCTGACAGCACAACCTCAGGGATCCACAGCCTATTCTACAAGATGATCCCTCACTCTCAAGCCTTGGGAGACAGACATCTCCTTGCTTACAGACAGCCCCCCATACTTAGAACAGTTACTTACCAGTAACTACAGACCTAACAGAACCATTAAAGCAGGCACATATCCCTGTGACAAAGCACGCTACCATCTTTACCCACATAACTGCACGAAAGACACTATTACAGGACCTAATAAAACCAGCTACTCCATCAGAGAGGCTCATTCACCTGCTCTTCCACCAGTGTGATTTATGCCATCATGTGCTAGAAATGCCCCTCTGCCTTATATTGGGCAAACAGGACAGTCTCAGTGAAAGAATAAATGGGCACAAATCTGACATCAGAAATCACAACTCTAAAACCAGTGGGTCAACACTTCAATCTTCCTGATCACTCCATTAATGATTTGCTAATTGCATAGCTTAGACAGATGAATGCTAAATCAAGGCTTCAGAGAGAAGCTACTGAGATTGAATTTATTTGCAAACTTGGCTGCACTGCCTCAGGACTTAAGGACACTGGATTTTTCTTATTACAACAGGTGATTTGGCCTCCTCTTCTTCTATATGCTGTTCCCCAGTGCTTGAATCTTAACTGTTTTGATTTGCTGTTAGTGTGATCTGTTCCCATGACTTGTACTTCCCTGCATTTATTTCCTCCCATTCTGTAAGTTATCCCTATCTTCAAAACCTCTGAGAAAGTGAGATGAAAACTCATGCAATATATAAATTTGTTAGTCTTTAAGTGCCACAGGACACCTTGTATATTTTATGTTAATGAAGTTCATGTGATGCTATCTGGAGTAGAGCAGCAAACAGCAGTGAGGACAGATAAATAGCATAGAGCAGTGGTTCCCAGGCTCCCCTCCCGCTGTCTGGGAGCTGGGATGGAGCAGCCAGCTTCCTAACTTGGTCCCAGAGCACAGCCGGGAGCCAGACTGTGGCCACCAGGTGCCTGCTCACAGCCATCCCAGCCTCCTGCAGTCACCTGCCTCCTGCACACCTGCTGTAGGTAAAATTAACAGCTTGTTTATTTTTTAAATTTAGTTTGTACTAAATGTTTGCTTTAAATATGTAGAGATCTATTGCCGTTAATGTGTGCAGTACATGGTACAAATACATCAGTATGTTTTTTATGAATTGAGATACTAGTAGCCCATCAGGGTTTTAGAAACAGTGTTGTGGCCCTTGAGCCAAAAAGGTTGGAAACCACTGATACAGAGGAACCTCAAGAGATTTGAAACAAAAGAAGAATAGTCCTATAAAAGCATAATCTAATCTGGAATGAAACATACTCAATAGGAGGTAGAAACCCAGCAGTAATGCAGAGATCTAAAGTTCCTAGCAGACACTCAAGGAAGCGTGCAGCTAGCGAGCCAATGTTGTTTTAAGCTCCCTGTGCAGAAGCATCTAGTCTGTGCCACAGCAGCACATCTGCAACACTGAAACTATGTTGTTGTAATGTAGATAATCTGTCACAGTGACAGGAAGCTTTCCTGTCACTGTAGAAAAATTTACACTGTCATGAGGTGGTAGCTAAAGTGACAGTATCTTTACTGGGGTTTAGCTTGGCTTTATCTTTCACGCTGCTGCATGACATTGCTTGGTCAAACAAAGTTTTAGGAGTAGACCAGCCCTTACACATGTTTCTGTTCTACCTAAATGGCTCTGTTGCTACCATACCTGTAATATTGTGTTCACTATGGGCATCTCACTTCCTGGAGAGAGTTTTTGGAGATGAATGAGCAATAACTGGCTGCTCAAGGGATGAAAGATGAAGACCTAATATTAAACGCATTTCCATAGATGTGTATGGAGTCTATATAGGTAGCATTTGGCACAACACAACTTTGGAGCTCTAGGGAGAAGTGGAGCAAATACGTCCATGATATTTATATGGTAAAAGCACCACAGAAGATAAATCCTTTTGGGAGCATTATGAGGTGTAACTAGAACTGAGAGGATGAAACCAGGAAAGTCAAATATTGTGGGATGGGGAGGCTCAGCAGAAGTGGTATATGCCCTTCTCGGCCACCTTCCATCCGAGGACGCTGAGCTGTTTCTGTATTTTGTAAAGAAATGCGTGTTGCTCACATTTCCTTCTTTTACAGTGAGGGTTATTCAGACTTGAAGGGGAAGAACATTTGAGCCAGGGACAGTGTGGGAATTTCCAGAATGACTCTGAGACTGAGGCAGCTCTATTAAAATAAATGGGAGTTTGACTAAATCCCCCACCTGCCCATGAAGAGCTGACCCAGGGGATCTGACTCAGAGACCACAAAGCCGTCTTTCTGTGGAGAAGGCCCCATCCTTTGGGCCATGGACAAAGCACTAGAAATTGCACAATAGGGAACAGTCAGTATAGATAGGAGATGGACGGCTGGGGTGAACCAGATTTATAAGACCAAAAGAGAGGCTCGGGAGCATCTGTCTAGTCCAGTGGTTCTCAACCAATTTACCATGGGGTGGACTTCATCCACACAGAATACATTCTATCTCTGTGGCCCTGAGGATGTCAGATGGGTCACAGCTGTGTGCTAACTGGGCTGCAAGCAAGTTCTGGGTTGAGAACTACTGAGCTAGTCTTGCGTCTTGGGTAACGGGCCATAGAACTGCCCTGAATTACCTGGTAAGTCTTGCCAATTTATTGCTCTGGCAGAGATCTCGGGGTGATGCCTAGGTCAGTGCACACTCCACAAGGCCTCTAATGTGTGGGGTCTATCCTGTTCCCCTCCAGTAAACCCACTGGAGGAAAGGAGCGCTCCGCAGCACCTCCAGGAGAGCCAGGTTAGGCTGTGGAGGAGAGTGTAGGGCAGCAATTCAACCCACGTAAGAGAATGGACAGAAGACTTAAGCAGAAGGAAGCGTTTAGAAAGGCCCACTGTGGCAAAATCTGGTGTCAAAGGGCAGGTCTGCACTCGTACACTGCATGGGCACTGCTGCATTGATGTTGCCAAAAGCCGATGGGAGAGAGCTCTCCCACTGCTGTAGTTAATCCACCTTCATGAGAGAGGGTTGCTATGTGAGCCAGAGAAGTTCTCTGGCTGACATAGCAGAGTCTATACCAGCTCTTAGGTTGGTGGATTATTTACACCCCTGAGCAACTTATTTTGAAATAATTGTCATGTGGAATAGGGCTCAGTTACTGGCAGGTGTGCCCTACTTTCATCACCATGGCTGATAATCTCAAAGGCCTTCTGGATTCTCAGGAGGTGTCAGTGACCCCTATTAGCTTTCTCTGGCAGCCAACAGGAGATTGCATCCTCATTTGCCAATGACCTTCTGTGCTCTTGGCCCCTTCAGGGTGGTGTGCTGGAATCAGCGGCATGTAGGGCTGCTCTTGAATTTCACCCAAAAACTCCAGGTGGTGGGACACAGTGAACTGTGTTCAGATCAGTGCGTTGGTTCCTTTTAGGGTAGGGGTCTGAAACCTGTGGCTCCAGAGCTGCATGTGTCTCTTTGGCTGCTCCCTTGTGGCTCCAGACTGTGCATCCCTCTTCCCCTCACCACCAGGAGCCCTTGTATGGAGCCTGCTCTAGTTCTGGGCTCCCCCACCAGGGGACTCTGCAGCAGGTGCCCTGGCCCAGATGCCCCCATGAGGAGGATACCCCATTGCAGCTCTAAAAGCACTTGATAATGGCTCTTCTTATCTTTTGGATTGCTAACCCCTTCTTTAGGGGCATGGGTACAATTAACCCCTGAATTGTCATGGACCCAGCTACTGAAAAGATCCCCTTGTCAGACTTTATTGCAGTCATATGAAACTAGTTTTGTTAGCCAAGAACCAGCATGGAGCTTTCCTAGTGGAGGTCCCTGTCCCATTTGGAACTCACTCCCCATTGGAACTGGAGCCTTTGAGCGTAATAGAAAAACGGTCTTGGATTTGGTGTTGAGCCTAGTAAGACTGGGATGTTGTTGCTTCCAGCCCTGACGTCAGTCACGCTGTACTCCGTAAATAGTACTGATGTCAAGGGTCAGTATGTCTTATAAAAAGTGTTGTAACACCTCTAGAAGCTGTGATTACATAAGCATAAATGACTGGTATAATAGCAAAGTACAAAGCAGTCTGGGGGAAGCTAGAGGCACAGAACAAACCTCTGCCCTGCTGTTGCTATTTCTCAAGATACTTTAAATACTGTATATACTCATGGATAAGCCAATCAGCATATAAGCTGACCCCCAGTTCTTGAGCCCCCAAAACAGGAAAAATGGGTGACCCTCATATAAGAGGAGGTCCTTGTGTGGCCTTGGCCTATAAACCCCCCACCCTCTGCTGCTGGCTTCCCCCCGAGTCCCTGACACCCTCCCTAACCCCCAGGCCCTGCCACCACTTTTACCAGCCTCCCTGACACCCTGCCTGCCAACCCCCAGGCTCTGCTGCTGCTTTTCCCAGCCTCCTTGACACCCCCCCCCGCCAATCCCTGGGCCCTGCCACCACTTTTCCCAGCCTCCCCAAGACCCTCACACCCCACCCAGGGCCCTCTTACTTGGCTGTTTGGGTGGTTATGGCAGAGGCTGGGGCTGCTGCTTCTTACTTTAACCCCAACACAGGCTGACACCTCAACATGGCTACTTCAGCCACACACTGGGGCTCCCTCCGTGAGCATGTTCAACTCTGGAGATTAAAATCCTGGGCTGGGGCTACTCTGCTGGCTTGATCCATGTATAATCTGAGTGCCATTTTAAGGGCAATTTCAAGGCATAAAAATCTCAGTATATACAGTAGGCCATCTCCTGCCTGCTCTGTTATGCTTCTCGGGTTCACCTGCTTACTGACTAGATCAGAGGTGGATTTCCTGTTAGCTGACGTGATAGTCCTTAGGTGGAAGAGGACTTTTCCTTTCACAGAGACAATAAGGAGTGAGAAGGCTACAGGGCGAAGAGAGATGCCACCAGTCTCTTGGATGCTTGACCTAAGCCACTTCAGATGTTCAGGATCTTTTCAGCAGAAGGAACAGGAATACTGAAGAGTTTCATTCTCCAATATGAAATCTCATAGTTGAGCTAGTCTGAGAATAAGCCGCAGTAGTCTCGGAGTTGCAAGTTTCTGCAAGATCAGGGGTTCTCGCCAGCCCAGCATCCATCGTGTCACCTCAACCCAATGTCTGGCAAAAAGAGTGTCAGGCTTCTTCTTACTTAGAGATGCCTCCAAATTGTTTGAAAAATCTGGGCTTTTTTTTTCTCCTGTTATGGCATATAAAGGAAGCCTGAAAAGACTCTTTTACCTTAATGTCAGGAGTGTCAAGTCTGGCCTCCCCTAGTTTTGGTGCAGGAGTTCTGGGGGTTTTGCCATGTCTTGTGTTGAACCTTTGACAAAGACTTCCTTTTGTCCAAATCATTAGCGATAGAGACGTTGGACTATGTGGTCTGTGTGTCCCTTTCCCTTATAGATGAGGTTGGAACTTGCTTCCTCCCTCCTGCCTGGGGAAGGGAACTATGCTGGGGCCAGTTTGGGCTCTTTTCTGATTCTGTTGTAGATAAGCTCAGTGGTTTCCTGTGGGATGGAGGAGTGCTGCTGGGGCTGGACAGGCAGTTTGGGGGCAATTGTTTAAAGTGACAACTGGGAAGAAACTTGTATCCATTCATCTTGTCTTTAGATTGTAAAGGCCCTTGAACAGAGACTATTTTCTGTTTGACTCTAAGCTAATGGGGGCCCCAGCCCTTGGTCAGGGCTTTAAGGCCTTACCAGATGCAAACATTTAACTTTTTGTCTTAACAAAAACCAATCAGAAAGGAAAGCTTGAAGCAGTCTAATTAAAAAAAAAAAAAAACCCCTTTTCCACAATTGGTATAGTCCCTTGGCATCTACTGTAAGGCTATGAATTTTGCAAGGAAATGGGGTGGGGAAAGAATGTTCTTAAGGTGTTGATCCTTTAGAGGAGACTTGAATTTTCTGTGGGGTTGAGCTTGTCAGCTGTTCTCACAGCTTAGGGGTCACTTCATTTCTGTGGTTTGTAAATGAACATACATCCTAATCATATTTTATTTCCTTCTCAATAGGGTCCTTGATATTGGGCCAGGATCTACAAACAGTTCAAAAGCCTGAGAATGCCTGTAAGTATGGTGTGCAAAATTGATCAATCATAGATTGAGGCCACAATGTACTGTTGTGATCCAGTCAAATCTCCTTGATAACACAGGCCATTGATCTTCCCTGAAATAGTTCCTGTTTGAACTAAAGCAGGGCTTCCAGAAAAACATTAAGTTAAACATCGCCAGTGGTGGAGATGTTAGGTTGATTGCTGCCTTGTACAAAGCACTGGTTTTTTGCTGTGTGGGAATGATCTCTGGCTGAAGGCTGCTTTCCACTGGGCATTCACAGTAGTGTACATCTCTCGGTGGTGTGGAAAATCCATAGCTATGCCAACCTAAGACCTGGGGCAGACAGCACTAGGTTGATGGAAGAACTCCAGGAGGTGGGTTAACTACAGTGATGCAAGAATTCTTCCCATCGCTGTTGGGAACATCTGTACTGAAACGCTTACCCTTATAAACTGCTACTGTGGCCCTGCTTGCTTCCAGTGGAAGCCACTGTTATGATTTTCAGGTGCTCTGATGGCTTGGAGCTCACAAACTGCAAAGATTATTCCTGGCTTGGTTCTATCCAGCTCATTTGAGTTACCTGTTTTTAAACTTTCTGAAACTGGCCCTTGTGAAGTCCCAGGTGTATATACTACTGGTTTAGATGTGGTGCTGCTTGCACATTCTGAATGTGAGCTAATCATGACCACTTGTACCTAAGAAGTTCTAAGGTCAACTCTTCTTCAACTTGTTCACTGCAGATGCATATGGGTGTCTCATAGTAGTGTCTGTTGGAGCCACTCATCTTTTCCCCTGGTCTCCCAGACCCCTTTATGTTCCCTTTGAGGGCAAAGTGCACAGAATCCCCCCTCACTTCCCTTTGATGCCAAATGGAACAAGATGGGACCCAGTGACGGTCTGACTGTTCTCCTTGGCGACTGTGAACACCACTATATTTTAATCAGGCTTGTGAAAAAATCTTCCATCTTCATACTCCCCTTATGTGAACATTTTAAATAAAGCTTATTGGCCCATTGGCCAGGCTTCCTGCCCACATTGTGATCTTGTGTGAGGTTCATGATGGACTTCAGAAACTGCATGTCCTGTGATGTTCTCATCCCAGCAAGGCTGAACATAGTCAATGAAGCTTCCACATGGCTGCTCTGTGGGCCACTCCTTTTCTTCTGGAACCCACAAATCCAGGGACACTTGGCTCAGGTTGTCTTCTAGAGCAGTCCACAGGGGTCACTTAGGACATGAAAGTGGTGGTCACTACCAGCTTGAAGCTAGTTAAGCTGGTATGGGCCAGCACTCCCTTGAGCATATGCCAATACTCCAGGATCAAGTGCTGGACAGAAGAGAACATCAGCAGAACAAGTGACTTTGATGCCCCACTGCTTCAATATTGACAAAGGTTGCTGCACTGAAAGATGTGATACTGATGCTTTTGGCAGGGGATGGCTCTGGTGTCCACATTGGTTGTGCTGCTACTGGCTTCCCAGATAGTAAAGTTAGCATCCATGATGAGGTGCACACATGGGGTTGGACAGAGCCAAAATATAGTCCCAAATGTGAAGGAAGGCCCTGGATACAGAAAACAAAACAGTCTCAAAGGACAGAGCCTCTGAGTCTTTGAGACAGGCTGTGAATGGCACAGGTAATGAGGGAGGTGGCACCAATCTCAGCACGTGTCTGCCCTGCAGTAACCTGGATCACCTCCAAGCATGTTCTTTGTGCTGAAGAGACTAATGGAACCGGCTCAATGGCACATTGTCCTATGGTACTGCTCTTCAGAGAGATACTCCACCTTGCCATGACCCATGTATTCCCTCATGCTCACACTGAGTAGAGATCCTCCTTTCTTTGGAAGATTACTGGGGAGCCTATTACCCATATGACATGTTGTCTTAGCTTTACTAAGAACCATCAGCTCTTGTTTCTGAGAACAGATCCCGTCCTATGTTCCCAGAAGAGAGGAGATCCTGTTCCCAGTGGTGGGTGTTAACCAGGTCACTCTCAGCAGAACCAGATGGACCCCAATGAGCAGGAAGAAATGGAGTGATCCCAAAGACCCCCATGTCCAACCATGGACAAGACAGTGACCCCAGCTATTGATTTTAAAGCTTTCCAAGACCACCTTTCCATCATTGGAGAGCCCATGGATGTTGAGATTACACTTGTACAAGAGAAGTCTTTATTTTGAACCGTGGTGTTGGTGAGAATCACCCTGCCTGTTAACAAGGGGCTTGGGGAACCAGCTAATGGACTATGGCACTGTTCCTCCCACGTTGTACAGGCTGGAAAAGAGATACCAGTGCCCCCAAAGAGCTTTGAATACCTTTATGTGCACCCAAATTCAGAGTTTCAGGCATATTTGGCAGTGCAGGAGAAATTGGTCCACAAAAGGCACATCTAAGGAAAAAGGCCCCAAAAACTGGATCTCCATGGATACAAGGCATATTCGTTAGTCTCATTCCAACTGGCAAATTACCAGGCCCCGTTCACCAGATGCATCTCTCTCATTTAGGAGAAGGCCATTCCTTTCCTATTGAGGACCCCTCAAGAACTGAGCAATGAATTAAAGGAAATCATCAAAGAAGGCCAGATGGTGATGTGAAAATCCCCCACATAGGCAATAAAAAGAACCTATGTGGGCTAGGAATATAATTCCAGTTTTTCTCTTTTTTTACAAATCCTATTAATTGCCTCTCTGCATCTTTAGGTATCTAAATAGCTTTGAAAATTTGACTAAATAATTTGAACTCCTAAACCAGTTAGATAAGTTTTTGAAAACTTTACCCCTAAATTGTTTTTCTAAATGCAAGTTGCCACTGACTCCATTCTGGTTTCTCAAGCATTGAAGAAGGCGCTTTGTTTGGCAGCTCAACTCTGCTTCAGGCTGTTGGTGTGATGTCAATCCAAAATTAACAACAGATTGGGAAATTGACACTTCTGGGAACCCTGCTTTGAAATCTAGGAAATCATAATGAGTTCTTAGTAGTTTTATGATATAGTGCTTGTTCCTGCTAGATTCTACAGCTTCTGTCAGTTTTCTGCTTTAACTCTTCTTAAGTTAATTTCTGCCTTTTTGCTGGGTGAATATCCCGTGTAGATCGATCCGATGGGCAGTACAGAAATGGACTTTGCCCAAAGTGCTGCCAAATGAACAAAAAGATGTCTTACTGGTTTTATTCTTAGATCTTAGCATTTCATGTCAGCAGTAGACTGAATTTTCAGACCCACGTGACATTTAGATGACAGCCCTCAGGAACCGGTAGAAACCATTAGATCATCTATTTTGACCTCCTGCATGACACAGATCAGAGAATTTCACCCACTTCCCACTGTATTGAGCCCAATAACTTATTTGACTGAAGCGTCTCCTCCAGAAAGGCAGCCAGGTTGGGCTTGAAGGCACCTAGAGCTGAGAAATACACTACTTCCCTTGCTGGTTCCATAATCACTCTTGGTTGGTGGTTGGTTTTTGTTTTTGTTTAAATGAAATATTGTTCTTTAATTCTGATTGAATAGAGCCAACTTTTTTCAGCTACTGGTTCTTAGTCTGCATTTCTGTTCCTGAGCGGAAAGCCCTTTCTTATCTGGCATTATTTTGCTGAGAAGGTGTTTATATGCCATATTCATGTCATCTCTTAATCTTCTTTTCAACAAACTAATAAATTCTTTAAACCTTGCCCTGTAAGATGTTTTCCATCCCTTGGGATTCAGGAATGCTGGATGATCCCATCATACTTAATCCTGAGTGTAAATGACTATCTGGCTATGAGTCCCTTTTTAAAAAGAGTGTTAGCTCTGCCAGCTGTTTACAAATAGGATCTCATTACATTGTAGCTTTGGAGTGCTGACTGACTGCTGTTTCTTTCCAGCTGTTGACATACCCTGCAGTGCGTACAGGTCGCAAGATGGAACGCCCAGAGTGGAGTGGAGGTTTGAAAAGGACTCAACAATTGTGCTGTTCTATTATGATTCCAAACTCACAGGTGTGTAATGTAACCTATTGTACGGAATGTCTCAGGCCCCCTTATGGTGTCTGGGCTGGGTGTTTGGAAAGCACAGTTTCGGTATGTTTAGACTGATGGCGGCAAATTCGCTGCTGTCATCTTGGTGTTCTAGGAGCGGTTCGCAGCAACTCTGAACTCGCTGTCACTCTCCTAGAGGTGGGTTCTGGGGGCCAGAGGGCATGGGGAAAGCTGACCACAAGGGATTTGTGGTTGGCTTTTCCCTGATGGGTACTGGCAGCTTATGAAGTCGCTGCCAGTTATGCAAAGAATTTTACAGTCAACTGCTGCTGAAAAGCCTTCAAATGTAGACTAGGGTTTTTTATAAGCTGGTTGTATCAGCTGGGGGTGAGGGGGTGCTTTAAATCAAAACATTTTAAATGATCAATTTTTTATCTTGTTTTGCGTTTGTCTTTTGTAGTTATTTTCAGTGGTGGTTGTAGTTTGGGATTATGGCTCAGTCCCCCCACAGAAATAATGAAACCAGGAGCATAACAGGCCAGCATGCATGTTTCCCAGTCTGACGTGGATGGGAAGCTCCAGTGAGTGGGAATCAGGGGAGATATTGCAGAGACAACCGACCTTGCACCCATCCTGCAACATCGGCTTCTGCTGCTCTGCTCTGCAATTGTGACCTGGTGCACGGGGACCGGCTATACTCAGATTTTGCCTTGTTTGACGGAGGGGTCAAAGCCAAAGTGTTGGTGCAACCCCATTCAGCAGGTCACAATCCTGGGAGCATGAAGCTGGCCCAGCCCTGTTAGAACAGGAGCCGCTGCTGTGGTGATGAGTGCAGGGTGGGCTCATTCTCTGGCCTTCCCACTATACTAGGGCTGGGATTAAGGTCACAGTGGCTGGGGGAGAGGTGCTGATGCAAGTGGTTGCTGCCCCCCACGTACCTTGGTATAGTTTACCTATTGAATTTGAAGACTGCATCCATCTCCTGGTTATTTTCTTAAAGGCAGGTTGGTTATTATTATTGATTGGAACCATTAAAACTTGTTCATTTGCAATTAAATAAAATATAGATTTACTCTAAGTTTGCTGGTGGTTTTTGCTAACCAGGTGGATCCACATTTGGTTAAGCAATTATGTAGCTTAACTATACATTTATTCAGATTCTTGAAGTTTACCTTTTTAGTATGTTAGAAAATAGAAAATTATGCATTTCTTGTTTACTAGATTAATTTTTTGTGATTTGTGTCAAACTCTGGATGAAGATCAGAAATCAAAGAGAGGCACAAAAATGGCATTTATGCATTTTTCTTAAGTAGTTAATTGAAACTACCTTACATGCATTGGATTCATAAGGACAAAAGTGACTGTGTGTGTGTGTGTGTGTGTGTGTGTGTGTACGTTACTTAAAACTGATGCAGTAAACAAAGTCCCTGTAGTTAGGGAATTGGGCTGATGGCTTCTGTTGTTGTGGCCTTCAAGATTTTAGAGCTAGTAGATCTCATCTTCTCATGCCTGCTTTTTATTCATAGATTGGAAGGGGAAAATGAACTTTCCTGCGTTTTCAGCTCCCAGCCAGTTAATGAATGAACCTAGTCATTTAGATAAACTATTTAATAAACTGAAATGAACAAAAATGTTCTCTGCACATGCAGAAGGACCTACTGCAATTCAAAGCTGATTTAGTGACTCTTAGCCAGTGATTTCAGAGATGTGACCTTCTTTAAAACTTCAACAGTGAACATTCTGGTTATTGGAGGGAGGTTGCTTGTGTGTGTTCAAAATTTAATTTAAATGATTTTAATGGACTAGTAAGTTTTGGGACAGTGTACATGTCATAATTCCAAATTAATTTTTAAATAGGTTTTATTTTTAAAAAATCTGAATCTAATTTAAACGTTAAGAATAAGGCTTTTTTAAAAATTGGATTTTTAAAGTCATTGATCCAAAGTGAGATCTCTAGCTCAGGTCTTTCTGAAGCACTTCATTCTGCAGTTGCCCACTGTGGGCAGGAAGCCACAGACGTTGGCAGCAGTTACCCTGATTCTGCTGCCCTTTCCCACAGTGCTTTCACACCTGAAATTAGCCAGAAGCTCCTCCCCTAGTAACAGAATTGGACCCTGGGAGTAGTCGTTTCAGGAATCCCAGCTTCCACTGACACTGTCCTGGCTTTGTTGTGCTGTGTAGATGTACTAAGGTATTAAGAAGGCAAATGAGAACCAGTCAGTCATTTTGTCCCCTCTGCCCTAGCGATGGCTTTCTACCCTCCTGTAGGCTCCTCTGTACTTAGCCCTGTTAGCTGCACTGTTTTGAGAATAGTCTTTTCATGTGACTGGAGTAACTGGGCTTTGACATGCAATGTTAGGTTGCTCTACCTGGAATCACTTTTACTACTGCTGACTACTTTCTGAAAAGCAGGGAAGAGCTATGAGGAAGGAAATGGAATGGCATAGCCTCCTCCGTAACTACTACATATCTGCAGAGACAGCCTCAGGCAATTGGGGGCCCTAGGCAAAGATCCATTGTGGGGCCCCCTAAAGAACCTCCTATAGGCCCCCACTGCCGGTTTCACCATGGCCCTGCTCTCCTCTGCAGCTCTAACCACCTTCCCCACAGTCCCACCTCCCTGCTGCTGCCCCCCACTGCATGAGCACAGGTGGCCCAGGGGAAGGGTAGTGGAGGAGGATGGGGGTCTGTGGACCGCCAGAGCCAGTGGCTGCGCCACCCTCCCTCCCTCCAGTGGGGGAGGAGCAGCACTCCCCATCTACCCGTAGCGCCTCCCCAGGGGGAGGAAAGCGGACGGCTCAGAGCTGAGGCTTGTGGGGGCACAGCAAAGTTCAGGCTGCGAGTGCTAGGGTCCACAGCGCTTCCCCTGCACCACTCGCACTCATGTGGTGGGAGGTTAGGAGGATAAGGCTCTTTTCTTTTGGGTTGCTGACCCCTGAGTTAGGTGAAGCAGGCAACCACCTATGCGGTATGCTATGTGGCTCCTTAGTGCTTGGGGGCCTAGCTGGCCACCTGCTTCACCTACCTCAAAGGCTTCTTCTGTCTGCCACAGCATAACACAACAGAACCCATCCCATAAACCCTGCAACAAACCCCTCTGTCTCTTTGATCAGCTGTGATTGGGCTTGCTTGTATTAGATAGAAGGGTGTGTAGCTTTCTTCTCGAGTGGGGAGACCACTTGTTCAGTTTGAACAGAACTGAACCCCATTTAATCAGCTCTTCTCCTCACCCTGCTCTGGTGCTGCCCTTTTTCTGGTGCTCTTCCTCCTCATCTCCAGCATCAGCAGCTTGTTCTGGTTCTCAGTTGTGTTCCCCCCACCTCTGCATGCTCTCAGCCTCTCACTAGTTCCCCTTTCTCCGCAGACCCTTACAAAGACCGTGCTCAGTATTTACCCACGAAGATTCATTTTACTTCGGTGACTCGGAAGGACACTGGGAAGTACATCTGTGAGGTCCTCTGGAGCAACGGTGAATTAAGAAAGTCAGAAGTTAACCTCATTGTTGAAGGTATTGATGCCTTCCTGTCTTTACAAGCTGGGACTGGTTGCCTTGGCTTGTTGCTGGCTCTGGGTAGGAGAGGGATTTTATTGATTTAAGATCAGGTGGGACCTCTACAAATGCCTGGCCTCACCTGCTGCATGGAAGAGACCAGAGAATCTTGCCCAGTAATTTTAGCCACAGGGATGGTATTGATTTTCTCTGCTAAGAGATGCCATTGAGCTGAGCAGCTTGTCACCCATGTTCTCTGTACATCATGGCATCGTAATAACAAACTAGTCTGAAGTCACTGAAATAAGACTCTTTCCACATTGGACTTACACTCTAGGGAAGCTTTAATGGTCTGAACCTGGCTGTCTGAAATACTCACCCATATTTCCCAACCACAGACCTTCAGTGACAGAATGTCTCAAGAATGTGCCTTGGGCCCTTCCTAAGAGTGGTGTCAGTCGTGCTGGAACAGAGCCAAGGAATAAGGCTGCTTTGGGCAGTGGCAAATGTCCCATAATCAAATCAGGCTAGCAAAGTTTGCAGGGGTGCTCTAGGGAAAGCCTACTGCCTGTTTTATCTAGGAGCTTCAAAAGACTCCCGATCTAATGGCTCTTCATCTTCAGAACTGTTAAAAACAGTCTGTATCAAGGAATGTATCCCAAGGGTCATGGCCCACTATGTAGTAATGAAGGAAAAAAATCTTAGCTGCATTGCTGACACATTATTTCTGTAGTGTGTGCTCAGGAAGTCTGACACAGTAACTGTTCACCTTCTAGTGATTCAGGGGCAAATGGTCAGGTCCAGGCTTGCACAGCATTGCATGGAAATTGAACTTAAACAGACATTCCCTTCATACGTGTGTACTGTCCAGTCACTTGCTCACACTGTGAAAACTCACTGTCAACATGTTTGAACCTCGGTTGTATTGTCAGCAGAGATCAGTGAAGGCTGGCCATTTCTCACCCCAAAAATAGCCCCTTCAAGCTTGGGCTGAGGCCCCGGCTAAAGATATGGTGGGAGCATAGCACTGCTTTTAAGTTCTGTTTCTGTTTTTAATTTCTCCCCATGTGCACTTACTGTTTGAGGGAATGCCATGAACCTGATTCTCCATCTCCCTGCTCCTTGCACAGTCTTTTGCACCAGAATGCAGTGAGCTTGAGATGCACCTGCACTGAATTTAGTTGCCTTTTACACCTCTTTCCAGTGGTGTAAGTGCCTGCCTGAGGAGCAGGGCAATGGAAGATCCAGCTCTGTGAGTGCCATGAATCCTGTTGAATTGAAGTGTAGCTAGTTCAGAACCTAGGCAGCGAAATGTGGCTCTCAGTGGAATTTACCCCAGGAATTTACTGCAAGACCAGTCAGTGGTGCATAGTGAAATCAAGCTTCAGGGTGGACGAACTCTGCAGAGGTCAGGAAGGAGCGACCTTTCACTCCTCCTTCCCCTGAGCAATTAAAGCTGCATGATGGTGAAATGACAGTTACCCTGGCTTGAGGCCTGGAGCAGTGCTAAGTGCTGATGGGTGAGGGCCCAGTGACTGACTCAGTCCATTCTCTCAGGAGCTCTCAAGGTAGACAAGGATGCTGTTTGCTGGTTACTTCACTTATAATGACTTGGCCACTTGTTTGCATTAGTGTCACTGTGCGGGGCATGGGTTAATAATTGCACCTCAATAAATGCAAAGGATCAAGGATTGGGTGCATTTGGTGCAGGCATGGGTTCCAAGCTCCGCTAAGTCATCTGTAACACATGCCTCTTTGCTGTTTCCTTTGGCAGTGCCTCCCTCCAAGCCTACTGCCAAGGTGCCCACCTCGGTGACCATTGGCAACAAAGCTGTGTTGACATGTACCGAGACAGATGGTTCTCCGCCCTCCACCTTTCAGTGGTACAGAGACAATGTCAAGATGCCCACTGACCCCAAGACGAGTCCCATCTTCAAGAACTCCTCCTACACCATTGATCCCAAGACAGGAGTCCTGGTATGTGCTGGGTGGGTTTGGGGCTGCCTGACTCTTGGGTGGTTGGTGTTTGTCTGGATCATGGTCCATGCCTCTCTGATGCCTTCTTTCCCGCTCTAGACCATTGAGCCTGTAACTGGCTTTGACTCGGGGGATTATCTTTGCGAGGCTAGCAACAACATTGGGTCTGCTCAGAAGTCGGAAGTCATCCGCTTGGAAGCCAGTAAGGAAATGGTGGTTTGCAGAGATTGCCCGGGAGGTGGTTAGGAGCTTGTGCGTGTCCAGCCTGGGCTTTTTGGAAGTCATGTGCAGACTTACAGTGGCCAGTGGTGGTGTTTCCCCTCCCCAGGCTGCAGCCAGCCAGGAGGTTAAAGTTGGACAATGCTTCAGCATGTTGATGGGAAAATGAGCATGGGCTTTGCTGTAGCAGGTGGGGAGAACCTGGAAGAAGAAGCCCATGGGGCTGCCCTGTGAACTGGTACTGTGACCTGCAGAGTGGGGTGGAAACATGAGATCTTGGCATGCTGTACTGATGGAATTTCTCTCTCCTAGCTGAAGTCAATGTGGGCGGCATTGTGGCAGCAGTGGTCGTGCTGCTGATCGTGCTGGGGCTAATTGGATTTGGCATCTGGTTTGCCTACAGCCGTGGCTATTTCAACAGTAAGTATCAAGCTGCCTTCTCAGGCTGAGAGGGGACCTTCCACCTGCTCTGAGCTGCTCATCTAAGCTTGGGTTGTTCCTTGGAGCTCCCGCCAGGTCCCCTGAGAGGCTCTAAAGCACTCCTGGCTGGGCAGGTAGCAAGCTGTTGCTGCTGAGGAGAGCCATTGTGTGGCAAAGTGTGTCCACTCCCTGTGCCTTCTCTGCAAAGGGGTATCAAGGCAGTGGGGTAAGCTTGCTCTGTGGCAGGAGCTTGAAGGCTGCTCATGATGCTAAAAAACCTCAGCTGCCTTCCCTCTTTCAGTGTTTTCTATGAGCCCTAACGGATCAAGGAGGAGCATTGCATGCTGGAAACTGTAGTTCCTGCTGGTTGCCTCTCTAGATTAAATGGGGGCCCACAGGCTGTTGTACAGAGCTTGCTTGGCTGCATCATGGTCAGGCCTGTGCTCTCCCCTCCCTGAATCTGTCCTGCAGAGGCTTCTGGTCCCCCATCTGCAGGTGGCCTGTCTGTTCTCGCCCAGCCAGTTGAGTGCACTGTGAAAGCATCGTGGCCCTGCAGAAGCCTCTGTTGCTGCCCACTGTAGCAGTGCCAGGGGGTCAGCCCCTGGGAGATGGGACATGTTGCTTAGTTGACAATGTTTAACCGTCTTGTTTCTTCTTTTTTTTTCTCTTCCAGAGAGAAAAGAGTAAGTGCAACATTATACTGTGTTCAGACATGTGCCTTGTTCTCTGCCCACCCACCAAGCTTCCTCCTTGAACTCCTGCCCCTTGGAGATCCTTCTAGCCCTGTGGAATGGGTAGAGTATTCCCCTCTGTAACTGGGACTGGCTAGGCTTGCCAAATCCTCCCTGGCAGTTTAAAGGCAACCCGAGATCTCTTCCTTGCAGTGCTTGTATCAAGCTCTTCTCATCCCACTGCTTCTCAGTGTTGCCGCTGTGTGACACCATTGTCCTGTCACTGCCCCACCTGGCAAATGGGGTCTCTGGTTGAGGAACAGTGGGGAAGCGTCTGAGACTTTGCCATTTCCTCTTCAACTAGAGTGTTTTGTTTTTTTTTATTGTCCCCACCATGCGAAGCTCCTGCTCCTTCGGGTCTGTATTTCCCCTATCCTACCACATTCCAGCAACATCCCACCAACGCAGTTTTCCCTACCCAAGTGGGGTAGCAGGTGGCATCTGGATAGAGTCAATTTCCAAAGGGATAGCCGTGTTAGTCTAGTCCAGCAAAAAAAAAAAAAACCACACCCCAAGGAGTCGTGTTTCACTTAAAGACTAAACAGATTTATTTTTCGCATGAGCTTTCGTGGCAGAAAATCCCACTTCCTCAGATGCTTCAAAGATGGGTGAACTTACAGAATGCGAAACATCTGACGAAGTGGGATTTTCTCCCATGAAAGCTCATGTGTGACACAGACTAAACAGATTTATTTTTCACATCTGGATAGAGCACTGTCTTCCCTGTCCCCTAGATGGCAGCATTGTCTTGTACCTTTCACTGTCCTGATAAGCAAAAGGCTGCAGAAGAGTCAGAGCAGGACAGTGTGCTGCCTCTAGACCAGTGGTTCTAACGTTCTGTGGGTCATGACACACTTGGCAGTGTGCACAACCCTTCAGGGGTCACCAGCCCCACTGCTGCCAAATCCAGTGCTCCTAAATTGAGCCCCCTCTTGGGCAACTGCTGCTGTGCTCCAGTGCCTGTGGCAGACAAACAACACGATAAACTGAAAGCTGCTGACGCTCCAGTTGCCATGGTATGAAAGTTGAGCGTAACTTTTTCTACCCACAACTGGAGCATCATTTAGCATTTGGCTTATTGTGTCGCTTGCCTGAATCTCCTGTTTGAGGTAAGCAATGTGATAGGCCGAACACTGCTTGCTGATACTCCAGTTCCCAGGTAAAAAGTAAAGTGAAGGATGGGCATCCCAGCCACTCCACTTTATTTGATATACAGAAACAAGCAGTCAGTTGGGTAGGTGGGTCTCAAATGGGTGGGTCCTGGCCCACCCAGGCCTACCTGTAGCTATGCCTCTGTCTGGCAGGCAGTTGTATAATGTGTCATGACACAGTGGTTGAGAACTGCTGCTCTAGACCATGCCAGGCATTATCTGCTTCCCCTTGCCAAACAGAAGTCTTCCCAAGAGCTAATGGCACGGTCATGAGCTTACAAATTTCTCCCTCCACAGTTCTGCTCAGGTACCTCAGTTCTGATCCAGAGCCCCCCCCACTTAATTTGACCTTAGCCTTCCCTTCCAGCTGTGCACCTCTGTACTCCCGGCCCTCCTCAGCCCTTACATCCCTGCCAGTTCTGGTCCTGGTTTGAGCAGCTGTTTATCTCAAGTTAAGAGCTGCTGCTAATGTGGGTAGTGAAGAGCTCCCAAAAATCTCCTTGTCACAGATTGGGTATTGAGTCTAAGTCTCGAAACTGCCCTCTTCCAGAACCTATCCTTGAGCTGTGCTGGCTATCAGACGGAGAAGTCTGCAAAGCATCTGCCAGAGCTGGGGGAGGCTTTTTTCCAGTGGGGGTAGGGAGAGAAAGGATAAAGCTAGCACCTCCTTTAATGTTTCGATCTGAAGTTTTGATGTAGCCTGGTGGTGACCAGCCGCCACCTCCTTACTTGCCTCCCCATTGTTGCTGGCCGTCTGGCCAATGCCAGGGGTGAAGTGCACAGATGGTTTGGTGGGGTGGGGCCTAAGGAGCAATCTAGCCCTTGGGCAGTATGTTTAATTCTTTAATTCTTTCTCTCTTTAGCAGCACCAATAAGCAGGTTATCTACAGCCAGCCCTCCAACCGGAGTGAAGTAAGTAGAGCCATCAGCCAGGTGGCTTTGCCCTGAGAGCCCAGAAGGCTTCACGTCCCCAAAGAACTGGCTTTGTTCATGGTTTTCTGAGTGTGAGGCCTGTGATCAGGGCTGGCCTCAGGGATTCAAGGATGGGATCCCCCCATGCCATGTTTGGAGCCCCATCTTTCACTTTTGCCTCCCTTCCCAGCCTCATGGGGCATCCACTGGAACCTCCTAGCTCTCCCTGGCTGCTGCTGCTTCCCCCCTGCAGCCTCTACCTGCCCCCTCTTGGGCCTCCCCGCCACTTCTCCCCCAGCCCCTGAAACCTCCCATGCCCGCCCTCCCTCCCTTCCTCCCTGAGCAGTCACTGCTGCTCCCCGTGGCCCCTGCAGCCTCCTCCCATCTCACTTGCAGTCTCCCCCAGGCCCTCTGCAGTTTCTCTGCCGCCCCCACTCCCCCGCTTGACTTTCTACCAGCCAGCAGCTGCCCACTCAACTCTCCACTGCTCCTCTGACTGGTGTAGATGCAGCGGTGTGGGGCCCTTTCCCTGCCACCCCCTCACTTCCTCTCCCCCCCCCCCCAGGTGGGGCCTGGGCAGCTGCCCGTGCTGCCCACCTGCTAGGCCTGCCTATGGCTAAGATCAACAGCCTACAGGTTGAAACCAGTGCTTTGGCAGTGCCTTCGAGAGGCAGGTTTTATCCCAGCCACAGAGCTCATACAGCAGTGCTCTGCCCAAATCCTGTGGGTTTCAGAGAACATCTTAGACACGCTTTGCCCAAAGCTAGCCAGTTCCAGGAAAGGAAGGATGGACGGACACTTCCCGTGACAAACTCTGTTCATTTGCTAGGCATAGCTGAGGATTTGAAGCTTGTCCAAGCTGCCAGCCCTGTGTCTGTTTCTAGGCCACGGCTTGCATTGACACTTCGACTGTGAGAGGACAGATGGGCCCTAACCTGGGACTAGGCAGACCTGGGTTTAATTCCCTGCTCAGATGTATGACCTTGGGCGTGTCACTGAGGCTTCGTCTATGCTTAAATGGCTGTTGTGTTGCAATTCACCCATTGCTGAGGTTAACCCACGTCCCCAAAGGCAGTTGCTAGGTTGATGGAAGTACTCTTCTGTCAGCTTAGCGCTGTCTGCAGAAGAGGTTAGGTTGGCTTAACTACGTCACTTAGGGTGGATCAACTTAATTTACAGCATAGGCCTTGCCCAAGTCTCTGGCCCAGACCCTCAAAGGTACTGAGGCTGGCGCTTCCAGAGAAATCAAGCCGAATGCTTGCGTGCCTCTGTGCCTAACTTGCCTAGTTTCCTCTGCAATGAGGATAATAAATCTGCCTTGCCATGCCACTGGAGGATGGGAGGATGAGGGCTTTGAAGACCAAGAGATATGCAGGTACTCTGTTGGTCTGAGTCAGATAAATTGCCTAGGCAATTGAATGGGGCGTTTCTAAACTAAAAAAATCCACTTTATGTTTTGAGAGCTCATGAGAATACAGCCTGCAAGAAGGTCATAAGGTATTTGCCTCTCTGGCAGTGGGAGTGCAGCTGGCCCCTTGAAAGAGAGAGAGCTCTGAAGCATTATCCAAGGAGTTGGATTACTCCCTCCAAAGGGGGGAAGATTTCCCTCTTGCCACAAAACTGTTGTTAGTTGCCCTGTGCAGTCTACCACTGCAACATCACCCGCCTCACCTGGCTTTTACATTTTGAAGTGCTGTTCAGTCATGAACAGTCCTGGCAAAAGATCTCCTTTTAGTGTCTCCACCCACTTGAAACCTGCTGCTCTGGCTACGTAACTTTCACTCCTTTTGCAACATCATCACCCTATGATACCAAGCCAAATGAGTATAAAGGTCTTCAACAGGGCATCGTTACTCGCTTGGCTAGGGACCATGAGGATCATCTGCATAACAAAGGCCACAGACTTCACCCAGTGAACCCTACATCAAGCCCTTAACTTATGGCTTAGCAAAAGCATCATGCCATAGGCTCTCCTTGCTTCAGCTAGCTGAGGAAGAGTGGTGAAGGGTACCATTAATTTTCTCTCACCCCCTTTTGAGAACTGGTCTGTCTGGTGCAGTTTACCAACGTCACATGGAATCAAACCGTGATTTGGGGATTTCAGTGACTTGGTCATTGATTAGGTTTCTGTTGCGGGGGGAGGTTCTGGGACTGGCATGGTACAGAAGGTCAGATCATATTGGTCCCTTCTGACCTTGAAAATCTATGAATCTATAAAGAGCTGAAGCACTGGACTTTTAAAATCAAAGCCATTCCCACAGACTGACAGGTAACATGCAGGGAGCTCCAGTACACTTGGCCATGCAAGCCAGAACAACAAGGAACTTGTCAGTAATGCTGTGCTAAACCTTAACTAACCTCCTTCATGTGATAAATAGGTGAAAGCCCTCACAGTGAAACTGCAGAGTCAGAGTGAGATAAGCAACTAATTCTCAGCATCTTGAATATAATTAAGCAATCAGCCAGGGGCTATTTTGAGAGGCTGGTGTAGACCAGGACAGAAGTGCTGTCTGGATGCCGAGTTCTTTGCCTGTCATCTGACTGGGGGTACACTTTCAGAAGCATGCAAGTCCTGTTTTCAAAAGTGACTGGTACTCAAGAGCCCATAGATCAGATTTTTAAATGATCTAGTTGCTTAAAGATGCATAAATGTGCCTAGGTGCTTTTGGAAATCTCCCTTTGTGCCTGTCTGCATCTTTAGGCATCCCAGCAGCATATTTGAAAACCTGGCCTCAAGCATATCCATGACTCTTGAAAATGGGACTTACAAGCCTGTTATCTTGGAGTTTGTGTTTGGAAAATTTTTCTTTTGAGAGTCCAGCAACCTTTGTTGTTCAGGGGCTGGGAAAATGAGTTTTTTCTACTATTAAAAGCCACAGTCAGGGTTTAAAGACTTCCTGGATTCTGTTCCCAACTTGGTCCCTTACACCTTCTGTGCCTCCGCTTACCCCTCTACTAACTAAGTGTAATACATTGTCATTCAGTTATTAAATAGCTTGGAGTCCTTGGCTCAGGTCATGCACACACCATGTTGAGTTCTGCTGTGTAAAGGGGGGCAGCCACTCCAGAACACAAGTAGATCTCCCATTGGATCAACACAAGGCACAGGAGGAGTATGTAACAAGACCGAACTGTGCCGGTGATGCGGAGTGATGCCAGAGATGGGCTGGGAGAATAGAGGTGAAGGGGACTATGTCTCTCAGAGGTCTGAAATATTAAAGGGTGTTGCCAGGTCAAGTTCTTCCTAAGCAAACAGCCAGATCTTCCCTGACACATGATGACGTTCTGATGAGAGAGTTTGAGTATGTAAACATAACTTCACCTGTGACCTTGTCTCTGCTTTTCCACTGAGTCACTTGGTGGTGGCAGCGACTTCAGACCTGCCACAGGGCGAGGTGCTGTCCAGGCACGCCAGACAAGTCCCTGCTCCCAAGAGCTCAGTCCAGCTCGGCAGGTTAGACATGCAGGGTGGGAATGGAAATAGAGGCACTGAAAGCAGAGGTTACTTGCTCACGGTGAGTGGCAGAACAGGACTGGAACTCAGGTCGCCTGACTCCAAGCCCAACATCCTAATCCCTGAAACTCACTGCTTCTCTTCAGCCACCTTCTCCTATGAGTTTCTCTTGAGTGGGCAAAGGGATTGGTTTTGTTTTGAAGAATTTGCTCTAATTCTTGTAGATGGGAATTCATTGTGCCTTTCTCTTTGTTCCCCCAGGGAGAATTCAAACAGACCTCATCCTTCCTGGTGTGACATTGGCCCTGGCTTGGCTCTCCCACTTGTGCCGACATCCTGCCCCTTGCCCCATGAACTGCTGTAAATGTCCTGTGTGAATTACTGTAACTCATTGCAATTTTTAACTAGTTTTTTAAAGTTGGACCTCGTGCCTTTTTGGTCACCTAGACTATCATGCTATCAGGGCAAAGATGCTGTTCTGTAGATCATAGTACTGTGCCTGTGAGGCTGAAGTCTTGGCTACTTCACATAGACAACTTTTTTTCCTAAGAGCAACAGACAACAAACCTGACTCACAGCAAAGGGGCTCCCCTGCCACTCACTGGCATTACAGATGGCTAGCACAGTGGCTTTCCAAGGAGGATGAACTTCAGCCTGTGCAGTAGGCCAGCTTTATGTTGCCTCTAGTGGCAGGCTTGCCGGCCCTGATTTATGCTAAAGCACTGAACAGCTGTAACTCAAGTATGGTTTTTTTTGTGACTTTAGATACCTCCCTCCTTCCCCTTCTCGCCCTTGCAGTCACTGCTGTATGAGTGTGTCAGGAAGGTCATTGTCATGGTCTCTGAACAGAGCAAATTCTACAGCTCCTTGGATCAGGGGGTAATTAGTGGCATAACAATGAGATCTTGCTCTTTCCCTCAGTCTGTGCTATCATTGTGAGGCAGCAGAGAGAAAAGCCAGTCCAGGAGAAGTCAGGCACTTCTTCCCACTAATTTAAAAGCCCTACTTGAGCTCAGTTTCAGCAGAGATTGGTGGAGCTTCCCATAACAATTTGGTCCCATCTGGAGTGATGGGGCCAAACCTTGATTGAAACCAGGTTGGTTTGTCTGTTGGGGAGACGGTTAACACCTTGGGGCTGTATCCAAAATGATGGGGGGGGGGGGCGGACATACTCCTGCTGTTTGCAGAGTTGTGGGTTGGATTTGCTACACCACACAGTGGCCTGGCTAACTAAATGGCTGTTTGTGCTTTGGAAGGAAGCTGCAGTCAGCTGGTTGTTCTTGAGCAGCTCTTTGCATGGAAGATGCCCTAAGGAACAAACAGCTCTTCAGTTCACAGACTGGATTAGAAGGCTAAAGGTGTTAGCGTAAGTGAGAGTAAGTCCCTATTGTAGTGCCACAGTCGTGAAGGGATCTCACTGCAAATGAGACTCAGACCTGTGGGGCTGACTGGGAAGACTAATCACAGCTATGGCCAGAAGGTGGGTGGCTAGATCCATGAATGCTCTGCCTCTAAAAGGACCCTGCTGTAGATGTCCAAGTATTGATGTAGACAGAAACCTACAAATTTCAATTAAGGTGATCAGACATCCCAATGATAATAGGACTTTGACATATACTACTTATTCCCCCTCCCCCTGAAAATATCTTTATTTTTCCATTGTCTTGTTACCATAACTTCAATATGAATGGTGGGAACTTAGAAGCCATGCACCTCTGGATCCATTGACAAATATTGGCAGGGATTGAGCCTGAAATTGCTGTCAGTGTTGTCCTCCACTGTCTACACAAGGAGCTGGAAAGTGGCTGTTGCCATGCAGTGGTAGATCGTGCCTCACCTGTGGAATCTGTGTTGCTCTAACGAGGCTCCAAAGCAGACTGGATCATTTATCAGGACATGCAATAATAGAGGCTGGAGTCAAATCCTGGAGTTTGTTTGGGTCACAATGCATCATCACCTGCCCAAGAGCTCTCCATAATGCCTCTCAGACAAAATGAACTCTGGCTGTTTCTTTTGCTGAACTCTAATAAAAAACTCCCAGACCTTACCTTGAAAGCCTGAGATACTGTAACATTCACTTTTTAAACTGCTTGAAAATACTTGTGTAATTTTATCTATTTGTAACTGGAAATAAACCCTTTTGGTTGAGCTCTGTCTTCCTGGATATTTGAAAGGAGGAAGGTGGGGCTGACTTGTGTATGGAACAGTCTGCAGCTCTCATACCCTGTGTTGGCATGTGGTGGATATGGGTGGAAGCGTGGGCCTGCCTAGCTGTCCGACACAGGACTTCAGCAGTCAGAAGCCAAGTTAATGATCCGCATTACTCGAAAGAGCCACAGACGTGTGAATTCATTGTTTTTTTTCTATAGTACTAGACATAATTAAACAGTATGATGTGGGAAATACCTAATTTTTGTAGATTTATTCTCACAGCAAAATGACAGGACAACTATTCAGTCAAATACAGCTGGTTAACAACAGTAAACGCATCCTGATTTGGTTGATTAGATCAGTGTTTCAGTATTGTCCTGCAAGGAACCTCTGGAGATGTATTAGAGCCTCTTGTGAGCCTCAGCTTAAGTATTGCTCATTTTGATAGCTGTGTTGGCCCCCATTCTTGTCATGACATCCAAAACTGTAAGCCATAGTGTTATACCACTACCTTGCCTTAGCAAGGGTAAGCCCTGATTGAGATTAGACTTCGTGTGTCAGCTCCCTGCTATGCCAAGCCATCCGCCTCACTAGCAAATAGCTTGAGATGCTGCCAGCCTTTTCCTAGCCTTCCCGGTACCATTCAGTGAACTGCCTGTTCTGCAGCAATATCTCTGTGTGACCAAGTTCCAAAGGGGTGGCTGAATTTGTCTAGTCCAGCAAAACAAGGAAGGAGTCTGGTGGCACTTTCAAAGACTAACACTTTTGTTTATTGCATGAGCTTTCATGGGAGAAAATCCCACTTTGTCAGATGCTTTGAAGATGGAGGAACTTACAGAAGGGGAGGAAAATAAATGCAGGGAAGCGTTAAGTCATAGGATGAGGTCAAACTAACAGGAAATCAAAGCAGTTAAGATTCAAACACTGGGGAACAGCATATAGAGGACAGTGAGGTCAAATGACCTGTTGTAATGGGCAAAGAATCCATAGTCCCCAGTTTGTCCTGACTTCAGAGTTAGATTTGCACACACATTCCAATTCACCAGTCTTTCATGGGACATTCAGAAATAAAGTTCACTACATCCACAGAGACTGTGCATGCACCAATCTTTTTGGATAGCTAAGGAGTCCCTTTATTCTTCAACAGAGCAGCCCAGAGATGTGTTTTTGGAAAACTAAGAATACATTTAACAAGGAACTGAGATTTGAGTGATGCTAAGTCAGGGGAAAAGAGAGACAACTGGTTGCAAATGCTTTCTGGTAATTTTAGCAAGTTACTGTTTTATCACTCTCACAAACAGCAGTGAGGGTGTGACCAGGGGAATTTTCTCTGATGGCTTCTTATTTTCCCTCAAGAAAGTCTATGATGAAGAGCTTCATTCATGTTTCTCTCTGAGAAACTGTACCAGGCCAGTTGGTAGAGTTGGTTTGGGAACATAATTATAAATTAAACTACTACATCACCAAGACCAAACAGTGTCACTGAAATGTTCTGAAGGAACTTCAATAATGAAACTGCAGAAATAATGATATGCAACCCATTGCTTAAATCAGCTTCTATACGAGGTGACTGGAGGAGGGCTAATACAATGCTGATTTTTATAAAACAGGTGATCCTGGAGCGATTACTGGCCAATAAGCCTGACTTCAGCACCAGGCAAATGGATTGAAACTATAGCAGAAGACAATTATCAGGCCAGGTCTACACTAAAACTTTAATCAATATAATGACTGTTCAAGGGTGTGAAAAATCCACATTTCTGAGCGATGCAGTTGTATGAACCTAACCTCTGGTATACATAACCCCATGTCACTGGGAGGGCTTCTAGTCAACATAGCTCTAGGAAGTGGATTAACTGCAGCTCAGCATTTTAAGTGGACCTAGAACAGGCTATGTTCACATGTAAACTTATTTCAAAATATTTGGACGCAGACTGGCTGACCTAGTGAGGAGGGCTTTAAACTAGGTCTGAAGGGGGAAGGAGACCAAAGCCCACAGGTAAGTGACTACGTGGGAGACCAGGGGGATGGGATGGAACTTGGGGGGTGCCGGGACTGTAACTACAGGGATAGAAGAGAGGATAATTGGAACATGCGGGGGGAATCAAATAACTTTCTTAGATGCTCTAATGAAGCCCTAATGGCTGAGGCAGGTGGGGGAGGTCAACACCAAAAGAAAATCCAGGGAGGTAGATACAATAGAATTGAATGTCAAAATGGGAAAGTAGGGCAATCAGCTGGGTATCTTAGGTGCCTATACACAAATGCAAGGAGCCTGGGAAACAAGCAGGAGGAATTGGTAGCACTAGCGCAGACAAAGAACTATGACATGATTGGGATAACAGAGACGTGGTGGAATAGTTTGCATGACTGGAGCTCTGCAATAGATGGGTATAAACTGTTCAGGAAGGACAGGCAGGGAAGGAAAGGGGGAGGAGTAGCACTATATGTAAAGGAGCTCTATGACTGCTCAGAGCTCCATTATGAAAGTGGAAACAAGCCAGTTGAAAGTCTGTGGGTTAAGTTTAGAGGGGAGAGCAACAAGGGGGATGTTGTGGTAGGTGTCTGCTACAGACCACCAGATCAGAAGGAGGAGGTGGATGAGGCATTCTGTGTACAACTAACAGAAGTTTCTAGATCACAGGCCCTGGTTCTCATGGGGGACTTCAATTACCCTGACATCTGCTGGGAGGCCAATACAGCAGTGCACAGGCAATCCAGGAAGTTTCTGGAGAGTGTTGAGGACAACTTCCTGGTACAAATGCTGGAGCAACCAACGAGGGGCCTTGCGCCTCTCGATCTGCTGCTCACAAATAGAGAAGAATTTATCAGGGAAGTAGAGGTCAATGGCAGCCTGGGTAGCAGTGACCATGAAATGATTGAGTTCAAGTTGATGATTAAAGGAAAGAAGGAAAGAAGCAAAACACAGACCCTGGACTTCAGAAAAGCAGATTTTGTCTCCCTCAGGGAACTGATGGGCAGGATCCCTTGGGAGGCTGATCTGAAGGGGAAAGGTGTCCAAGAGAGTTGGGTGCATTTTAAAGAAACCCTGCTAAGGGCACAGGAAGATACAATTCCGATAAGGAGAAAGCACAGCAAATGTGGAAGGCGCCCACTGTGGCTTAACAGAGAGCTCTGCACTGAGCTGAAGCATAAAAAGGACGCTTATAGGAAGTGGAAGCTAGGACAGATGACTAAGGAGGCATATAAAGACATTGCTCGGGACTGCAGGGATAAAATCAGAAAGGCCAAAGGACAAATGGAGTTGCGACTAGCAAGGGATGTGAAGGATAACAGGAAGGGGTTCTACAAGTATATCAATAACAAGAAGAGGATCAGGGATGGTGTAGGTCCCTTACTGAATGGGGCAGGCATCCTCGTGACAGAGGATGAGGAAAAAGCTGAAGTCCTCAATGCTTTTTTTACTTCAGTTTTCACAAGCAAGGTCAGCTCCCAGCCCACTACACTAGGTACGGGGGACTGGGGAGAAGAAGAGAGGCCCTTGGTGACAGTAGGTCAGGTTAGGGACTGCTTAAAGAAACTAGATGTGCACAAGTCCATGGGGCCGGATGAACTGCATCCGAGGGTGCTGAGGGAGCTGGCTGATGAGATAGCAGTACCGTTGGCCATTATCTTTGAAAACTCGTGGCGAACAGGGGAGGTGCCAGAGGACTGGAAAAAAGCAAATATAGTACCTATCTTCAAGAAAGGCAAAAAGGACAATCCAGGGAATTACAGACCTGTCAGCCTCACCTCAATCCCTGGAAAAATCATGGAGCAGCTTCTCAAAGAATCCATCCTGAAACACTTGGAGGAAAATAGAGTAATCAGGAATAGTCAGCATGGATTTACCAAGGGTAAATCATGCCTGACCAACCTCATCGCCTTCTATGATGAGATGACTGGATTTGTGGATGCGGGAAGAGCCGTTGATGTCATATACCTTGACTTTAGCAAGGCTTTTGATACGGTTTCCCACAGCATTCTCATTGGCAAATTAAGGAAGTATGGGTTAGATGCATGGACTGTAAGGTGGATAGAAAACTGGCTAGAACAACGGTTTCAGCGTGTAGGAATCAATGGCTCCATGTCAAGTTGGCAGGCAGTAACAAGTGGTGTGCCCCAGGGGTCGGTCCTGGGGCCAGTTCTGTTCAATGTTTTCATTAATGATCTGGATGATGGGATAGATTGCACACTTAGTAAGTTTGCGGATGATACCAAACTGGGGGGAACGGTAGACACCCTAGAGGGCAGAGACAGGATTCAGGGAGACCTAGACAAACTGGAGCAGTGGGCCAAGAGGAATCTCATGAGGTTCAACAAGGATAAGTGTAAAATCCTGCACTTGGGACGAAAAAACCCCATGTACTGCTACAGGCTGGGGAGTGATCAGCTAAATAGCAGCACTGGAGAAAAGGACCTGGGAGTCATGGTGGATGGGAAGCTGGATATGAGTCAGCAGTGTGCTCTTGCTGCCAAAAAGGCCAATGGCATACTGGGCTGCATCAGAAGAAGTGTTGCCAGCAGATCGAGGGATGTGATCATTCCCCTCTATTCTGCACTAGTGAGGCCACATCTGGAATACTGTGTCCAGTTTTGGGCTCCCCACTACAAAAAGGACATGGACAAATTAGAGAGAGTCCAGAGGAGGGCAACCAAAATGATCAAAGGGCTGGAGCACAAGCCCTATGAAGAAAGACTGAAGGAACTAGGCTTATTTAGCCTGCAGAAGAGAAGACTGAGGGGGGATTTGATAGCAACCTTCAACTACTTGAAGGGTTGCTCCAAGGAGGAGGGAGCTCGACTGTTCTCGGTAGTAACAGAGGGCAGAACGAGAAGCAATGGCTTCAAGTTACAGCTGGGGCGGTCCAGGCTGGATATTAGGAAAAACTTCCTTACTAGGCGAGTGGTGAAGCAGTGGAATAAGTTGCCTAGGGAGGTGGTGGAATCTCCATCTCTGGAGGTGTTCAAGTCCCAGCTGGACAAAACACTGACTGGGATGATCTAATGGGAGTGGTCCTGCTTCTTTTGGCAGGGGGTGGGACTAGATGACCTTGTGGGGTCCCTTCCAACCCTATGATTCTATGATTCTATGAAAATAAGTTATTTTGCAATAAAGTCCTTAGTTTGAAGTAAGTTAATTCAAATTAAGAAAATGTTAATTCAAATTAAGGGAAAAGCTCAAAGCGAAATAGCATGTCCAAAGACAGGACTTGCTATTTCGCTTTAGGAGAGGGGCACCATGGGAGGTGTCGCAACATGGCCCCCTCCCTGGGCCATGCCCTCACCCAATAAAGGCTAAAAGGAAGGTACCCTGGGAAGGAGAAGGGCAAAAGTGTTATTTAGACATAATGGTTATTATGAAATAACACATCCTAACGTCATCGTTCCGAAACAACTGTTTCAAAATAACAGCTATTTCAATTAGATGCGAGGTTTTAATGTTTTGAAACAATGGACACTATTTCGAAACAATGGATCCCGTTGTTTCAAAATAACGGAACGTCGTCTAGACATAAGAAATTTTATTTTGAAACAATGGCTGTTGTTTCGGAATAAAACTCATCTGAACACAGACATGTAGATGAATATAATATGCTGGAGAAGAATCTACAACTAAGAAAAGAAATAAACGGGGGGGTGATAATAAAGATCTATAAAACCACAGATAACGTGGAATAAGTGAATAAGGAAATGGTATTCAATCTCCTGCATAACACAAGACCCAGGACTCCCCCACTGAAATGACTAGGCAGCAGATTTGTAGAATCATGGAACCATAGTGTTAAAAGGCACTGCAAGGGTCACTTAGCCTAACTGTCAAAATGTAGAATCAGCTGTGGGAGATGCAGGAACGTTGCTGCCCTGGGGAAATACCCTGGGCCCAGGCCCTGCTCCGTGACCATGATCTGGAGCCCGGGCCTGATCTGGCATTGGGCTCCTGCCGCCACCAGCCTGGCCCTAGATCCCTGGCCAGGGATGGGGCTGGGAGAGGTGGGCACCACCGTGGGTGGCCCGGCCTCAATCCCTGGCCAGAGATGCAGGTGCCATTGTGCGCGGCCTGGCCCCGGATCCTGGGTCAGGGATAGGGCTGGGAGAGACGGGCCACCCCAGGGACACAGGGCACTGGCACCGGGACTTAGGGCACATACCCTGTGTGCCAGGTGCCAGCGATGCTCTTGGTGAGACAGGCAGCTATCCAGCCTTCTTTTGAAAACTTCTAGGAGAAGAGCTGCCACAAGTTCCTGAGGCTGGCTGTTTTCTTGTTCAGCTGTTCTTAACAGCTAGAATTTTTTTCCTGAGATTTAATCTCAGTCTGCCATGGTGCAATTTGAACCCACTGCCTTTTGTTTTGTTCTCCATCTTTTCTATGATGTTTGAAGCCCACTATCATACCCTCTATCTCATGTTTTTAAAACTAAACATAACCAGTTCCTTCACCCTTTTCTCATACAGCTTGCATTCCATCCTCACTTTATAAACTATGTCACCTCTGCATCCTTTCCAATTTCTCTTCATCCTTTTTATACACCGGTGACTAAAATTGGACTCCAGCTGACACCTCACATACATTAACTAGAGTGGTTCTATCAACTCCCACAACTTTCATGCTAGGCTTCTGTTAATGCAATTCAAATTTGCTTCCCACCCGCCCCACAGCATAAGATTGCTGACTCATGTTAAGGTTGTGATCCACCATAACATGATCCTTCTTAGCAGTGCTGCTGCCGAGTCAGTTACCTCCCATTCTGTGTTGGTGCATTTGGTTTCCTGCCATAAATGTGGCTCCTTACGCCAGTGGTCATTGAACCATGCGTTGTGACCCAGTACTGGGTCACAGACCCATTCATACTGGGGTCGTGGCACTGCCTCTGAGCGGTGTTATTTGTTCCACCCAGCCAACTTAAAAGTCACAGCTTCAGCCAGCAGCAGCTTCCATTGGTTAGTCCCCTCCCTTTCCTTGCCTCCCATTTGCAGTTGTTGATGTCCTTCAGAGCCCTTGGTGCTGCGTCCCACCCCATCTAATTGTACTGGGGGGTTTCTTACCTAGTCTAAGGACACCAAAGGTTTCAGAGATGCATGAGCACATGTTGGGCCCACAAAGCAGAGCTTGAATTTAGCATTGGCTGATTCATTAGACAGCCCATCCCAGGCCCAGCTGGGCAGCGGTGGCACTTGTGTCGCACTGAACAAGGTTAAGGTGCCATCGCTGCCACGCGTGTGTGCACTCCCAAGATAGCATGCGTGCTAGAGACGCGCTCTGCATGAGCGTCCTCTCGGTGAGTGCCTGGCTTTGTGGGGCCCAGGAGCCCACTTGGCAGCCCGTCCTCTGCACTGTGGATCCTGGGTGGCACCATGTAGGAGGGCAAGTACGAAAGAGCCTCAAGGGGATGCGAGCGGCTCCGGCTTCCCCTCCCCCTTGGGCCCTGGCTCCCTGTGCCAGGATCAGTGTGGGGCTACCCCAGGCGAGCAGGCGGGAACGCTCACCCTGTTGGGCCCCTGGACAGGCAGCCCAGGCTGTGGCTGCCAGCAGAGGGACCTGCCTGTGGTGTGACCCTTGTGCCAGCTGCCTGGATCATCCGCTGGGGCTCAGTGGCCAGTCCTATTCCCCAGGGAGCTCTGCACTGAAATGAGCAATTCTGCCCAAGGTGTTTTAAACTACTGCATGTGTTATATTCCAAAGGGGCAGCTGTGTTAGTCTAGTAAAGCAAAAAAAAACAAGGAGTCTTGTGGCACTTAATGACTAATAGATTTATTTATTGCATGAGCTTTCGTGTGAGAATATCCCACTTCATCAGATGCTTTGAAAAGACGAGCACCCTGTCTGTGATCCCACCAGTCCAGTGGTTTGATGGGTTGTTTAGGAATACCTGTCAGTGTCTGCACAACACAGACAGCCACGACAACAAACCATCCAGGACATGTTGTTTTGACAGCTAGATTCCTCACTCAGCATGTTCATACAGAGCTCCGAGTGCTTCACTGGAACTACAGTACAGAAAGGCAGTTACTGCACCCCTTACAAAAAGCGTGAAACTTGCTAAGATCCAAAGGGGTAGCTGCGTTAGTCTAGCTCAGCAGAACAAACAAGCTTACACTTCCCTGCATTTATTTTCCTCCCATTCTGTAAGTTCCTTATCTTCAAGTGTCTGACAAAGTGGGATTGTACCTAAGAAAGCTCATGCAATAAATTTGTTAGTTTTTAAAAGTGCCACAGGACTTCTTGTTGTTCTGCTGAACAGACTAACAGAGCTACCCTGTTAGCATGTGTCTATTCATAGGAAGTTCCACTGTTAAACACAACTACAGAGAATGCAAATTCTTGTGCTTTGAAACTTGGAGGTTTAGACCACACTTTAGGACTATATAGAAGGACATGAAGTTTGTAAAGTGAAATATTCAGGATTACAACAGCGAGGGGTTGAGTTTCACGTATCCCTTGCTAATCTCTAACAGACTACTAAATCATATTTTGCTTGGAAAAAAATGTTTCTCTGCTGTTGCAAACACCTAAAATTGCTATCAGTTTAAAGGCTTAGATGGAAAAGATTATTCTCTGTGACTAGTGGACAAGGTTGGGGTGACGTGGTGGATTTGAAGCTGTGCTTCATTTGTGAGGAAAGAGCTGGGGGCTCAAAAATATCTACCTGGGCTGGGGCCCACACATGCATGAAGGGGGACCAGGACAATATGGGAAGGGGGCCCAGAGATTAGGAGGGTTTTGGGGCCCATCAAATTTAATTGCTGGGTCACAGTCATACATAATTTTATTCAGCTGGGTCCTGAGAAAAAAAGTTTGACAACCTTTGCCTTACACTTGTCTGCTGAATTTCATTTTGTTGCCTGTAGCTCAGTTCTCCAACTTCTCAAGATCCTTCTTAACTCTAACTTCCGAAGTGTTGGCAAACCCTCCTAGCTTTGTGTCATCTGTTAATTTGATCAGTCTGCTCTCTATTTCTACAACCAGACCATTAATAAAGATGTTAAACAGCACTGGACCCAGAACAGATCCCTAGGGAAGCCCATTTGCGAACTCACTCCACTCTGCCGTCATTCCACTAATAGGTACTCTCTGCTGTTGTTTAACCAATTATGTATCCACTTAATGGTAGTTCTGCTGTGGGGGGCAAGGTCCAGCAACCGCTCCCCCTGTACTGTTATGTCAAAGTATCAACTGGGCCTGAGTCAAGCCCCTTCTCCTCCCCATGACATGCAGTGTCAGTGGGCCCCAGCAACCCACCACAACCCCATCTTGCCTGAGGCAGGTTTCACACCTGTCACCAAGCCCCTGGATGCAAACAAGGGACAATTACCCACTGACAGCACATAAGGCTCAGTCAGCCAATCAGCACATGACTACAAGATATGTTTCCATGACAATGCCCAATAGGGTTGCAGTCACACCTGGGGATAAGATGCTGGCTGACTCTGAGGTGGAGCATGGGACAGAGGCCAGTGTGAATGGGAGTAATTGACTCTGAGGTATCCCTGGCATATTTCACAACCCTCGCCAGAACCATCTCTGCACCAAAAGCTTCCTTGGAAGGGCAAGTGGGTGTGGGAACAGAGGGGCTGGGATTCAGGATTCCTGAGTTTTATTCCCATGTCTGGGAGGAGTGTGGGGTCTAGTGATTAGAGTAGGGTAGGACTCGCCTATCTATATCACTGTAATCTTCTCATAGTCTGACTCTCAGCTTCCATCTTCTCTTAGCCCCACTGTGATCCACCAACTTCTTTCTTGATGGCCCTGGCCCATTCAGTGGCACTGGCCTTGGTGAAAGGTTCCCCCTTTGCTTATAAGCTCATGATTTCCCACCCTCTGGTGCAACATAAATGGGTCCACTTTGGCTCTTGCTTCAAGCCAAGCCCCTTATCACCTCCAGCCAGCCCATGTTGGTGTCTGATGCAGCCTGGAAAGCTTGAGGGATGGGGGTGCCAGGCTAGAGAAGATGGAGGGTGGGACAAGGCTGGGTAAGTGGAAGAATCTGTCCAGAGACACAGACCTAGATGAAGGTTTCAGAAGTCCTTGGAGCTCACACAATAACTGGCCTTTCCCTCTTGTAAGACAGGGGCTACAGCAGCTTGCCAGAGCCAACATGGCCTCACAGAGCAGCGAGGGCATCATCAAGCTGTCGAAAGAGGAACTGAAGGCCCTGAAAGCTGCCTTTGAGCAGGGGAACCTCTGTGGAGTGGTCTCCAGACTGCAGGAGATGCTGGAGTCACTGGAGAATGTCCAGCTGGATGTGGGCATCACAGGCGAGACCGGCTCTGGGAAGTCTTCCTTCGTCAATGCCCTGAGGGGACTGGGCGATGAGGATGCAGGGGCCGCCCCCACTGGCGTGGTGGAAACCACCAGGGAGCCGACCCCCTACCAGCATCCCCGGTATCCAAATGTGACCATCTGGGACCTGCCTGGGATTGGCACACCTGATTTTCACCCTGATGCCTACCTCGAGCAGGTTGGCTTCTCACGCTATGACATCTTTTTCATCATTGCTTCACAGCGCTTCACCACCAACCATGCTGCCCTGGCCCACCACATCCAGGCCATGGACAAGAGCTTCTACTTTGTCCACTCCAAGGTGGATGTGGATCTGGATTCCTCCCTCAGGCGTCGGCCATCCAGCTACAGTGAAGTGGGGGTGCTGCAGGAGATCCGGGAGAACTGCCTGGAGGGTCTGCGAGCCCAAGGCATCAGCTCACCCCGTGTCTTTCTCCTCTCAGCCTTTGAACTGAGCAAGTATGACTTCCACCTCCTGGAGGAGACATTGGAGAGGGAGCTGAGCCACCACAAGCAGCATGCCTTCCTCATGGCCCTGCCCAACATCTCCCTGCATATCCTGGAGAAGAAGAAGGCTGCCATGTTGGAGCATATGTGGCTGGTGTCCACTGTGGCCTCTGGTGTCCATGCTGAGCCCATCCCAGGGCTCCTGATCTCCTGTGATGTGAACGTTCTGTCCAGAACCTTGCAAGGTTACTGCAAGGGCTTTGGCCTGGATGACGACTCTCTGGAGAAGCTGGCAGCACAAGTGGGGCAGCCGGTAGAGCAGATGAAAGCCATGATCAAGTCACCGTTGGCCAAAGAGATCTCCAACATCTTGGTGGTGCAACTGCTGACGCAAGCAGGCAGTCAGACACCTAAGCTCTCCAATGAGGTGCTGAGCTCTGTCCCTTTCCTGGGATCTCTTGCATCTGGAGCTCTCTCTTTTGCCACAACATACAAGATGCTAAGAAGTTTTGTGAATGAAGTGGCTGCTGATGCCCAGAGGTTGCTGGTCAAAGCCTTCAAATTGGATGCTCAGAAGTGAGCCAGAGAGAGGGAAGAGAAAGAGAAAGGTCAAGACTCCTTCTGTGAAGGAAAGGGATCCAAATGTAGTCCCAGGTGCAGACAAACCCCCAGCATCCCGTGGAAATCCTCTGATTTTCCTACCTGATGTCAGAAGTTCATTTCTGAGCAGGCTATAAATGCCATGAATGAATTTCTAAAGTTTCTGCTGCATTTGTTATTTTGCTATTTAAACTGCAAATATCCGATCTGTTCTGCTTCCACTGATGGTGGTGCAAATCAAGGGTAAATGTGTTTGTATATCGGGAGTAACTGTGTTGTAAATAGTTCATTGGAAATCTGAAAACTCCATCTGTAATATGTCATCATAAACTGCAGATAATTCCATTATAAATAAACAATTCATTGTAAACTGGTCATAACTCTGTTGTAAATACTCAACTGTAAACCAGAAGTAACTCAGCTGTAAATATTCTGGTGCACACCAAGAGTAAATTTACTGTATACCAGCCTTAAGCTTGAAATTAGATGCAGGCTGGATGGCTAGAGTGATACAGGTAGTCCTCACTTAGTGACCGGGTTCCGTTCCTGAAACCTGGTTGATAAACGAATTGGTCACTAAACGAGGAGCAGCCCTTACCGGTATTTCAGGCATAATGTACTTTACTGGTAGTGGGTTTTTCAACCATCGGTAGATAGTTTTAATGTCACCTTTGCATCATTTATAACATTTTTAATATATATTTTAAATGTTTTAAGCTCTAATGTACTGAACTTAGTTTGCATAGTGTACTGTAAATATAGGTAATCTGAGAGAGTTGATGCGAGTTCTCGTACATTGCCATAATACTAACTCATCAGAGAGCCGGTCATAACTCTGAGGGGTCACTAAACGAGTAGGTCACTAAGTGAGGACTAGCTGTATTCTGGAATAGCCTTCCAAAGGGAGCAGTGAGGGCCAAAAACCTAGCTGGCTTCAAAACTGAGTTTGATAATTTCATGGGGGGGATGGTATAATGGGACAAACTAGCTTAGCAATTGACTGATCTTTGGCTCCTGGTAGTAGATAGGCCTATGGACGATTTATGGGTGTGGGTTCAGAGTTATTACAGAGCGTTCTTTCTTGGATGTGTTCCTAATGAGTCTTGCCCATAAGCTTAGCCTTAGGGTTTAACTAACACCATAATGGAGTTTGGAAGGAATTTTACCTCAGGGCAGATAGGCAAAGGCTCTTGGGTTTTTTCACCTTCTTTTGCAGTGTGGGGCATAACACAGTTGCTGGTGCTTTCTCTGTACTTTGACATCTTTAAATCATGATTTGAGGACTTTAATAACTCAGCCATAAGTTAGATGTTTATTGCAGGAGTGGGTAGGTGAGGTTCTGTGGCCTGCATTGTGCAGGAGGTCAGACTAGATGATCATATTGATCCTTTCTGCCCTTAAAGTCTATGAGTAATGCTGATGTGAATCCAGGGGTTAAAGTAAGGGGGAATGTCCCGGAACGCTGTTCCGGGGCCCCCTATTTTTAGAGAGCCAGTGCTCGGCATGTTCCCTCTAGGCTGGAGGAAGGGAGGGGCTGCAGGCTGGGGCCAGGCCGGCCACTCCTCCCTCCCCTCCCCAGAGCCTGTGTGACTCTGACCCTTCTGGCTGGGGCCTGGCTGTGCACATGGCCAGGCCCCAGGCTCAGGCGTGGACTCCTTTTGCCAGCTGACTGGCCAGCCAGCGCTGCGGGCTCCTGCCCCCAACCCAGCTCTTTGGCCAGGTAAGGGGGCTGGGGGAGGTTGGGGCGGTTGGATAGCCATCAGGGAAAGCGTGGGGGCAGGGAGAGTGCGTGGGGAGGTGGGAGAAGGTGTCAGGCTGAGGAGCTGGGGAGGGTAAGGGGTTAGGAGGGCTGGAATGGGGGTAGGGAGCTTAGGGAGGGGGGATCGGGGCTGAGAAAGACATGGGGAAAGGGGTCTGATGGGGTAGGTGTTTTTCAGGCAGTAGCTGGGGTGGGGGGCTGGCATGTGGGGGGCAGAAGTTGGGGTGTATGGCTGGCATTTGGGGGCAGGACCTGGGGTGGGGACTGGCATTTGGAGGGGCGGGAGGGGGGCTCACCCATTTGGGAAGTGGGGTCCACCCATGCAGGAAGGGGACCCACCCTATTAGGAGTGTTCCAGGGCCAGCCAAATTATACTGAGTGTGGTCAGAGGGTTAGAGGAGGTAAGACTGACAAGGAGGGTCTAGTCTCAGATTTGGGAGGCGTTGGATTTAATGGTTAGAACAAGGAGGTGGGATTCTGGACTCCATTCTCTTTCTTCCCTACTCTACCACTTCCTCATGTAGGAAAATCACTTAAGCTCTTTGGATACGTCTACACTGGAGGCTCAGTTAAGTTGACTTAACAAGATTGACTTTGTCGACTTAAAGTCAACCTTGTTAAGTTGACTTAGACCATCCCCATTTAAAAGTCCTGTGGACTGCCCACGTCCATGCTAGCAGCTGCTAGGTCGACTTAATGCTTGAGTTGACCTTATTAAGTTCACTTAAGTTCTGTTCCCTGTCTACACTGGCTTAAGTGGACTTAATAAGGTTGTCTTAAGCTTTAAGTCAACCTTCTGAGGTGGAGTTATTAAGTCAACTTAAGGAAGCGCTTAAGTCGACTTAATACATTCCAAAAGTGGCAGGAGCATTCCTTAGGTCAACTTAAGGCAGCTTAAGTCAACCTAAGGGCCCAATGTAGACATACCTTTTGTGCTCAGTTTAACCCTTTAAGAGAAATGGCCAGCTCTATAATGTGCTTAGAGACTGACTGAGGAAAGGCCTTCAGTGTTGTTAATATCTAGTATGTAATAATAGTTGCCTTGGTTAGTTCCCAGCTATGGCTTTGGCCCAGGCACCCTCAAATGATCTATGTTATGTCTACACCTGAAATCTTAGTCTGGACTTGGTTAGTCTGAACTGAAGGTTACTCACTGTTTTGTGCAGTAGCCAAGGTTCTTCAAGGTTTGTGTCCCTGTGCTGCTGCACTGTAGGTGTGCCTGCGCTCCCCTAGTCCTCAACCAGAGAATTTCATAGCAGAGCTCCTGGGCTACATACACATCCACAGCAGCGCATGGGTCTTCCAACAGCTCCAAGCGACATGTGCGCGGCCCCAACCCCTCAGTTCCTTTGCTACCATAGAACCATACCATCACATAGATGTCTTCCAAGGTGGAGGGGAGGAGGATGGGTAGTGGAGCAGCAAGGGGACGCACATCTCAAAGAATCTTTGCTACAGCACAGAACAGTGAATAACCTCAGTTCTATCTTTGAGTGGTGTCCCCGTGGTGCTCCACTGTAGGTGACTACCAAGCAGCACCCTGGCCGCTGGTGGGTCACATGGAGACAGAACTCTGAGCCACTTTCAGAATGGACAGCCCGACTGCCATGTCACGAACTGCTGACTGCTCTAATGTGTACTGCTTTGCAAACATATCCGACGACACCCATGTCTTGGCCCTGCATATGGCTACAAGAAGAACATTTGCCAGGAATGCCACCAATGCTGCCATGGACATCATAGAATGAGCAGTCACATGCCCTGGTGGATCTGCCCCCACCATTGTGTAGGCAGTGTAGATACACGATGAGACTCGCTTTGAAAGTCTCTGCTTGGAAATGGCCTCCCCTTTGGACCATTCCACGATCGAAACAAACAACCTAGGTGTCTTTCTAAAAGGCCTCATTCTATCCAGATAAAATGCCAAGGCCCTTCTCACATCAAGGGAGTGAAGACTGATCTCCTGAGAATTAGCATGTGGCTTAGGGGAAAAGGGAGGGAGGTGAATTGCTTGGTTTACGTGGAAGGCTGAAGAGACCTTTGGAGGCAGAACTTAGGATGTGGCCTCAGTGAGACCTTGTCCTTAAAGAAAAGGGTGGGTGTGCCATCAACGTCGCCAAATCTGAAACCTGTCTTGCTGACGTTATAGCAACCAAGAACGAAATCTTCATTGATAAGTGCAAAAGTGAGCATGTGGCAAGAGGCTCGAACGGGCGTTCCATGATTATTCGGAGAACTAAAGTGAGATCCCAAGGAGTCACGGGGGTCTCACCTCAGGATACATGTTTTGCAGCCCAGTCATAAATCTTTTTATCACTGGGTGAGTAAACAAAGAGTCCTTGTGCAAGGGTCCATGAAAAGTAGAGATGGCAACTAAGTGTACTCTTATGGTATTATTGGAGACCCTTGACTGTTTAAGAGCTAGAAGGTAATCCAACACTTGCTGTACTCAGGAGTGTCGCTGCCCCAGGAAAGGACCCGGGGCACTGATACCGTGCTGGTCACACGGTATGTAAACGGCTGACAGATGGACATTGTGATAGATGCACCATCTCCAAAGCTTAATGGCTTCCATACAAAGGAACTTGGAGTGTGTTCCACTCTGCCAATTGATGTAGAACGATACGTGCTACATAGTCCATTTGAACTTTTACTGCTTTCCCTTGAATCTGGGGTAAACAGTGCCGACACACATTCTGTACTGCCCGCGGGTCTAGCAGATTTATGTGCAACATTCTCTCCTGCAGCGACCATTTTTCTTGTCCAGTGTGACCACTTAGATGAGCCCCCAGCTGAGCAACAATGCATCTGTGGTAAGTAGAATGGATGGGGTTCATAGTCTGAATGGCACCCATGACATCATCTTCCTCAGTTGAGTCCACCATGCGAGAGAGGTCTTGATGTCCTTTGGCACCAATATTGCATGACTTGGTGAATGCCTGGATAGTTTGTAGACTGATGCCAGCCACAATTGCAGGGGCCTCATATGCAACCTTGCATTCTGCACTGTGTAGATGGTGGCAGCCATATGGCCCAACAACTGAAGGCACACCCATGTTGAGACCATTGGGCTATCCTGGATAATGTGAACTAGCCTCGGAATACTACGAACCTTTCTTCTGGTAAGTACACTCTGGCCTTGACAGTATCTGTGCATGCCCCAATAAACTGGATATTCTGGGTTGGGCATAATGTTGACTTTTTGTAGTTTATCGAGAGTCCAAGGGAATGAAACACCCTCCTCTGTAATCCCTACCACAGCTGACAGCCCAGCAGAAGCAGGAGGATGCCCACCGGTGGGTAGAGCAGGGGCTGCAGAGGGTAGAGCATGGGCTGCTTGAGCAGATGCTAGATATCCTAGAGAGGCAGATGCAGGCCCTGGAGCAGCTGGAGCAGCTCCTGTTTCCTCCGGTCCCTCCCATGCACTCCATCAGTCACCCTCCTTGGTGACAGGCCAGGACACGGGGTGGATGCCTGCAGGCCCAGGGCCCACCTACCAGTGGCCACTAGCCCCAGCCCCACACCCTGACCCTCCTCCCTTCCTCCACTCGAAGCCCCCAACCCCTGCAGCTCCCACACCACCAGTTCCTCCTGGAAATAAAAACTCTGTAGACAGTTATGCAAAGTGTTGTGGCTTTCATTGTGTGGAGATGGGAAGAGGTGGGTGGGTAGAAGTGCGTGGGGGCAGGCATAGGCAGGTGATGGAGGTTACAGTGATGGGGCCTAGTAGCAGGCCCACCCCAGCACTCCTTGCTGACAAGGTGGGCCTTCAGTGCCTGCTGGATGACCAGTGCTCGCTGCTGGGCCTGCTGCATCCAGGGCAGGGTGTCTTTGGGCTGCTCGTATCGCCAGTGAGCCCCTCGGCCTCAGCCTCCCAGACATGGGGGACCCTTCCCCCCCATCCCAGCTCACAGAGGTTGTGGAGGCAACAGAACGCACTGACAACCTCCAGGATGTTGCACTCGCCGAGCTGCAGGTGGGTCAGGAGGGCCCTCTAGCACGCCTTCAAATGGCTGAAGGCACATTCAACAGCTGTGCAGCAGCAGTGGAGCCTCTGATTGAAGAGCTCCCTGCCAGTGTCCATGTGGCCTGTGTATGGCTTCATAAGCCAGAGCATCAAGGGGTAGGCGGCATCCCCCACGATCAGGATGGGCACCTGCACATCCCCGAGGGTGATGTTGTGCTTGGGGAAGAAGGTGTCTACCTGCATGTGCCTGTACACGGTGGAGGTTGTGCAGGATGCAGGTGTCATGTGCCTTCCCTGGCCAGCCTACGTAGATGCTCTGGAAGATCCCACGGTGGTCCATCAGGGTCTGCAGGATGACCGAGTAGTATCCCTTTTGGTTGATATAGTCCATGGCCTGATGGTCTGTGACTTGCATGGTGATGTGTATGGTGCCCACAATGCCCACACAGTTGTGGAAACTGAGTCCAGCAAGGCCATTGAGGAATTTGTGCAGGTTGCCTGGGGTGATGAAGTGGGCTAGTAGGACCTGGTTGATTGCCCTGCACACCTGCATGAGGGCGGTCCACGTAGTGGCCTTCCTGATGCCGAAGTGCTGGGCCATGGAGCAGTAGGGGTCCAGGATTGCCAGCTTCTAGACACTGATGGCCACTCGCTTGTCTACGGGCAGGGTGTGTTGTAGTCAGGTGGCCACGTGTTATAGAAGTGGGGTCAGCTTGGGAACCAGCTCGAGGAAGGTCCCCTTGCTCATCTTAGAGTTCTGCAGCCACAGGTCATCATCCCAGATGGTGAGGACAATCCGCTTCCACCACTCGCTGCAGGACTTGCATGTCCAGAAGCGACAAGGCACGGACAGCACTGTGCTGTGTGCATCAGCTTGTGGGGCACAGGGCCATAACTAGGTTGGGGTGAATGGGGCAAAGCTCCAGGCGTGGAATTTTAGAGGGCACAGGGGATGGATCCAGCTTCTCGTAGCAACTGGGGATGGATCTGGATCCATTCCCAGATGCTGCATGGAGCCGGATCTGTCCCCTGTGCCCCCTAAAATTCTGTACCTGGGACTTCTGCTGGGGCTCGCCACTGCCGGATCTGGACTGGATCCATCCCCCCACAGCCTGCTGGCCATGGCAGGAAGTTTCCAGAGCCTCTGGTGGCAGCTGGGAACAGATCTGGATCCCCCTGGCCTACTGGTGGTGGTAGCAGAAAGCTTCCATCACTGCCACTGGCAGGCTGCTGGGATCCGGATCAATCCCCAGCTGTGTGGCTGGAGATGGATCGGGCCCCTGGATGGATTGACACCTGGAGGGGGCGCCTCTGGGGCTGCTTGCCCCAAGCTCAAAAACTACTATTCATGGCTCTGCAGGGGCAGCAAGGCAGGAGGCAAGGTGCCGGAGAAGCCTGCTCTGCAGCAGAAGGAGCCGTTCTAGTAACTGGCAGGTGTTGCGCAGCTCCCTGGCAAAGCTCAGGAGAAGAGTCTCCACCCAGCCTCCATGGTGCCAGGCACAATGGGGAAGGTGCTGAGGTAATTTCTTCTTTTTAAAGGCATGGCAGGTGGAGGGAGGACCTTCTCCAATGCCACATTGGTACACTTCCCTCAATGCACCCCTCCTAGCTCATCCTAGCCCCCCATGTCAATTTAAGAGTGTAGGGTAGACTCTCTAAGTTGAATTAATAAAGCCTGCATTATTTTGACTTAGAAGTCTAGTGTAGACTCTCTAATTTGAATTAATAAGTTTGACTTAAAGTCGAATTAACTAATTCGACTTAACAAAAATTCCCTTTTCAAGTGTAGACATAGCCATTGGTCTGTCTGCGGTGTACAAGATGCGGCACAGCACAGGGAAAGCTTTCTCTCTGTAAATTGGAATAATGATTCTGATCCCTTTTGGAAAGTGCAGGTAGATCTGTGGATGAGAAATGCTGTGCAAGTGTGAACCACTCCTATTGAAAGACAGAACAAAAATTAAATGAACAGTTCTAATCCTTTGATTGTTTTTAGTGACAAGAGCATTTCTGAACTCCAAGGGCAGAGATACTGTTTCAATGGAACCGAAATAACAAAGTTCCTGCTTTAAACTGCTTCTTTATTATAGCAGTGGAGGATCTACAGAGAGCGCTGACAACCTTCGTGTTTTCATTGGGTCCATTCATCTCCACCGCTGGAGTCAACAGGCAGCCCAGCATGCAAGTAATCAGTGCTAAGTTGATACGGCCAGGCCTGCCATATGTTCGTGTGTAAACACAGAGTTCTTTGGCTTGACTGGCAGAAGTAGCATCGGGGCATGAAGATGAAAGATGAACTAGATTTGACCTGGTCTAGGTGTTCACGTCAAACCATCTCCCCAGTCCACATAATGCTGGTGTTTGTTAGATCTGTTTGCTTTTAAAACATCACTTTCGTTATTGGTGCCTTATTTAAGGGAGAGGGGATGATGCACCAGAGGAATTGCTCTGTCTTACTGTGTAAGGAAGCTTCGGACGCTGAAATCTGCAGCTGAAAACCTCAGACATCGGAACTACAGACCTGGTGAGTCCTGCCCCTCTCCTCAGTGTGTTACATTGCGACTGAATGTAGAGGATGAAATATGTTAACCTGACAAAGAGAAACTTTAAACAGGCCCTGCTGCCTCTGGCTTCTCTACATTTGTGAAATGAGGGTGAAGCTACTGATCTCCTTTGTAAAGTGCTCTGAGATCTATAGATGAAAGGCATTAAGTGTTGTTATTACATAATATCAGCACAGGTCTGTCTGACTCATCAACACTCACACCTCAAGGGATTTATCCTCAGGGCACCTGGTGAATCAGGTACAGTTATCACCCCTGGTTTACAGTTGAGGAAATTAAACCCAGAGTGAGCACATCACACCTGCCCAAGGAGTTAGTGACAAGTGGTGGGGAGGAAGGTGGACCTGAACCCAGCTCTCCTGAGCCAGAGCCCTAACCACACGCTCCCCGCTCCTGCTGTTAGCATGGGGTAGTTGTACTGCAGGGCCCTATGTCTGGGCTTGTGAAGCTGTGGTTGGGGAGTGTGTGGACTGATGCTCCATGAGTGAAATGTGCTGGTGTCAGTTTTGCTGCAAACCATAGAGAGAGAGATTTGAGGTGGGACTCACTTCTTTCTCTGGACCAGATCCCAGCACCGAGCCAACTGGTGCAAATATGAGGCATTCCACTGACATCACTGGGCTTTATGTCAGGCCCTTTCTCTCTTTTAGTCTCCCCATCTGCAAAATGGGTATGAAGAGACATGTCAACTGTATGGGGTCGAGGTGCAGCAGTTAGGAGAGGGCATGCAGGGGGAGGGCTCACTCTGTGCTCATGACACTACTTGGATTCTTCCTGGCACCACATGCAGGAGCCATGGTTCCCAGGGCTTCCCTCCTAGCCTGGCTCACCAGCGCTTCCCACCCTTCAAGCCCATTGCTGGCTGAGCTGTAGTTGAGCCCCTCTGTGGGCTCTGACGGTGACAGCTACTCTAAGGAGGCCATCCCCGCTCAGGCAAAAAAACACCCTGAGCGCCCGGGCTGCAGGGTCTTGACTTTTTCTCTGGGGTCAGGGGCAGGATATGCAGAGAGCCAGCACGGCCCTGGGGACAGGAGGATTTGGGGAGGATGCAGAGGCGTCCCCCCACAGCTCTGTGACACTAACTCAACCGGCTATTAACCACCTGGTTTCTGTTTTCCCTCCTGCAAAGGCAACAATGAAGCACCTTGCTCTGTTGCTGCTCCTCATCTGCGTGGCCAAGGGAGGCCCTTGTGGTAAATGGCTGTTTTTTCACTTCTTCCTGGAAGTAATTCACCCAAACCCTGAGGCAGCCTCCTGAACCAGCTGCAATGATTTTCTTAGCCATGTTCCAGGGCCACAGCTTTTGAAGTCAGGTGCCTAACAGTATTATTAATCATTATACAGATAGTACCTAGCTGCCCCAGTCCTGGACCCGGATCCTGTGGGGCTAGGTGCTGTACAAGCCTAGAACAAAAAGATGGTCCCTGCCCCAAGGAACTTCCAGTCTAAATATAAAAAGTTTGACTCAAGGACCAAGAGTTTTAAAAGTGAGGAACAATTTTTGGTGTCAATCTTGAGACACCTTAAAGGGGCCACCAGTGTCTTGAGTTGGGCATCCAAAATCAGCCTGAAAATCTTAACTCTAAAATATTCCTCAATAAGAGCCCTGATTTTTCAAAAGGCTCCAGGTACTCCCACTCCAGTCCGATCTGCAATCCAGCCCCTCTCTGGCATCCTCAAACTTATAAAGATCTTCCACCATTGTGTTGGGATATGAAATAATTCTTTGATACACCTATTTTTAAAAACATTGGTTCTACTTTAAATATAGATGTGTGTGTCTGTGTGTGTGGGAGGGTTGTGTTTCTCTGTGGCTGTGTGTGATCGTGTATGACTTTATGGTTGTATGGCTGGTTGTGTGTATGTGTCCGCTTGCGTCTTTGTCTTACATGTGATGGTGGGGTGCCAGGGTGTGTTCCTGTGGTTGTGTTCAGTTATATGTGACTGATTGTATGTCTGTGTGTGTGGTTGTTACTCCCCATTGTGCCTATCCCATGGCTCTGGATCTCTACGCTGAGGGGAGCATGGGTTCTGCCATCCTGGCCCCATAAATGGTAATACCTGGAAACTCTTACCCCTGCCTAACCCACCGCACAGATGAGACCAGGGGTACTATTGCACTGAAGCTCGCCATGCAGGACTTACTGAACAAATGGAAGGACACAACCGTCAGCCAGAGACCCCAGGGTAACCTGACGTACCAGATCCTGCCCCGCAGCTGCAAGCAAATTAAAGCCACCCAGTTCAGGGCTGAAGGTGAGTGTAGAGGTGGCATCCCCAGACCTGCAGAAGTGGCTTAGCTCATGCGGGATGCCTGGTTCAGACCAGCTTAAAGGTCAGAGCTGGGCCAGTGACTTCAGTTGTCCCTGAGTGTCTCTGTGCTCTGAGTGGGGTCATCAGCCTGTCACGAGCAGCATTGGAATCAAACGATATCCAGGGGCTGATTCCGGCAGGGCCGGGACTGAAGATGAGCAGGGCAGGAGGCTAAGCACAAAAAGGGGACCCACTGTGCTGCTTGAATGACAGGAGACCTCAGCTCTCTGCCAGCGCCCTGCTGCTTAGGTCCCAGCTCTGCATAGAAGCTGCTGACAGACAAAAAGCTCATTGGCACTTCTGCTGAGCCCCACCAGTGGGACCTGCATTCAGCATGGGAAGCCAGGGTGGGTGCTCAGCTCCCTTGACAATCTGGATGTAGCCACTGAGTGGCGGACTCTTTGCTGGGCTTTGTAGCACTCATGGGGCAGCCCCCAACTGAGTCACCACAGGCTCAGGCCCAGGAGAGGGACACAGGGCAGAGATACAGCCTGCAAGAGGGGCAGGGAGCTCAAAATAAGGCTTTCCTCAGCACAAACGCCCCAGGCCACGTCTTGGTTAAACTTAGGCCTGGTCTGTGCGCACTGTTCGGTGGATGGGTTTTCCCCAATATATTTATACCACAACAGCCCCAGAGTGAACACAGTTATACTGGGTGAAAGGTGCTTTATACAGAGACAGTCTGTTCCCCATCCCGTATTGGAACTGCTCTACCAGTATAAAGCAGCCTGAAATCACTATTATCTGCATCCACACTAAGGTCTTGGCAATGCTTTAACTACACCAGTATCATTAAAGGGCTACAGTCTGTGTGTGGAAGGGCTCAGGTCTCATCACTTCATCCCTGTAATTCGTACTCACTCTCCACTGCCATAGAGACCTTAGTGTCACTGAAAACTGGGCTGCTCTGTCTGCCAATATAGGTCATGTCACACTCCTGTGACTCTAGGTTTGCGCCCTGCTGCAGCACGCTGGAAGCTCCTTGCTGGCTGTGTTTCCCATTTAATGACTGGCTCCGAGACGTCCCTTCCCCATTCCATACTCCTGACTGACCAGCTCAGTGACTCCTCTCCCCTTTTTCACCAGACCCCCTGCAGACTGTATTTACACCCTGCGCACCAAGGATGGCGAGACCTACCAGACCTTCTGTGACATGACCACTGATGGTGGTGGCTGGACCCTGGTGGCCAGTGTGCATGAGAACAACCCTTATGGGAAATGCACTGCAGGTGATCGCTGGTCCAGCCAGCAGGGAAGCAACAGCAACTACCCAGAGGGGGACGGCAACTGGGCCAATTACAACACCTTTGGCTCTGCAGAAGGCTCCACCAGTGATGACTACAAGGTGGTTCCCTTCTCCATGGCCATTAGCTACCTTCTGGGGAGATAATGTGCGTTTGAATGTGATTGAATACCCATGGGCAAGCAGGGAGCATGGGCATTTAGGATAGATGGAAGGGATGGCCCAGGGGTCAGGATGCTACTGTATGGCTTCCCTATCTTGCCAAAGGCTCTTTGTGTGACCTGTGGTAAGTCACCTAATCTCTGTGCCTCAGTTCCCCACCCCTTAAATGGGGACTGTGCCTCTCTGCCTTGCATGGCAAGTGTTGGGTAAATATAGCACAGCTGGTGAGGTGCCCAGATGCCCCAGTGAGGGGGTGGCTGGCTTGGTACCAGGAATGTGGCTGAGAGATTTCAGCCTGATCCTGGTTTTTCAGAACCCTGGATATTATGATCTGCAAGCCAAGGACATGTCTGTGTGGCACGTACCCAACAAGACTCCCCTGAAGCAATGGAAGAACAGGTCCATCCTGAGGTACCACACTGAGACTGGCTTCCTGTCCTCAGAAGGGGGGAACCTCCTCAAACTCTACCAGGTAATGGTGCTGGGCTGGGGGCTTTGGAGGAGATTTGTCCAGGAGGGGCCAAGTGACTCTTTTGGCCCCAGTGTAGATGAGGAAGCTGGAAAGGGCAAATCCTCACCACACCAAAAACATCCATGCTGGATGGTCCAGGGCTGACAATGGGCCAAGGAGCCTTCCCTTGGACCCAGCCTGTTTGACTCTGACTGTGATCTGGGTGTGAGATGAGCTGGCCTCTATCAGCTGAGTGCTGGTGTTCATGTCTCAAACCAGCCACCCCACTTGGCACTGATGTGCTGGCAGGCTCAGTAGAGAGGCTGAACGGGCTAGGCAGAATGACCATTGCACGCTCCAGACAAGGGAGAAGGAGCATTGGACATAAACGCTTTCATGCTAGCTGATTCTTGCACCACCCTAGAGCCCTGATCCTCTTCACCTATTTTCATTTACTGCCTGCATTGTGGCAGCCCCAAGCAGAACCCACTCAGACCAAGGCTGCACTTATTCAGGGCTACATGGGCCTAGAACGGAACAGTTCCTGCCCTAAACAGTCTGCAATAAATCCTCCTCAAGTGTCAGCTTCACTTGCCCACTGCTGGGGTAACTGCTGTGCCCTAGGGCTGGCCTGTGGGGGAAGTGGCGCCAACTGAACAAATAGTCAAGCAAGCATGTTAGTCAATGCTGCCTTCCCTCTGTTGGCATTGTCCAGCCACAGGGAGGGACAGAAAGTAACCGTGGACAGTCACTGTGCTTGTGTCTTCCAGAAATACCCAGTGAAATATGGTGCTGGCAGCTGCAACATCAACAATGGCCCCGCTGTGCCCATCACCTACGACTATGGCAATGCCCAGCAAACCGCCAGCTATTACTCTCCAAACAGTGGAAGTAAGTGTGGTAGTGAGCGTGCATGTTCTGCCTCTTCACCCACATAGGTCAGCCCTGCCCTTCCAGTCGGGAGGACCTTCACACTGGAGAAAAGGCAAATGATGAAACAGGAGAAAATGGAAGACCCAGCGAGAGTGTGGTGCATAGATGTTTGTTCCTTGCTTTAACATGTTGCATGGCAATAGAGCACAAAAGGGCAGGGCATGGGGTGGTCTGTGCCCAGGTTAACTGGTCATGTCTGGGAAGTCTGGCCTGAAAAGCGGTTTTAATGAACAACAGGAGAGGTTGAGTGAGTCCTGGTGACATCTAGTGAGGATGTGACCAGGAGAAAGGACATTGGGGTGAGACCCGCACAGTGATTTACCAAAGGCAATAGGCTGTAGTTCTGTCCCTTCTCCCCTCCTGTACATAGCAAACCATGGTCCTGACCTCCCCTTTTCTTTCACCAGCTGAATTCATCCCTGGTTACATCCAGTTCCGTGTGTTCAATTCTGAGAGGGCTGCCATGGCTCTGTGTGCGGGAGTGAAAGTGACTGGCTGTAACACGGAGCATGTGAGTATCTGGCCAGTGTGGGCCTAGGGTTTGAGCAGGGCAAGCTGAGGGCTGAAGCAGAGCAAATAAGCTGAAAAATAAAATAAAATTAAAATACAAGAGGGCTATGGTGGGTCAAACAAAATATTTAATTTGTCTTCAACCAACCTGTTCTTTTTCATTTTTATTATACTTGTTTCTTTTATTTTAAAAAATGTTTAAAAATAAAAGAGCTTACTTTTGAAAACAAATATTTTGACTTTAAAACAATATACATTTAATTGGTTGAAATTATTCAGCTAATTCACCCTTAACTCTCAGACACAGTTTTGGCCAACCCAAAACTGCAATTTTTGGCAAATAAACAGTTTGACCAAAAACATTTGCCCAGCTCTGCCGTTGAGCTGTGGAGCTGCACAAAGGCACTGCAGAGCTGGTGACTCCCAGGGGCTTTTTTAGCTCCGCACTGGTGCAGGGCGGGTTTGGTTTATATTCCCTGTGCCAGCAGGGACAGCAGTACCCATGGAGGCAATTATCCTCCAGGGCAGACTGGGGTCCATATGCTACTTCTCTTCTTTGTGGGCCATTGGGTGAGGACCAGCTCACAGAACCCTGTTTGCAGAAGCTGCTAGGGCTGTGGTCGTATTTTCTGGTGCATTGGGTGACCAACCTTGGAAATTCTCCAAGCTGCACCAGCCAGCGCTGGTTACTAGCCCACATTTCCTCAATTTCTGGTAATTCTCCATCTTCAAGTGCCTGATGAAGTGGGATTTTCTCCCACAAAAGCTCATGTGATAAATAAATTTATTACTCTTCAAAAGTGCCACAAGACTCCTTGTTTGTTTTGCTGAACTACACTAATGCGGCTACCCCTTTGGAACATTTCTCCAGTTGACACTGTCTCCAACGTATTTAGAGGCACTTCATAGTGTGAGGCCCTGAGCCATGGCTAACTTGGCTTGTGCATATATCTGGCACTGATGTGAAACCTGAGACCTCATTTGAGTTCTAGGTAGGGTTACCAGATACCAAACCATGGAAAGGAGGACAGGGAAGTACAAAAAGGAGGACATTGGAGGACACATGGAGAAAATGTAGTATTAATGTAATATTCTTCCATTTTTTAGGGGGCTCTGGAACACTTCCCCCTAAAAAGATGGTGTTCTGGGGTGTTCCAGAATACTTTAAGCCCTGTACGGAAATAGCCAGACAAAATCATGTATTTTTAAAATGCCTGCCAGAGGGAGGACGTGAAGGTAGAAAGGAGGACATGCCCTCCTTTTGCCTGACATCTGGTCACCCTAGTTCTAGGGGAAATGGCCTAATGGGAAATCCAGTAGCAGCAGCTTGGAGTTTTGTGAGCTGAGTCCATATGACCACCTAATGCAAGTCAAGAATGGGGATAATGCCTGGCCTTTCCCTCATTGCCCATCCAGCCCTCTCCACCATTTGTGTCCATCCTTGGAGTAGGGTTCAAAGAAGATTGGACTAGGAACACATCAGATAGTTAGTTATATTAGCAGGGGGTTGGACTAGACAACCTCATGAGGTCCCTTCCAGCTCTAATATTCTATGATTTTATACTATGAGGTCTTGGGGCAAGGACAGTCTCTCTCTTCTCTCTGTACAGCACCTAGTGTCATGGGATCACAGACCACAGCTGTAGCTTCAGCTGCTACTGTAATACACCCAATAATTAATGTACAGTGCCTAGCACCACAGGGTTCCAGGCCACAGCTGGGACTTCAGCCATTATCCCAACAAACCTTAATAGTTAATGTGCAGCACCAAGCATCCCAGGAACCTGGACCATGGCTGGGGCTCCATGGCTCAATTAAAGAATAAATTATCATTAAAAAACTCCTGGTAGCCCAAACCCTCCCCTTTGTGCAGATGTTTATACCACAGCAGAAGGAGTGTCAAATGCTGGCACCTGGGGACTGTTTGCACTAAGGTAAGTTACAGCAGAAGGACCAGTGCAATGGAAACTGTGGTCACAAGAGTAATGATGGAATTTAAATTCTCATGCTTCAGGGTGTTAGCTGACATCTGACTATGAGAGGTCAGGAGCTAACTTTCTCTGTAGGGAGATTATTTGTCAACAGACTATTGCAGGGTTTCTTGCACCTTCCTCTAAAACAGGTGGCACTGGCCTGGAGACAGTAGAGTGGTTAGAGGTGCCCCAGACGCCACTGACAATTCCTCTGTTCTCTCCCCAGCACTGCATAGGTGGAGGAGGGTTCTTCCCAGAAGCAAACCCAAATCAGTGCGGTGATTTCCCCTCCTTTGACTGGAACGGCTACGGAACCCATCGCCACTGGAGCTCATCCAAGGAGATGATTGAGTCCGCTGTGCTGCTGTTCTACCGCTGAGTCCAAAATGCTGACGTTCCCCAGTGAAGGAAGCTGTTTCTTTCCAGCCAGCAGTGTGGCCTGGCTTTGAAGTTGGTCTTCTGCGTGTAAATAAAGCATGTAAATGTGTCTGGGATCTCAGTTTGATTTGTTTCTTTGCTGGCCCACTGAGGGCTGTGACATTCTCAACAGGGCTGTACTAGGGTGGGGAGAACAGGACTTTGCCCCGTGCACCCAGGAGCGGCTCCATTGAGCCAGTCTATCAAAGGGTGCGTTCTGCGCCATTCGCTCCAGGCACTGCTCATTGTAAGGGGTGCATTCCTAGTGGAACGTGGCCCAGGGACCAAAATGCCTCATTACAGTGCTGGTTCTCAGCACTAGTCAGGATGAGTTGCCTCTGTTATTATTGGTAGCTATTTCCTGTTAGAAGTGATAGGTGCACAGGGTGTTATTATCTAGTGATCTTCATCTGTAGATCGCCAAGCACTTAGCAAGACAGATGAGTAGCTTTATTCCTATCTTAGATGGAGAAACTGAGGCAGAGAGCAATGAAGTGATGTGCCTAAGGTCACCCAGCAGGCTGGTAGCTGAATGGGAAATAGACTGTAGGCTTCCTGAATCCAGCCAAGTGCACCATCCCTTAGGTCACACCACCTCCCATTTCTCTAGCCATGGTTACTAGGATCGCCTACAATTAAGGTTCCCTGACATTTCCCATTGTAAGACTCTGTTTTCAGTTGCTTATAACTTTGCCAGCCGCCAACTCTTTGAACTGTAATTTCCTTTGTGGTAGCTGTCCTTGGCTGAATTACCTTCTCTTTTCCCCTAACCTCTGCTGAAAGGGCTCAGATGTTCTTCAGAACAATGTTTTGTCCATGTTTATTAAATAAAAAAAAAAATCGTGGCAGCCTTATCTTTGAAGAGCTCCAGCCCTCCAAGGCGATGGGGCAGGGACTGGAAATTTCCTCCTCAACAAAGGGCAAACCTGGTTTAGTGCCTCCCTCCAGGAGAGGTTCACAGCTGGGAATCCCTGAGTGGAGCTAGATGCATCCCCTTGGCTAAGAATTAGGCTTTTAAATCCCTTTACAGGTCAGAGCTTGGGTGCTAGCCCTCTCCTCAGTATTTCCTATTGGATGCTTTAGGTGGCGCTTGTGCATAGGTTCCTAACTCTACGCATGGCTCCCATGGAGAGCCTGGGTGCAGAACTCAGGAGTGAGGATTCCCCAGGCCAGTGGCTGCTGGGCTGGGGCCAACAGGGCTATTTTAAATTTCCTGCCCTGCTCTGCATAGGCATGTAACCCAGGGCAGAGCAAGGCAGGAAATCCTCTGCTCCCCACCTCCAGCAAAGACAAGTGCTCAGAGGGCAGGGTGCTAGGAGGAATACAAGGGAGGTGCATACAGGCTGCTCAGTTGGCTCCCCCTGCAGCCAAGCCCTGTGCAGCCTGCTTCTTGTCCCACCCTTGGCCAGCCCCCTCCCAGCCCACCACTCAGCCTGCGCCTCTTGGTCAGCCAGTGCTCACACAGGCATGGAGTGGGGCTAGGAGGAGGAGTGGGAAGGAGGGTGGGCACGGGCCCCTCGGCTGGCCCGTGCACCTCAGCCGGCCAGCCACTCAGCCCGTGCCACTCGGCCTGCACCCCTTAGCTGGCCCACAGCTCAGCCAGGCTTTGGGCTGGGGGAGGCTTCAAAGTGGGATTTTCTCCCACAAAAGCTCATACAATAAATAAATCAGTCTTTTAGTGCCACAGGACTCCTTCTTTTGCTGGACTAGACTAATACGTCTGCCCCTTTGGAACTTAACAACATGATGTGGCTATGGTCTTAGCTTACATTCACCATTTCACAGCTTTCCTTCCACAAGAAAACAATTTAAATCTAACCAGAGCAGTCCCCACAGAAACACTATGAGATGCAACTTAAGAGTTCCCAAAGGCTTGAGTTGAAAGAAGCAGCTCTGTCTTCTTTGGTTGCAGAACTCTTCAGTAGAAATCCATGTTGGCTTTTCTTCCTTTGCTGGAACCAGCACCATCCAGGCAGCTGACTGATGAACCAGCACTCAGTCACATATACACATGAAAAAACTCTGCTGCAAAATGCCCAGAGTAGGGAGAAAACAGCTTGCTGTCTGCTCCTGGTTCAGCTTCTCCCAGTCACACACTTCACTAAGCACATGGGCTCTTTTGCTACACCCCCCCCACCTGCTGCTCTCATGGTTCAACTACCACCAGGAGGAGGAACCTTTGTGGAGCAGCACGCTCAATGCGACCACACATAATTTCCGAAAACTTCTGGGTCTAGGAAGCTAAATCTACCCAGAAACAGTAAACCGGCCTCAAGAGGTCCCTTAAGAGACAGATTGCAATAAAGTGCACGTGTTACACAGGAAGATGGCCCTGCCCCAATCTCCTGTACCAAAAGGAACTGAGATCCTCCTGGCAGGTCCCAATATCAAGCTGTGCCTTAGAGATTTTCTTGACAAATAAATTGACACTGCTCCTGATTTTCCTGTGCTGCTTCTATCATCCTAAGGCTGGGACGAGAAACCAAAGAGTCTAAGTGAGGGGCAGGTGCAGGAGATCTGTGTGCCCGGAAATGCAGAGGGAGGGTACAGTGGTGGGGTGGAGATAGGTGGATCTGGGACTAGGGAGAGCCCTTCTACATAGCTCCCCTGGAGGCTGGTGACAGGTTCCCATCCCCTCTTAGCTCTGCAAGTCCCAGTATTCAATGGCCACAATTACTCAGCCTGGGGACTGTAGCAATCAACTGAAAAAGAATTCTGCACATGGGCAACTCAGAGTCACTGGGATACAAGTCCCCATCCGATCTCTGCACCGATGCCCATCGCTCTTATATGTGAGTTGCAAGTTGTGCCACCAATTGTTATCTAACAGACAAAATGCAAACTCTCCATTGAGGGTTTATTAACAGAAAACAAGGAGATGTTAGCAAAGTCCCATGTATGATTGCAGCACAGCCAGCGAGATGAAGCAAGATAAACGCCAATAAACAAAATTCTAGCTTGGTTTCAAGTCCCAGTGGGGTCTGATGTATACTGTATATGCACAAGTGGTATAGTTTAACTTTATACCATTTACGCTTCAGTTTTGGGGTCAGGAGGATAGCTGTGACATTGTGGATTGAGCTCCCTTGTGGGTCCTGACCAATATGAGGTCACCTAAGTTAAAGTGATACAGACATCCCATTTAAATGCACTTAAACTGGTTTACCCTTTGCTTAAATTGGGTTAGCTTGTGTTAATTCAAAACTGACTAAAGGAAATGTGTGTGATGGGCCTGTGGAACTCACACCTACAGGAAGTCATTAAGACCAAGAGTTCAGTAAAGATTAAAACAAGAGCTGACCATTTCTATGGAAAACATGCTACTAGACTACACTGTTCCCTCTAAGCTGTGCGCGTGTGCGCACGCACACAGGTCATAAAGCCTGCGCACACAACAAAATAAAATGTGCACAAAAAAATTCAATAGTGCTAATATTGGTGCTCACAAAGAAATGTTTTTGTGCACACAAAGAAATTGTTTGCGCACACAGCCTATGAGTAATTAGAGGGAACATAGACTATCCAGTGTGATCCTAGGTCATGTGAGAAAACATTCTGGAAGAGAAAGAAGGCTTGTGGGATGGGACAAACTATATTAGATTCAAGCAAAATCTCTCCCCACATGCTTTCATCAGCCTTACTGGCCAAATTCTCAGATTAGGATCCCTCCACCAGATCCAGCACTTCCTTCCTCTCCTCAGGTGCAGTGATGTAATACCCATGAGGAAGTGGGGTCAGTGCTTGGATGTTTGTCTATCTTTGTATCAGTCCCCCTGTTGAAAAATATTTCCTGCTGAGCACTAGGAGACAAAGAGTCCATGTGGAAGGATGTCCCCTGCTGCTTTTATCAACTATTTGCATTCCCTTTGTTGTCTCTTCTTGCTCAAGGACTCTGTTTACTCAAAAAACCACTAATTAAGCAGTGCATGCATTTCTTTGTTTAGGACAGACCTGTTTACCAACATCTGTTGGAGCAAAACAGAATTGTGGGACTTTGGACATGTATTTACCATAGAGGGAAATCTAATAACTTTACATACAATGTCGCCACACATATTTTATCAGGATGATGTCCCGCAAGCTTGGTGTTTTTAAAGAACACCTTACAAGACATTCCTTATACAAAATTGTTACAATAGTGTGTAGGGTGTGAACATAGCTAGACCCTGTCACAATGGGGGGCTGACACTTCCCACACATTGAGAAACACTGGACTGAGGAATGGCAGGGGAGTGGATGGAGGAATAGAGCAGGAAAGGCGTTGTATTGCAAAGAGTGATCTGTGATCCGGTGGGGAAGAGGGAACCAGGAGAAGTGGGTTATTGCCAGCTCTGCTCAAGACTTCAGAAAAGTTTCTTCCCTTCTCAATGCACTGTTTTTTCCTCTGCAAATTCAAATTATGATTTAGATCCCTTTTGGAAATTGTGGAGCCATCTGAGGCTAAGAAGTGCTGTGCTAGAGCAAACTGGTGTTGAAAGGCAGAACAAAAATTAAATGAATTGTGATCTCTTGATTGTTTTTAGTGGTCAGAGTATTTCTGAATTCCAAGGGCAGAGATGCTTTTTCAATAGAAGCGAAATAACAATGTTCCTGTTTTTGACTGCTTCCTTATTATAGTAGTGGAGGCTCTACAGAGAGTGCTAACACCCTTCCTGGCTTCATCGGCCCCATTCATCTCTACCACCTGTGCCAACAAGCAGCTGCAGAATGCAAGTAATAAGTGTTAAATTGATAAGGCCAGGCCTGCCATGTGTTCGTGTATAAACATGGAGTTCCCTGCCTTGACTGGCAGAAGTAGCATTGGGGCATGAAGATGACAGATGAACTTGATTTTTCACTTCAGATCATCTCTCCAGCCTCCATGACTGTGGATAATGCTGGTGTTTGTTAGCTCTGTTTGCTTTTAAAATGTCACTTTCACCATTGGTGCCTTATTTAAGGAGAGGGGATGGTGCATCAGAGGAATTGCTCTGTCTCACTGCCTAAAGAACCTTTGGATGCTGAAATCTGCAGGTGGAAACTTCAGACGCTGGAACTACAGACCAGGTGAGTCCTGCCCCTCTCCTCAGTACGTTACATTGTGACTGAATGTGGAAGATGAGATATGTTAACCTGGCAAAGAGAAACTTGAAAAAGTCCCTGACATTGCTGGTTTCTCTACATCTGTAAAATGAGGGTAAATCTGCTAATCTTTGCAAAGTGCTGCGAGATCGACTGATGAAAGCATCAGGTATTAATAGATGTGTCCATCTGTCTCTCCAGTAGCGCAGCATGCACAAGTCCCAATGGTCTTATCCTCAGAGCAGCTTGGTGAAGCAGGGATGGACAGTTATCACCCCCCCTACAGCTGAGAAACTGAGCTCAGAGTGAGCTCACCCCACCCCAGGAGTCAGTGACAGAGGGAGGGAGGGAGGGGAAATGGAACCCAGCTCTCCTGAACCTGAGCTCTAACCACTCATTCCCTCTGCCTGCTATTATAATGCAGTATCTGTGCTGCAGGGCCCTTTCGCTGGGGTCATGAAGCTGGGCTATGTAATGGGTGGGCAGATGTCAGGGCGTGAGTGAAATGTTCTGGTGTCAGTTCTGCTGCAAAGCAAGGAGAGAGACTCCTAGAACACAGTCAGAGATAGGACTTGGGGATTGATCCCCTCGCTTCTTTCTCTGGACCTGATCCCAGCACTGACTGGAGCCAATATGGGGCAGTCTATTGACTGCAGTGATCTTTAGGACAGTCCCTCTGTGTCTTAGCTTCCTTATCTGCAAAATGGGTGCAATAGGACCTGTCTACCATAGAGGGGTGATGTTCAGACAGTTAGCAAATGGGGTGGAGGAGGAGATCTCACTCTGTTGCCTAATGAGCTGGGTGCCACAGGGATTATGTCTTGGGCCTGGTTTTGTTCAACATTTTTATCTGTGGCTTAGATGATGGCATAGAAAGCAAACTTATAGGCTATGTCTACACGGCACTTTTATTTCGAAATAAAAGAAATTAGGTCTACACAACGTTGTCTTATTTCGAAAGGACAGATCCCGTCCTTTCGAAATAAGAATCGTCGTTCCAAAACAGTAAAACCTCAATGTTTTTGAAATGGACGTTATTTCGGAAGGGATATTTCGAAACAACACCATTTAGGCCTGTTGTTTCGAAACAACTGTTTGAAACAATGGTCCAATTGGTGTTATTTCAGAATATCCCTTTTGAAATAATGGCCGTTTCGATTGCGGGGTTTTCCTTATTTCGAAATGAGCCCTTTGAAGGATAGGATCACAATTCAAAATGATTTGGACAAACTGGTAAAATGGTCTGAGATAGACAGAATGAAATTCAATAAAGATAAGTGCCAAGTACTCCACCTTGGGTTGTACAATCCATTGCACCCATATGAAATGGGCAGTGATTGCCTAGGAAGAAGTACTGCGGAAAGGGATTTGGATGTAATAGTGGATCACAAGCTAAATATGAGTCAGCAGTGGAACACTGTTGCAAAAAAAGCAAATGCAATTCTGGGGTATATTAACAGTAGTATTGTAAGACACAAGATGTGATTCTTCCACTCTACTCTGCACTGATTAGACCTCAACTTGAGGCCTGTGTCCAGTTTTGGGCACCTCATTTCAAAAAGGAGGTGGAGAAGCTGGAGAAAGTCCAGAGAAGAGCAACAAAAATGACTGGAGGTCTGGAAGATTTGACCTATGAGGGAAGATTGAAAGAGCTGGGTTTGTTTATCCTAGACAAAAGGAGACTGAAAGGGGATATGATAACAATTTTCAGTTATCTAAAAGGTTCTTATGAGGAAGAAGGAAAAAAATTATTCTCCTTAATCACAGATGATAGGACAAGAAGCAAACGGCTTAAATTACAGCAAGGGAGGTTCAGCTGAGACATTAGGAAAAAATTCCTAACTGTCACGGTGATTAAACACTGGAATAAGTTGCCTCGGAAGGTTGTGGAATCTCCTGCATTGGAGGTTTTTAAGAGCAGGTTAGAAAAACACCTGTCGGGGATGGTTTAATGGGGGTGCTTGGTCCTGCCATGTGTGCAGGGAAATGGACTTGATGACCTCTCATGATCCCTTCCAGTTTCTGTGATTCTATGACACTGCTTGGATTCCTCCCAGCACCCCGTACAGGAACCATGGTCCCCAGTGCTTCCTGCCACCACAGAGGAGCCTCTCCCCTCTCCTGCCCCAGCTATGTGACACTAGCTAGCCAGTTTATTAACCAGCTGATCTACTGTTTTTCCTCCTGCAAAGTCAACAATGAAGCAACTCGCTCTGTTGCTGCTCCTCATCTCAGTGACAAGGGGGGAACCTTGTGGTAAGTGGCTAGTTTTTTTTCTTATTTCTGGAAATAATTCTCCCAAACTCTAAGGCAGACTCCTGTCACTCAGAACTAACCCTGAGTCACCTGTTATGTCTACATTCCAGGGCCACAATTTTCAAAGATGGGCACCTAAAGGTCTTGTTCTTCATATTTTGATAGCACCTAGGTGCCGCACTCCTGGACCAGGACTCCATGGTGCTAGGCGCTGTACAAACCTGGAACAGCAAGGTGGTCCTTGGCCCACCCTAAACATAAAATATTTGACCTCAAGTCTAAGTTTCAAAACTGTTGAGCAATTTTTGATGCCAATCTTGAGACACTTTTAAGGGGCCTCAGGTGTCTTAAGTTGGGCACCTAAAATCCAACTGAAAATCATGAACCCAGAAGATTTTCAAAAGCCCCCAATCTCCAGAGGCTTGTATTCAAATCAGTTCTAGAGTCTGTGATTCTCAAATTGATAAAGTTCTCCTACTGCTGATTTAGGGATGTGAAATAGTTCTCAGGTGTACCTATTTTAAATATAGCCATAGGTGTGCTTGCAGCTTTGTGCAGTTGTGTGCAGAGGGGAGGTTCTGCATGACTGAGCATGTCTAAGTTTGTGTCTTTCTGTGGCTCCGTGTCATTGTGTGTGTGGTTTGTATGTCTGGTTGTGTGTATGTGGCTGTGTTTGTCTCTGTGTTGTGTATGATGGGGGGGTTGCTCTGTGTTTATTCCTCTGGGTGTATTCAGTTGTGTGTTATCGGTTGTGTCTCCATGCTTGTGTGTATCTGTGTGTGATTGTTACTCCCCTTGACTATGCCGTGGCTTGGGATCTCTGCACTGAGGGAAGCATGGGCTCTACCAGCCAGGTCCTGTAAATAGTAACGTCTGGAAACTCCTAACCTTGCCTCGCAGACAGGAGTGGGGATGCAACTGTGCTGAAGCTCGCCATCCAGAACCTACTGGACCAGTGGGAGGACACATACGTTAGCCTGACCCCCCAGGGTAACCAGAGCCTGCCCCACAGCTGCAAGCAAATTAAAGCCACTAATTTCAGGGCTGCAGGTAAGTGCAGAGGCGGCATTCCCAGACCTGCAGAAGCTCCTTTTCCTGCTCCAGACCAACTTAAAGACCAGAGCTGGGTCCATTTGGTTCTGATGCACCTGCACATCCCTGTGCTCTGAGTGAGAGCGACCAGCTACCCCAGGGCACGGAAGGGAATCCATTTACCATTGGTGGCTCATTCTGTACGCATCCATGGGCTGATTCCAGCAGGGCCATGACCAAAAATGAGCAGGGCAGGGCCCTTTGTCTGGGGCGAACAAACGGGAGAGTTGTGCACTAAGTACATGTGCAGGGGGCCCACCCTGCTGCTGGAATGACAGGAGACCTCACCTCTCTGCCAGCGCCCTGCTGCTTAGGTCCCTGCCCTGCACAGAAGCTGCTGGCTGAGAAAAGCTCATTGGCACGTCTGCTGAGTCCCACCAGTGTGACCTGATGTTCAGTCTGAGAGTCCGGTGTGGATGCTCAGCTCCCTTGACAATCTGAGTGTAGCCATGGGATGGTGGACTCTTTTCTGGGCTCTGTTCCATGCCTGGGGCAGCCCCCAACCAAGTCACCACAGACTCAGGCTCAGGAGGGGGATCCTGCCAGGAAAAGGGGCCCAGGCTGGAAACTCAAAATGAGGCTTGGGGCTTGTCCTCAGCACAAACAGCTCCTAGGCCGATTCTTGGTTACACTTAGACCTGCTCTGCCCACAATCTGTCCTGGGATCACTCTGTCGGTTTAGGGGATTGATATTCCTGATGTATTGGTATAAATATAGCCCCACTGTGAACACAGTTATACTGGGGAAAAGGTGCCTTCTACAGAGAGCCTTTTGGGCTTCCCATATTGGAATGGCTCTACCAGTATAAAACAGCTTTAAACCAGTATCAACTGCGTCCACACTAAGTGGGGATGCAGCACTTTAACTGCAACAAAATCATTAAAATGCTACAGCTTCTGTGTAGAAAGGCTCAGGCCCTGTCAACTTGCCTGTGGGAGTGCCTGTAATTTGCACGTGCTCTCCACTGCCAGTGAGGCCTTAGTGTCACTGGGAGTCAGGGCACTCTGCCCATGGATACAGACACAAGTCCTATTTCTGTGATTCCAGCCTGGCATCCTGTGGCAATGAACTAGAAGCTTCTCACTGGGCATGTTTCTTATTTAATGGTTGGCTCCGAGAGGACCCTTCCCCTTGCTACAGCCCTGACTGAGCATCATCTTGTCTACCCTTACCTGCTCCACCCTCTGCAGATGGGATTTACACCCTGTGCACCGAAAAGGGTGAGATCTACCAGACCTTCTGCGACATGACCACTGATGGGGGAGGCTGGACCCTGGTGGCCAGCGTGCATGAGAACAACCCTTATGGGAAATGCACTGCGGGCGACTGCTGGTCCAGCCAGCAGGGGAGCAACATCAACTACCCAGAGGGAGACGGCAACTGGGCCAATTACAACACCTTCGGCTCTGCAGTAGGCTCCACCAGCGATGACTACAAGGTGGGTCCACTTCTCCATGGCCATTAGCTACCTGCTGGGGAGACAGGGTGCATTAAAAAGTGGTTGAATTGCAGGTGGGGGGGACAGGCATGTGAGTTAGACAGGAGGGATGAACCCATGGTCAGGGCACAAGTGTAGGGCTTCCCTGCCATGTGACAGGCCCCTTGTGCAACCTGGGGTAAGTCACGTAGTCTCTGTGCCTCTGTTCTCACCTGCACAATTTTGACTGTGCTTCTCTGCCTTGCAAGGGGGTGGGGTGGCTGTGGATAAATATACCATAGCCAGTGGGATGTGGAGGAGTGGCCTGAATAAGTACCAAGGATGTGGCTAAGAGGTTTCAGCAGGGTCCTTGTTTTTCAGAACCCGGGTTATTATGATCTGCAAGCCCAGGACCTGTCTGTGTGGCACGTAACCAACAAGACTCCCCTGAAGGAATGGAAGAACAGGTCTATCCTGAGGTACCACACCACGACTGGCTTCCTGTCCTCAGAAGGAGGGAACCTTTTCAGACTCTACCAGGTGATGGAGCTTGGCTGGGGGCTTTGGAGGAGGCATGTGCAGGAGGGACTAAGTAAGTGGTGCTCCTGGCCCCAGTATAGATGGAGGAACTGGGATGTGCAAATCCTCAACACACTGAAAGTTTCCATGTTGGAGGGTCCAGGGATGGTAATGGGCCAAGGAGTTTTCCCCTCGATGCACCCTGTTTGAATCTGACCATGACCTGGGTGTGAGATGAGCTGACTGGTCTCAGTGGATTGCTTGTGTTCACATACCAAACCAGTCACCCCTCTTGGCACTGATTTGAGGGCAGACTCAGCAGGGAGACTGACTGAATGGCTGACTCCACTTCACACCCTTAGACATAGATGCTTTGGTGTTAGGCCAAGCCCTCAACCCACACTTGGGTTCAGGCGTTCTAGCAGAGGCATCTTCTCAGGGCCATAACGGGAGAAGGGAGCAACAATGCCGGGCGCAGACTGATCCTCACTTATTTTTATTTACCGACTGTATTGTGGCAAGCTCTGTGCAGACCCCATGCTAGGTGCTATATGGATCCAGAACAGAACAAGAGTCCCTGTTCCAAACAATCTCCTATCCATGATAAATCCACCCTAAATGGCAACTTGATGTGTCAGCTTCGCCTGCCCACTGCTGGGGTCACTGGCCTGTGGGGGAAGTTGCACTGACAGAACAAATCACCTGGTGAATATTTGTTAGTCACCGCTCTTGTGTCTGTGCTGGAGCTGCTCTGACATGGGGTCACTGCTTGTCTGTCTTGCAGAAATACCCAGTGAAATATGGTGCTGGCAGCTGCAACATCAACAATGGCCCCACTGTGCCTGTCATCTATGACTATGGCGATGCCCAGAAAACTGCCAGCTATTACTCTCCAAATGGCCGAGGTAAGTGCGGTAGTGACTGTGCGTGTTCTGCCTCTCCACCCGCATAGATCAGTCTTGCCCTTCCAGTTGGGAGGACCTTTGTTTAAGAGCAAGTGAGAAGTGAGAGAGCAAATGGAAAACCCTAGGAGAGAGCCCGGTGTGTAAACGTTTCTCACTTTAACATGCTGCATGGCAACTCAACAAAAAAGGGCTGTGGCATGGGGTGGTCCGTGCTCAGGCTGGTCTGGGAAGTCAGGCCTGAAAAGCTGTTTTGATGAGCAGCTGGAGAATGTGAGGGTGTCCTGGTCACACCTAGTGAGGGCTCAGCCAGGAGAAGAGGATAGCTGGGGGAGGCCAAGGAGACAGGTGGTCTGGGGAGATTTCAGTTTCTGGATAAAGAGCCAGCTAGAAGAGGCATTGGGAGTGGGGGCTGTACCTTGGACCTGGCCCTGGACAAAGGGGGCAGCATGGTAGGATAATCCTGAGATAAGGCCACCCTCCTGACAGACAGACAGACTGGAGACCCAGTCTAGGGGAAGCTCTGAGGATCAGCAGTGTGACAGTGGCTGGCCTGGGGAAGAGCTCTGAAGAGCCAGGAGGGCAAGGGATCTGCTGAGGGCCCAGCTCAGGCAGGTTGGAGCTTAGGTTCCTTTGCATTTATTTGGACCCTGGGTATCCCAGAAGGGGGGAGAATCCAGCATGGCCCGCTCCAAGGGTCCCTCCCCACCCCAGACAGTGGTCACTGCAGCGGGGAGTGAGACAGTGGCTGTAATGACAGATCATGGTCGGCGAAGCGCGTTGAGGTGTTAACTCTCCCTGGCTTCTGGGAGCTGAGAAGCGCAGTACACCAGAAAAAACACACAGACCAGTGACAGTGCTAGGGACAGCCCAGCTGTGATGGGAGCAATTCCCCAGCACATCTGTGGCCAGGCTGGTGTTGCTGATCCTTTGCCATTCCCAGTTCACACACAAGGACGAAGGGGAGCTGTTGGGGTCAGAGCTCTGTCTTTTCTGTCGTCCTGTCCTTGGCAAACCATGGTTCTGACCTCCCCTTTTCTCACACCAGCTGAATTCGTCCCTGGCTATATCCACTTCCGTGTCTTTAATACTGAGAAGGCGGCCATGGCTCTGTGTGCAGGGGTGAAAGTGACTGGCTGTAACAGTGAGCATGTAAGTATCCGGCCAGAGCAGGATTTGGGTTAGAGCATGGGAGAGCTGAGGGCTGGAGTAGAGTGAATAATCTGAAGAAAAACATAATTGTTTTTGGGTCTGCTTAAAACAGCAATGACTGCAAACCCAGAATAGCTGTGGCGGGTGAAACAAAATGTTTTGTTTGACTGAAAGCAGCCTATTTTTCATTTTTGTTGTTTCTGTTTCTTGTATATTTTCTTTTTGCCTCTTTCAAAATAAATGGGCTGCATTTTGAAATGAAATATTTTGAGTTTAGAACGATATATAGTTGGTTGAAACTCTTCAGCAAATTCACCCTGAACTCTCAGACAATTTTGGCTGACCTGAAACTGCATTTTTCAGCCGATAAACTGTTGGTCAAAATGTTTACCCAGCTCTGATAATGAGTTGTGGAATTGCCTAGCAGCACTGCAGAGCTGGTGACTGCCCATGGACTCTTTTAGCTCTGCACTGGTGCAGGGTGGGTTTGGTTTATACCCCCTGTGCCAGCAGGAACAGCTGTATCCATGGAGGCAATTATCCTTCAGAGGTAGGCTGGGGTCCTGATGTTTCTTCTGTCCTTTGGGGGCCATCGGGAGAGGACCAGCTCACAGGCTCCTGTTTTCAGAAGGGAAAACTGCTGGGGATGTGGATGCATTTTCTGGTGCACTGGGTGACCAGCCTTAGCAATTGTCTGAGCTGCATCAGCCAGAGCTAGTTACTAGCCCACATTTCCTCAACTGACCTTGTCTTACTCTGAAGAAATGGCACATCCTGCTAGAGGGGAATCAAAGTTGCAGGCCTTTGCATGTGAAACTTGAGATCTCAGTTTGGTTCTAGGGGAATTAGCTTTTTAAGGGGCCATCCAATAGCAGCAGCTTAGAGTCGTGAGTTGAGTCCCTATGTCCAGATATTGCAGTTTATGAAAGAGGATAATGCCTGGCCTTTCTCTAATTCCTCATCCAGCCCCCTCTGTCAGGCTGTGTCTATCTGCTGAGCAATGTTCAAAGAAGGATGGGTAGGAGAACATCAGATAGTCAGAGTTATAGTGTGAGATCTGTGGGCAGGTAATGTCTCCCTCTTCTCTCTATAGAACACCCTAGTGCCATGGGTCATGACCCATGGTTGGAGCTTCTAATAACTAACATATATCACCTAGCACCAGGGATTCTGGCTCATGGCTGGCGCTCTGAAGCTCAGTGCAAACAAAAAAGCAAGGAGTCCTGTGGCACTTAAAGACTAACTAGTTTATTTATTGCGTGAGTTTTCGTGTGAGAAAATCCCACTTTGTCAGACACTTTGAAGATGAGAGAACTTACAGAATGGGAGGAAAATAAATGCAGGGAAGTGTAAGTCATAGGATCAGGTCACATTGTATCAGCAAATCAAAACCATTGTTAAGATTCAAACTCTGGGAAACGGCATATAGAGGCAGGTAAGGTCAAATCACCTGTTGTAATGGGAAAAGAATTCATTCGTGGACAAACAACATGCCTTACACCATAACCTCAGCCGTGCAAAACGCTATGCCATCGAGAGCCTCAGAAAGAACTCTGACACTATTATTAAGGAGGGTGACAAAGGAGGTGCTCTTGTCATCATCAATAAATCAGATTATGATCAGACTTACAAACAACTCTCCAACACAACATTCTACAAACCACTTTTCTCTGACCGCAGTGAGGAATACCAAAAGAAACAACACCACCTACTCAAGAAACTCCCTGAGGCATCACAGTAAATAATAAGGACAGACACAACACCAGAACCCTGACCAGGGATATTCTATCTACTACCAAAAATCCATTAAAAAAGGAAACCCTGGACGCTCTATCATCTCAGGCATTGGCACTCTTACAGCAGGTTTATCTGGCTATGTGGACTTCCTCCTCAGACCCGATGCTATCAACACTCCTAACTATCTTTGAGATACCATGGACTTCCTAAGGAAAATCCAATCCATTGGTGAGCTTTAGAAAACACCACCCTGGGCACTATGGATGTAGAAGGTCTTTACACTAACATGCTACACAAAGATGGATTACAAGCTATTAGAAGAACCACTTCAGATGATAGCATAGCACACCTTGTGGTTGAACTTTGTGACTTTGTACTCACTCACAACTGTTTCAGATTTGAGGATAATTTATACCTTCAAGTCAGCGGCACTGCCATGGTTACCCGCATGGCCCCACAATTTGCCAACATTTTTATGGGCGACTTAGAACAATGATTCCTCAAGTCTCATCCCAAAGGACATCTCCTCTACTCACACTACATTGATGACATCTTCATTGTCTGGGCCCATGGTAGGGATGCTCTTGAAGATTTCCACAGACATTTCAATAATTTCCACTCCACTGTTAAACTTAGCTTGGAACACTCCACACAGGAGATACACTATCCTATAATGAAAGCCTACTGGTCATTATAGTTACCTACATCCCTTGAGCTTCCACCCAAAACACATCGCACGATCCATTGTCTACAACCAAGCCCTAAGATACAATCACATTTTCTCTGATCCCTCAGACAGAGACAGACACCTTCAGGAGCTCTGTCAAGTGTAAGAAAAATTATATGTAATCTCTTCTGTAGGACAGTGAGAAAGGTGCTAAAGTGTAGGCCTCGTTGGAGCCGTGGGTTGCTATGGTAGTGGGGTCGTTTCTCTGGCAAGTCATGTATCTAAGTTTCTTTAACAAGCGGCCTAGAGTTAATAGTTAAAGTGTGTTATCTCCCCTTTCTCATGCTTTTTCTCCTGACCATCTGAACAAGGAATGTAAGCTAAACTGTCCGTCTTTGTTCTAACTGAAAAGGGAGTATTACCTCCTATCTCCTGCTCACCCTTCTTGGCACCACAGCCTCACAAGAATGTAAGGTCAGCATCTCTAGGCAGAAATTAATGAGTTTGCAGGTACTGCGGCTGCCCAGGATAATGCAAATGATGTCAACAGTAAACAGAGGCGGGGATAATTATATGCATTCTTTAATCATTAATATGTATTTAATAATGTTAATGTAACCATATAAGGGTCTCTAAAACATTGTCAATCATGTAAGCATTATCATAGCATTATCATACTGTACTGGATAAAAGTGTTGTGATGCTGCCCCTCGGGGCTCTCTCTTGCACTCGAGTTGTTGGGGGGGCCTGCTCAGAGGGGCTAGCACTTCTTTGCTGTCCTCTGCTGCAGTTCCTTTTGTTATTCAGCTGAATAATAAATCCTGAACCACACCTCGTTCTCTGCTCATTGGAGTCTCGGCTGGGAACGGGTCTGCTTCATTGGGGAGGCTCTGGTGTGCCTCTTTCTGAACTTGAGGGCCAGAGTTAGATTTTTTTCCCCCACACAAGCTTTCTTAAAACTACAGTACCCAGCTGCAGAAGTGAAGAAACAGATTGACAGAGCCAGGTGGGTATCCTGAAGTCAACTTCTATAGGAGAAGCCTAAGAAAGAAAACAACAGAATGCCACTAGTCATCACCTACTACCCTGAAGTCAGACTTTTATGACAGATCACTAAGGACCTACAGCCTATCCTAAAAGATGATCCCTCAGTCCTCTCAACCCTTGGGAAACAGACCTCTCCTTGCCTACAGACAGCCCCCTAATCTTAGACAGATACTCACCAGCAACTACAGACCTAACGACAGAACCATTAAACCAGGCACATGCCCCTGCAACAAACCACATTGCCAACTTTGTCCCCATATCTGCACAAAAGACACTATCATAGAACCTAATCAAGCCAGCTATTCCATCAAAGGCTCATTCAGCTGCTCTGCCACCGATGTGATGTATGCCAGAAAACCCCCCACACCTTATATATTGGACAAACAGGAAAATCACTGCAAAAGAATAAATGGGCACAAAGCTGACATCAGAAATCACAACATTCCAAAACCAGTAGCTGAGCACTTCCATCTTACTAATCACTATGTTGTGTCTGCTAACAGCTGTGCTCAAGCATGTCACAAACACATCAGGACTTTAAAGAGAAACAGCAGAATTGGAACTGATATGCAGATTCAAATGTGAGAAAGCAGCATTAAATTGTAACTATGGATTCTTCCCCCATTACAACAGGCGATTTGACCTCACTTTCTTCTGTGTGCTGTTTCCCAGTGTTTGAATCTTAACAACTGCTTTGATTAGCTGTTTCAGGATGACCTGATCCCATGACTTACACTTCCCGGCATTTATTTCCCTCCCATTCTGTAAGTTCCCCCATCTTCAAAGCATCTGACAAAGTAGAATTTTCTCCCATGACAGCTCATGCAATAAAAAAATTTGTTACTCTTTAAGTGCCACGGGACTCCTTGCTTGTTTTGTTGAACTAGACTAATATGGCTACCCCTCTGGAATGGAATAAATGATAAAAATGCAAACTCAATGGCCCAAGCCCTCCTGGCTCTGCCCCGTGTGCTGACATTTACACCATTGCAAAGGGAGTGTCAAAAGCTAGCTAGCATTTGGGGCCAGTTGCACTGGTGTTAAATGACTGCACAGGACAATGGAGACTCAGGTCCCAAAGACTTAGGAAGGAATTTAAATCCTTATGCTTCAGGGCACTAGCTAACCACTACCTGTGGGGGGTCAGGATGTAACTTTCTTTGTGGGCTGATTATTTGCCAACTGGCTATTGCCGTATTTCTTGCATCTTGTGAAGCAGCTGGCACTGACCTAGAGACAGCAGAGTGGCGATTTAGTCTGCTGTTCTGTTCCTCTGTGACAATTCCTCTGGTCTTTCCACAGCACTGCATAGGCGGAGGAGGGTTCTTCCCAGAAGCGAACCCAAATCAGTGTGGAGATTTCCCGTCCTTTGACTGGAATGGCTATGGAACCCATCAGCACTGGAGCGTATCCAAGGAGATGATTGAGTCCGCAGTGCTGCTGTTCTACCGCTGAGTCTGGAGAGGCCAATGGTCCCCAGTGACTGAAGCTGCTTGATTTCAGTCAGTGATGCTTCCCTGGCTTTGAACTTTGACATCTGCCATGCAAATAAAGAGTCTGAAGTGGTTGGGGTCTTGGCATGATTTGCTCGTCTGGTGCCCCAGAGAAGGCCGTGGAGATCTCAGCACCAGTCAGGATGAGACACTTCTGTCATTGTTAGTGACTATTTCCTTTTAGCAGTAATGCGAGCACAGGGCGTTAATATGTCATGATCTTCATCTGTAGGTCTCAAAGCACTTTACAAAAGAGAGTAGTAGCAGTCCCATTTTAGATGGGGAAGCTGAGGCACACAGTTGCGGAGCTGAAGAAACTGAGGCACAAGGCAGTGATTTGCCGATGATCTCCCACTCTACTGCAGGTCAGTAGCAGAGTGGGAAATAGATAGGTCTTCCGAATCCAGGCCAGTGCTCTGTTCCCTAGAGCAAGGGGGTATCAATCTTTTTTTCCTGGGACCCACTCTGAAAATATTTTGGGCTATGACAGCCCGGCTGCACCACCATACCATGGCACCTTTACTTCTCTGCTGCTGTTGGTGGCAGTGCTGCCTTGAGAGCTGGGCACCCAGGCAGCAGTCCCTGCTCTCCCAAACACCTGCAATCATCTTGTGAGCCCACCTTTGGGTCAGGAGCAGCTGATGACAGCCACATGTTTCTGTGCATCAATAAAATGGAATTAAATAAGAATGATTGAAATGACAGAAACCAACAGTGTAAGGGCATCAAAGGCTGATCTGAATGACAAGCAAAGTTCAGCTATACAGGAAAAATTGTCTAGAATTAGGGTACAACCCTGGGGCTTGGGGAAATGGGGTCAAGATCCTGCTTTGCCATTGTCTTGCTGTGAGGCAGTAGACAGGTCCTGGAGGCCCAGAAAAACCTTTAAGATCTTAGGTCTCCTAATGGCCATTGAAATCAACCAATGGTAAACCTGCCATTGGCTTTAATTGTAGATAGGGTCCTGTGTGTTGCAGGTCCCCATCTGTACACAGGACGGGGGTATTAACTCTGCCCTGCCTCACAGGATGAGGTTCAGTGTATCAAAGGCTGCTCGGATGCTGTGGTGATGGGGACCATGTGAATACCTATGACACAGAGCCAATGACCTCAGAAGGGACAAACGAAGTGATAGGGTGAGGCTGTCCCCATATCAAGGTGCTCTCTCCACACTGGATGATTCCTTGACTCACTGATCATTGCATAGAGTGCAAAGCAAATGCACTATTTTAAACAGCACCAATTTAAAAAATATGAAGAAAATGGGAAAGGTTAAAGGAAAACACCTCTTGCCACCTGAGGACCCAGGGACCCCATACCCAGTGTCTTGGGGGTGGGGTGGGGTGGACGACACTCACAGCCAGCTCCTCACACATCTCAAGCCTCCTGTCCAGACCCTGGCTGCGCTACTGGCACACTGCAGGTTGGATATTTGCTCTGGCGGTGGCCACATGCCCCCATGCTTGAGGGGGGCAGGGGCCTTTTCCACAGCATCGACCTCCGTCAGGATCATGATCCCCCACCCTGGCCAGCCTGCAAGGATTCTTGGTTGGTGGCATCTCCCTGTACCGGGCCCTCTGCTCTGGGTCCCCCTTGCTCTCCTCAGTCACCCATTGCACCTGGCTTCAGATGACTCCGGCCCCAGTCATAGTCCCAGCCCCTCTAGTTCCCATGGGGTCCGTTCCCCACCTTGTAAGGGGACAAGTGGTTGGTGATGTCTGTGCTGTGGTGGCCCTGCATCTCTATAATCCATTTGTCCCTCAGACAGATGCTGAATTCGACTTTCCGGGGGGCAGCCGGAGCGCAGACCACCACCTTCAGCCCTCTATTGCCAGCTGGCTGCCTAGGATGGCAGGGAGGTCTTCCGCCGAGTGACCCAGCAGACCTAAATTCATGGACAAAGCAATAGCTGTATTGCTTGCCCATGGACTTGTTTATTCTGGGCTCGTTCTTCTGCCTCCCCCTGGCCACCTGTGGAGAAAGAAGCCCACATTAAGAGGGTAGTTACCCTCACAGATTACCTCCTGGGCTCCAGGCGGTTCTGTAGCTCTGTCAGGGCCCAGATCCTCAAAGGATACATATACACTGCAATCTGGAGGTGTGATTGCAGCATGCCTAGACAGACCCCAGAGAGCTATGATCAAGCCAGCTCTGGGAGCAGCAGCAGCAATGGGAAGCCACTCTTCCCCAATGGTGTCCTGCAGCTGTGAGTTCTGCAGGTTGAATATCCCATGGTACAGATACAGAGCAGGCCCATGGTCTATAGCCTGTCAATGCTGCAGTGACATTCACCATTCCAGGGAGTGGGTTTCATTAGTGTCTCCGTGGATCTGAGTGGGACCTGTCCCCATGGTAGGATGCGACTTGGGGTTCAGAGTTGCTCCCTGTTAGCTGTACAATGCTGTGAACCCATTTTCCTTCTCCCTCATCTCTGGGCACTGGGAGTGCTTCCTCTTGGCTGCCTCTAGCTGTCCTTTTGTCCCACAGGCAGTGGCCCTGTGCAGCTCTCCCTGGACCTCATGACAGAGGAACTGTGAGCTGTTCATCAGCTGAATGGCCAACAGGAGGAATTTGAAGCTCATGGTTCCAGACAAGGTAAGGAGCCATTTCCCACTGCCTGCTGCCCTGAGCCATCACCCCAATCCCACTCGGAGTTAAGAAGACCCATGAAACACCCTCTCTCTGGGAAAGCAGGATGGGTTTTTGGTGACGTAGAAGGGCTAGCCAGTGTCATTGGGTGGCAGCAGTGAGGTGTGACTGTATTGGAGCACTCTTCCATCTACCCACACATGCTATGTCTACACTAGGGCCTTCTGTCAGCACAGCTATACCCATATAGCTGTTAGGCAGGTAAGTCGCTCAGGTGCTCATGGCAATTTTACCCTCCATGCCCCTTACCCTCCACTCTTCTTCTGTCTTGTCTAATTTGATTGGGTACGTCTACACTATGTGTTTAAGTCGACTTAAGGGCCCTTAAGTCAACTTAAACAGAGCCCTGTCTATACTGCAGGGTAATAAAGTTGACTTTAGGGTCCAGTAAAGTTAACTTTATAAGGTCCACTTATAAAGTTGACTTTACCATTAAGTCGACTTATTAAGTCAACTTAAGGCATGTGGACTCACTAAGTCGACTTAATAAAGTCGACTTAGTGCAGTGGGGCCACTAAGTCAACTTTATAAAGTCGAATTAAGCCAGGGCTCCCATTTAAATTCGACTTTATAAAGTCAACTTAATGTAGTGTGGACTCAGTAAGTTGACTTAATATGGTTTACTTTAAGTTGACTTTAAGTAGACTTTATT
>ML682099.1:3742811-3757069 GCA_007922195.1 Podocnemis expansa
AAGGGGCCAGAGTGTAAATGAGAATCTGGCTCAGTGTAGACATGTTCCAAAGGGATAGCTGTGTCAGTCCAGTTCAGCAAACCAAACGAAGAGTCCTGTGGCACTTTTAAAGACCAACATATTTATTTATTTATTTATTTATTTATTTATTTATTTAAATTATTTAAAATTAAAAACAAATCTGTTGGTCTTTAAAAGTGCCACAGGACTCCTTGTTTAGTTGGCTCAGCATATATGCCTTTCATTCACTAGGGCAAGTTAAAGACACATCCAAAAGCCTTTCAAAATCAGAATATTTTTATTTAGTAACTTTTTTTTCCAAACAGAGGAAAAAATAAGAGAAAATTCTCTCCTCCTCTCCCCCCACACCCAGTAAAATCAGGGTTTTAGTGTGAAGTCTTTCCAGTGGATAAAAACATCTCTTCCCTAATTATATAGATCTATATATTATTTTTTTTCAGTACATAATTAACAGACAAAAATAAAACATTTTTTCTTTTTAAATCAAATGTGTTAATACCCAGATGAATTAAATTCGCGATAGTGGGTTCGCTTTAACATTAGGCAGGTGTACATATGTAGGCACGTCCATGTACGAAGTACAAATATAAATGTGTCATGCCACTAAATCAGCTTCTGTTGCTGCTGGTGATTGTGGCATAAACTCCTTGTTAAAACATGACAGCTCACTCTAGCTCAGAGGAACTACTGACAGATGTGAATACAGATAGAAAAAGTTCAACAGTATCTCAAAGCTTTATGTCTGATTATCATATAGAACTATTAAATGGCTAAGCCCCCTTTTTCCTTCTTCTCCTCAAAGAAATATACCCTATGCTAATCATTAAGTGGCTTCTATTTATTCCTCTGGCTCATCTGTGGCTGTGCAGATTGGTTTATTAAAGGACATGTGACCCCTCAGCCAGAATTCAAGCTGGATCAAAAGTGGGGGAAATAATTGTAAATCGAGAAAAATCCATGCTGAGATCTGTATAGCAGGTCCCAGATTGCATGTCCGTTATATAGTCTCACGTAAAATTCTCAGCTACGTGCAGTTTTCTTATGTCTCGTAATTTTGCTCAGCTCTGAGGTCACTCTGTTGTTAACAGCAGTGATTTTCCCATTTCATATTTTGTTATGAGCTGCATACCAACTGTGGGGCTGCACAGAAAACAAGAAAAAAATGTGAAATTATTGCATTTTTCCCCTGTCACTGTGAGGGGGTTGCTTTTCTTTTTTTGTTTTTGTTTTGGATTGTGATTTCAAACTGCAGTGCAAATTTTGTCAAAGTTTTATATTTCAGTGAAAACCATCAAAATTTCAATGACATTTTAATCAAAACTTCAAGAATTACTTTTATCAAAATTCCAGATTTCAGTTAAAATTTCCATTAAAATGTTGACCCCTTCTTTACTGAAATGTTGCTGCGTCTAACTAATTCTGTTTTCAAAAATTTACACATCAATGTAAATTTCCACCTAAATTTCAACAATTTTTTTGTCACCATTTCATAGTTCAACAAAATGTCAGCATTTCAATAAGTATTTTTGTCAATATTTCACTAATATTCTTGTCCACATTTCGAATTTGGATAACACTTTTCACTGAAATTTCAGAATTCCAAATTTTCTTGCTGGCTCACCTGAATTTGTCCCTTGACCTTGCTGGAGTTTTGTGCCTACTCCTCAACCCTCTGACAACAAAGTGCTTGATAGTTTTGTTAGATCTTCCTAACAAAATAAAGATATATATTTCATTTATAGAAATTTATATATTTCAATAGATATTTTATATGGAGAGCAGAGATGTGCTCCCTCTTTCTATCTTACATTACATCACTTTGGCACTGTGTCTGCAAGAAACCAGTCCAGCTCTATAACAATGTAGATCTGAGGTGAAGCCAAAAAAACACACCTCGACCTCCATTCTGCTTTAGCAGATACCAGCATCATTGGCCATTTAGCATACAGGTCCCCTAGAAACAGAACCCACCAGCCTCCAAGCAGACTTGGCTTCAAAAGGTATCCCAAAGGTAGAAACCATTGTTCACCAGCCCTTCAGGATCTCAGGGTGGAGGCAGGAAGCATTCTGAATCCAAATGGAAGGGTTATCTAGATAGGCTTGGGCTAAATAAATAACATGGCAACAACGTCCCGGATTGTGTCACTCAGCTCTGCCACTGACACACCTCTTCTTCAGATCGTATCTAGAGCGACACATTGCAGCGGAGCAGTGAAAGTGCCAAAATGTGAGGGTTCCCAGGGCTTCTCAAGAACCCTCTTCCACATGCTACATCTGGCCCTAGGGTTGTGTGATTGGGACCTTAACCCCAAACTCGACACCAAGGTGGCATCCCCCACAAACCCCAGGCGGATTTGAAATTTGGCCCTGGTTTGTGAATGTCTGTGGCCATTTTCCACAATCAGAGTTGAGAACTTGTCTGACTGAACAAAACCCAAAGCCTCATTCCAACTGATTTACAAAGCCGGACAATGCAGTGTTCACAAAGACGCAATATCTGTCAATCTAGATCTATACAATCTCTTTCCCTGTCTCTTAGACATAATATATATATTAATAAAGAATACACAATTTATACAGCGATATGTAATATTATAAAATCTTCCTAGATATGCTTCTGTATATATATAGGGAGAGAGTCTGTAGAAGTATTGTATGCTAGACTAATACATATTATTAATGTTTATGACACCTTTCCTGTGTTTGATGATGCTTGACCACAGTGGTTTTTCAAACTTAGAGTCAAGACCCTGTACTGCATTGAAGAACCTCAAGTACTGGGTCATGGTGCCCCCTGCTGCCACCACCGAAAGACTGGAATGCATTGCTCAATGATGCAATTGTTGGATCACAGGCATAAATCATTTTTTTAACTGGGTCCCAAGAAAAAAGTCTGAAACCCACTGCTTTACCATAACACAGGAACATTGGTATATAACATGTGCACATCTACAGCTAGTCAAAACAAACATAGACTCCTGTGTCATTTTAAAGACTAACAAATTTATTTATCATATGAGCTTTTGTGTGAGAAAACCCCACTTTGGCAGACTCTTGACGGGCTAGTCTTTAAGTGCCACAGTCCTCCTTGTTTGTTTTGCTGAAACAAACTAGCATGGCTGCCCCTTTGGAATTTGTATATAGCTCATGATTCTGTGTCACTGTGAATACTCTCTTTTTCACACCTTGCATCCTGTCTCCTCTTCTCATAACATGTCAGAGTTGATTTGAAGTGTGTGTGTATGTGTATATATATGCAGTGTTTTGTTTTTTGTTGTGTGTGTGTGTGTAAAAGGTGCTGGTACTCCTTTTCCCTGAAAAACAAACAAGGAGTCCTGTGGTACCTAAAGACTAACAAATTTATTGATTGCCATGAGCTTTCATGGGAGAAAATCCTGTGTCCCTGCCCCAGCTCAGCAGTGGGGCTGGCAAAAAAGATGCTGGTACGTAATCCATGCCCCTGCATGCCATCACACAAGAAAAGCACTGTATATATGTATATGTGTGCATATAGATGCATGAATCTGTGTATGCGCCAGTGTGTATGTGTGTCTATGCTCTCCATTTTCTGCTCATGTGGATGAGATTATTTAATTCCCTTTCATTTATTTAATGGTCATTTTAAAAGAAGCAGCTGCACAGCTGCACATTGTTTGTGTAGTGAGACGGCCAGGCTTGCTTCCATGCATCCCCATATGTCATGTCCCTATGCATGGTTTTTCTCCCTGCATTGTCATGAGTCTGTTAGTCGGGATGAGCAGGACAACAGCAGACACATGGCAAGACATCCATTGTTGCACACACAGAGGAATGACATTCCCTCCACTCCCAACACTCCCCCTCATTCCACAGGCTGGACCCATGCTTGATATAATGGTAGTGGCCCCCACCTGCTCTAATTGTAAGTGACGGCGACACCTTTCTTCTCCATTTACTTCCCGTGGGGGCTCTGAGAGACTTCCTTAGTCTGTAGAAATGAGAGTGGCATCCCCAGGAGTCACACAGATCAGGAAAATACCCAACATTCCTGCTTCCCTCTTTCAAAAGGACTTACCTACAGGAATGCCTGATCGATGGCAGGGCCACCATTTCAGATTTTGGTGGTGGTGGTGGTGGGCAACTGTAATCATGATTCCAGGGGCTACTTAGGCCCCAGAAAATTCTGACTTCCTTGGGGGCAGATATTAACTTGGAAATTAACTGACAGGAACACTGTATCTAATTCCTATATAAAGAAACAAAGCTAAATAAGTATTAGACCCAGTTGCCTCTAATATTAACATGTTGTGACCTCTTATGTTGAGTCACTTAAGGGACACTGGATGGATTTAAAATTTTCATGTATATTTTTACTTTGTGACTGATGCTTGAATACAACAACTGAAACAATGGTAGGGAAATCTAGATTTCTTTCTATCATTTAGGCTACTTACTTTTTGCTGTTCACCAAGCTTGGAGTAGGTCATTTAACTTTCAAAGCACTCAGCTAGGGAAAGGCCCTGTGAATTTATACGACACCTGCTCAAGATCGTAGGGAATTTTATCATACTGCAAATAATAGACTAGAAACTGACTTTAAATAAGAATGAAACTGACACTTTCAGGTCACTTTCATGGAATTGCCAACTCCACATAACCAAAAATCATGAATTAGGTCCACCAAAAATCATAAGATTGGCTTCAAAATCATGAGCTTAGGTTAAAAATAATAGATTTGGTGTTCTTTTTATTTGTCTTCTGCTTTTTTGACCCTTTAGGGTGCACTGGGGTCACATTTTGAAACTTTCTCCACAGCTATATGGGTTAGAAACTTTCTTTTCCTTTAAGAAGGCTGAAGTAATCACATAGCCACTGGACTCCAGAAGCAGGGTCTTTAAGGAAAATAATCATGAGACTCAAGAAAAAATCATGAGCTGGCAACACGGGAGTCGATTTAAGACTATTGGCAGTTACTTTCCAGAAGGTTCTTAAACACAACACTACAGTCACTGAGCTGCGATTCTCACAAGAGAATATTTAAAACCAAGCACTTAGCAAACTCCACATTTGAAGTTGAGAAAAAAAATCAACTCTTCTGAGTTATATCAGAGCCATGGCAGTCAGGAAAGAAAAATAAATCGGCACAGCAGTGTTGGGCAGGTCTTCCTCTTGTCCCAATCCTTAGGTAAAACTTCTCTTGCCATCAGCGCCTCCATTCACAACTGTATCAGACCTCCTTCTTTTCAGAGTGTAATCTTGGTTCAGAGCCACTTGGTTGTTTTTCTTTTGATTCTCTTGCGTTTTCTCTTCTGCAAGCACACAACTCCTTTCCTGCAGAACAAACAAGGAGTCTGGTGGCACTGTTAAAGACTAACGAATTTATTTATCGCATGAGCTTTCATGGGAGAAAATATCACTTCATCAGATGCTAAAAGATGGAGAAGTGATTCCTGTCTACAGGCTCATCTAAGGATATATGGATCATTAATCCAGTTACCAGCCTGGTACTTAATCTGTATGACCCTGCCTCTGTTTGTAAATGAAATATTGACTCCTTGCCCCAGGGGCACAAGCTAGGACTCAGCCCTTTTCCACTACAGAACTCTGAGGGGCTAGGCCATGCACCTGGATCAGGCCTCCTGTACAAAGGGGGCACTTTCCCCTTTATCGTGCCTAAATGGCACCCCTTGTTGAGGGATAGGTTTGAATACAGTGGGAGATGCAGCCCCAAGCACATCAAAACACTTGCCGCCTCTGAAAATCCAGGGACTGTCCCAGGCCACATGCCAGTTCTCATCCTGGGGCACTGGACGGCAGGTGGTGGTTTGTTGTTATTGTAGAGTTGCTTGTAGGGGTTGCATTGCATGTGGTGCTTGTTATCCTGCTGTCACTTGTAAAGGCTGAGCTGCTTACTGTGTTTTTTCCCAGTGTGACTCCTTCAAGAAACCCAATTGCCTGGCCTTTGAATGCCAGATATTGTGCCAACAAGGGAAGACGACAGCTCTGTTTTGGGTGTAGGTTTCACATCAGGATTCTTGCGGTGTTGAGAAGAAGGACCTGCTGTAGGGTGGCAGATAAGACAGCAGGAGTTCTCAAATCCCACGTGTCATCATTTACACCAAGGCCAAAGTGGGTGTGAAATGCTCTTATTGCTGATTGGGTGGCACCTCACACACTTTGTCCAGGGGTAAGTGATGGTGCGAGGGGCAAGGCAGTGGGGAATCAGGCCCTGTTTGTTTGTTGAGCCCTCATGTATTTAACTGAACTCACTCAGTTACTCCATGGCTCCTTTGCACAGCTCTGGCAGTGCAGGCAGGATTCAGATTATGGCACCACCACTTTAAGACCCCTGCTACCAGTGTAATGAGGACTAGCATGGCTGAGAATCAGCAGTTGGTGTGGCCTGGGTGTAGCTCTCTGGCTAAGTGTGTCGCGTTCATCCTCCCATGACTGGTCTGTATAAATATACACTAAGAGCCCACTCATAGCAGTTAAGGCATTAACTTCTTTATCTCACGAACCTGGACCGTACCTTTCGGTTTTGAAGGTGCCAGGTTGATCCTACTCAGCTCGGAGCCTGGGAGAGTCATCACTGGAGTCCTATTTGCAGTCAAGTGGTATGCACTTTTCCCCTTGGCTACATAGTGAATGAAGGTTGCAGTTTGGGGCTGGGGGTTCAGTGAGGCTGGAATTGTAGGGGGGTTTGTTGTGTGCACCAGTCTCTGTAGGTGAAACTGATATTCCCCTGACTTCAGTGGTGCGCTTCCTAAGGATAACTCTGGCATCCTTTCAAACCTGAACTCTGGCTGTTCTCCCAACCTTAGACTCTCTGTATTATGGCCATAACTTATGGTGTTCTTCACTTTATGTTAAGTTGGTGTACAGTATAGCTGTGTTTTGCTGAGTATCTTCTATGTTTTGCTCCACGGCTAGCTGCATTTCAGTGGTTGGCGAAATTTTCCCTTGCCTGCCTCCCCGGACAGTTGTCAGACTTCATTAAATGATGTTTGAGATCCGTGGAAGAAAGATGCCAGAGGAGAGCAAGCCATTGCTATAACAACCACAACAAGTCAGAGCTTTGGTTTTATGATGCATGATGTGATCTGGTTTGGTAAAGTGAAAAAGCTAGTTCTGAATCTCTCAAGCAGAGTTCCAAAGGGGCAGCCGGGTTAGTCTAGTTCAGCAAAACAAGAAAGGAGCCTGGTGGCACTTTAAGACTAACACATTAATTTATCACAGGAGCTTTTGTAGGAGAAAATCCCAAGCATCTGACAAAGTGGGATTTTCTCCCATGAAAGCTCCTATGATAAATACATTTGTTAGTCTGTTAAGTGCCACCAAACTCCTTGATTGTTTTTCTCAAGCAGAGGTCAGTGGACTCAGACAGGAAAGAGAATACAGAAATGTTTCGAGCTTTGAGAAAAGTCTAGAACTTTTCTAAAAATCATCAAGGTTTTATAATGTTCCTCAGGGCTGTCGCTGGCTGGGGGAGGGACCCGGGGCATGGGCCCAGGCACTGCTCCTGGCTGGCAGGCCCCGCCCCCAGCCTACAGGCCCCACCCCCAGCTAGGGACAGGGCCAGGTGCTGCTGCGCTGCTGCGGCTGCAGCTGCAGGCAGCCAGGCCCCACATCCCCGGTGGGGGACGGGGCTGCTATGGCCGCGGCCATGGGCAGCTAGGTCCCGGATCCCCGGCCGGGGATGGGGCAGCAGGTGGCCAGGCCCTGGATCCCTGTAGGGGGACGGAGCCACCGCGGCTACCAGTGGCAGGGCCCCGGATCCCTGGCAGGGGATGGGGCTGCCGTGGCCAGGCCCCGGATCCCTGGCTGGGGACGGAGATCTGGGGCACTGGTGCTGGGGTTTGGGGCACGTGCCCCGGCAAGCCCAGTGCCAGCAACTCCCCTAATGTTCCTTATCAAACACTTCTTCTAGTTTTGCACTTTCTCAGTTTGGTCTCTTCCCTGGCCCCCATGTCTGCTTTCCTACAAAGGGGTACATCTACACTGGAGACTTAGGTTGACTTAAGGAAGCTTAAGTTGACCTACAGACCCCTGAGACCACACTGGGCTTTTATTAAGTCAACTTAAGCACTTCCTTAAGTCAACTTAATAACACCAGCTCGTAAGGTTGACTTAATGCTTAACTCAACCTCATTAAGTTGTCTTAGGCCAGTGTAGATGGGGAAAAGCCCTTAAGTCAACCTATTTGGCCTCCAGGTGCCCTCCCAGAGTTCCTGGCCACCAAGAAGGGTTGACCTAGCACCTGCCCTGTGGAGACAGGCCGTTGACAGGCGTTTTCAGTGTGGCTTGTTAGTCAACTTAACAGCGCCTCCAGTGTAGAGATACCCAAGGGACTATTTCACTACAGAAATTTTTTTATAGTTGCTAAATTTAACTGTCAACCTATTAAAAAATCCCATGGAAATTCTTTAAGCACAAAAGAGGGGTTTTTTTTGTTTTTTTTTTTAATATTCCTTTTCTTTCTCCTATATGGAACAAAGCCCTTAAGGTTCTAGAATCCTAGGGTACATCTACACTGGAGCCTTAAGTTGACTTAACCTCCCTTAAGTTGACTTAAGGAAAGACATATCCACATTGGACTTTTGTTGAGTCAACTTAAGCACTTGCTTAAGTTGACTTAATAACTCCAGCCCTTAAAGTCAACTTAAGCATTAAAGTTGACTTTATTAAGTCAACTTAACACATTGTAGATAGGGTTGTCTACAACACTGTAGGCTTTGTTAAATCAACTTAAAAAAGTCAACTTAACAGAGCCCGCCAGTGTGGACGTAGCCTTTAAGTAGACTTTGTTAAGTTGACTTAACTTTTAAGTCAACTTTGTTAAGTCAACTTAAAATCAACCTTGTTAAGTCAACTTAACTGAGCCCTCTAGTGTAGACATAGCCCTAGAGCCCAGGAGATGATGCAGGTGTTGAAATCGCGAACCCATTTTGCAAGACTCCAGAGACTAGACTCCAGAAAGCTGTAAGCATATAAATGAAGTGACCCAGGGGTTCTCCTCCCAGACGGCAACCATACTTTCAGCAGATTCCTGCAACGTGCAATTAAATCAGCTGCACAAAATAAGGATATTTCAGATTCTAACTCAGGCCAAGCTAAAGCTTGATCCAAAAATGGAAGCTCTGTGGTCTAACTCACAGCCTAGCTTAAGACACAGCGCTGAATTTGTGGTACTCTCTCTTTTCCAAACAATTTTAGTTTTATCAACAGCTGCTGCAGACAGGCCTGGCTTCACATGGGTGTCACTACTGCTGCTTTAGCCTGACCCAATAGGTTTATTTGATGGATGAGAGATAACAGTGAGGGCCAAACCATATGTGGTCATTTGCTTAAACTGCCAGGTCCTGAGGGGAGGAACCGTCTTTTTGTTCTATGTTTGTGCAGTGCCTAGCACAACTGGGTTCTAGTCCAAGACTACCCCAATACAGAATAATTTAAGAACGCGTGCCAGGGATTGTATTAATAAGTGCATAACTCTCAACATTTTGGCTAAATCCCACTTTGGGTAATGACATATTTGGCCAAACTAAATTCCTCCAGCATAAACAGATAAAACATCTCTCTTTACTTCCTGCCTTAAACAGTGATGCAGTGTTAAACAGCTGCCGGGCACCACCCCAGAGGTGGCTGCATTTCAATGGCAAGTGAAATTCTCTCTGTTTAAAATCATTCAGAAAAACTGCTGGAACTTTTGGGGATGGCTGGGTGAAAGGAAGCATTTAGGCATCAGCTCGACTGCAAGTGTTCTGTCTCCTTTGCTGGGGTGAAATTGGGCATTAATGACCCTCATCATCAATCCTGATGGAAAAAATGAAGGGAAGCAGCTGGGATTAAATCAAGGGAAAGGAGCTGGGTGAAGGAGGAATGGAGCCTGGAGGGGCCCAGTGCATAGTGAGAGGAAGCTGGAAATGGAAGCTAATTGCCAGTCACAATGAAAGTCACATTGCTGGTTACGCTAGACCAGGGCTCTCAAACACATGGCCCATGGGCTGCATGCGGCTCCTAAAGCTATGTCCTGCAGCCCACAATGACATGATTGTTAGTGATATTTGCAATATAGTTGTATGAAAAGGTTTCAGTGGTGTGGCCCTTGGGCTAACCTACTAGTCCTCATGCGGCCCTCGTGGTGATTTGAGTTTGAGACCCCTGCGCTAGACCCTTTTGCTCCCACCTGTGGCATTGGCTCTGCTGCACAGGAGCCCTGATCCTCTGTTTTCAGAGCATTTCATTGTGTGTGGGATGGCACTGAATTCTGTGCTGCCTGCTGTGGTGCAGTGCAAAACTTCTGTGTTCCTAAGCAGCAGCTGAAGCAAGCCTGGGGGGGTCACCGTGTGAATGCACAGCACCTCAGGTAGAGTGATATTTAAAATGAGGGAGGCACCAGCTAGGGCTGCAGGAGACCTGATGTCTATTCCTGGCTCTGATACGGGCATGGCGGGTGACCTTCAGCTTGTCCCTTCATCTACTTCATCTATTTAGATTGCTGGCTTTTGGAGCAGGGACTGGTGCTCACATATATTTGTACAGGACATAGTGCAATAGGGGCCCTGATCTCAGATAGGGTCTATCAGTGCTAACGTAACACTAATAATAAAAGCTCTTTGGGCTTGAGTGAGTTTGGATATTAAACTACATCTTTCTGCAGCATCTGTAATCCAGCTGTACTGTTCTAGGGTCCTGACGGAGAACAGGTTGTGCAGCAGGAGGAAACGTACTGCCCTGTGTATTCCTGTATACACCTGGCAACAATCCCTTCCAGGACTGAATAACTCAGGCCAGAATTCAGAGAGACTTTGGAGGCACATTGGGCTGGGAGCAGAAAAACCAAGAGGACTACAGGGTCTGTCTATGTCCTGCATCCACCAGAAAGAGCCTTCCTGTTATACTCATCACATTGTTCAATAAACAGGAATTTTAATAACGTCTGTGCCCCCTGCAGAAGCAGCTCCTGTGACCTCAGCTCCCCACTCTGGGCATTGGCACCTGGACCACATGGGCGCTCTGCCTTTCAAGTACGTAGCATCCGCCTCTGTGGACATGGAGAGATAGATGTGCCAAACCTGAGTTGCACTGTGAGGAGGTGCTGCCCTGGAATGAATGTGGGGCAAAAAAAAGCCCTTCCTCCCAGACCATGACCTTTCCCTGACTATGGGGTTTTTTTTTTAACTTACACTGCCGACATGGAACTGACTAAATATTGCACCGTTGTAGCCTTAATCACAATTCAGCCCCCTTGGTTCTCAATCAGGAGATGCTCTCTCCAGTCTGGACTTGGAAACCTCTCAGTTGTACTGCACTGTGCAAATAGATAGGAATGGAGGTGAAACTGACATCCTTTTGTAAGTTACATGATTATAAACACAGATTTTTTTTCTGCATTCAGGGTGTATCAGTGCAGCTAGTTCTGGTTCGCAGGAATTCTGCCTTAATATCCCTGATGGGAAAAGTTCTGTATGGGCTTGTGGGGATGAAACCAACAGGGAGCTAGAAAAACAGAACAGTGGGCTACAAAAATTACAGGGATCTTTAGAATTTAACAGCAAATGTGAGCCAGTCTGTTTTTTTATTTTGTTTTGTTTTTTAACCCAACCCATAGGTTACAGCAGGGTTAAGCTATGGGATGGTGGTGTGTTCGTAGGACATTTCCAAATCTTTACTGCTATTTTGGAATGAGTGAACTCCTCTGGCATTCAGCTTTGGAAAGTGCCTCTCTAGCAGTTATTCACATAGGCATTTTGTAACACACAATGTGTGCCATGTTAAAAACAATGTCAAAACAGATCGGAACTCTTATTGGCTGTTGTGTAAAATATTAAGCTTTTAAGTGTTTGTTTTCCTGGTTTTTTTAAATAACTCTTTACTCGTTAAAAAGAACTCTCTGTGGAAGCTATTACCATCACTCCAGTTAATAATTTGCTCTTGAAAGCTAAACTAGTCTGCCTGCATTTTTACCTGATACTGTGACTCTAGGGAGACAGAATTAAATGTTTCACTTCATTTTCATGCAGCACAGAACAATTCAGCCAGCAAGTAGTTCCCTAAATAGTGCTAGATGCTCCTCCCTTTTTAAAATGTTTGAAGATCTATACTGTCATGGATCTAGAGCTTCATCATTATGTATGTTTGTCGCTATATATTTTTATGATTTTTTTCTTTTTTAAAACTACCATGACTCTCCCTGCCTTCCCTCCGCCTTAAATGAAAGAAACGGAGCCATGCACAAACTGTTATAAGGACTACGTGGCAGGATCAAAATCAATTTCAAATGGCACCCTCAACACACACAGCTCAGAAACAGTACTTGCAGATCAGTGTGTAATGGCCCCACTCAGTTCCCACACTTCCAAGACCCAGCTGTGAACTACTGACCCTTGAAATACGTGACAAAGATCAGAGGCGATAACCAGAGAGCAGAGAGCCTGGGAGAGCAGAGAGTGGGATCAAATATTTCTTTAACACTGACCAAGTTTCCCATAGTCTTGGCTTCTGGATTCAGCATTTCTGATGTCAGTAATTTACAGTAATAAAAAAACGAGATCACAGCAAGGGGTACATAAGGGTTGGTCTAAGCTGCATGTCAGTACCTTGAACAGGGCTACAAAGGAGATTTAAACATTTGCCTTTGTTTAACTTCTCTGGAGTGTTGATGGCTTGAATGCAGATGATTCATACAGGCTGGTGTGTTGGTCACCACTGTCCTCTGCTTCATTGAATCAAAACTGCTTGGCCACCTGCCATAGGCCCTGTAATGCTAAGAGTTGACGAAGATTCTCCTGGAGTGCAGGCAGCAATGGTTGGGAACTACTATTGGTGTGCATTCCCAAGCATGCAGCCTGGTGTTGACAGCAGTGAAATTCAAGTCAGAATTGTTGCAATGTTTTAACTGTTGTGGGGACAAAAACCAACCCAAGCAATGAGGCAAGAGTGTTCCTGACCCCCCCTAGTTCTGACTGAAGTGCAGGTTCTCTTGGGTGTGATGAAAATCCCCAGAGAGGTGTGAAGCAGGAACTTAGAGCAATGAGCACCAGACCCTAATGTCGCCTGACAGCAGGAACACAGATCCAGTGTGTAGCTTCTCTGATTACCGGTTCCGAGGTCTGTATGTGGTCCTGCCAGCCCCAGGACCAACTGTTTCTGGTGCTGAGAAGCAATCAAAGGGGGTTATTCTCCCTTTGTGACCCTATATCATGTGCACAACAGCTCAGGACAACAGCAAAGCAAAACAGACCAGCACCGTGAGTCACATGAAGGCCTACAGACAGCAGAAGGTGTTTTGAGTTGGACTCGTTTCTCTTTTCAGAGTCTCACACTACCTTCTTTTGATGCCCATGAAGACAGTTTGGGGGGCTCAGAGGTCCACTGTTTCTGGTGACAAAATATTCCTCCCAAGCCTCAGCCAGCAAATTTAAACAAACATGTTTCCATGCAGTGAGCTGGTGGAACTTACTGCCTCAAGGATCATGGAGACCAGGAGCTAAGGAGGATTGTGTCTTTATCAGCGTCATGAGAAGATCCAGAATTGGAAGAGTAAGGAGTTAAGAGCTTCGGAAGAGGCTATCCAATCCACCTGCTTCAGGAGGTCAGGAGGAAACTTCCTTGGGGACAGCTTATCCCATTACTACAGAATTTCAGTCTCTGAGGAAGCTGGTGCTGGCCACTGTTGGTGATGGGCTAGATGGGCCCTCGTCTGGATTCTCTGTGGCCATTATTATGTTCCTAGGTCCTGGGCAAGGAAAGAAGATGCCAGCAACTGGCAATGACTGGGCAGCAGTGAATTATCTTGGCCATCTGGCACTGTCTCTGTGTCTTGCTGGCAGATTAGTTGGGTATCAGGCTTGAGTCTATAAGGGGAGAATGGGGACAGATCAAAAGCACAGATATGCCCTCCTCCCCATGCCCAGAGTCTGTGCTCTGTGGGAGGAGGATGCAGGCCCCTGGCTGGTGACCAGCAGCCCTCCAGGAAGCCCTGGTGCACTCAAACAGTCATGCTGCAACCACCATGCTAATGAGAAGGAGGAAACAGAAAATGCTTTGGTGTGGAGGAAGGAAGAGTTGCAGTTCAGTTGCTCCCATGGGCACAGGGGCTCCTGGATTCCGTGAGGAGTGACATTTTCAGGGGAGCTAATGTTACTGTCCTCTGGTATATTCCTAAAGAGAGTGGATAATTGGAATTGCCCTGTGAGATATGGAAGGGAAAGAAAGAAAGAAAGAAAGAAAGAAAGAAAGAAAGAAAGAAAGAA
>ML682099.1:3757079-3859185 GCA_007922195.1 Podocnemis expansa
GAAAGAAAGAAAGAAAGAAAGAAAGAAAGAAAGAAAGAAAGAAAGAAAGAAAGAAAGAAAGAAAGAAAAAGGGGAGGAGGGTTAAAGGAAGAAAGAGATCTGGGAAAAAGCCATCTAAAAAGAAAGACTAAGCTAAAGAGCTTCTCCTTTGAGCTCAGTGTGGTGTGGTTTGGATCAGACATTGCTAATGCGGACACTCAGGGGACTGCCCTCCCGCTCGGATTTCTCCCGGAAGGACTCCTCCAGTTTCAGTTTCTCAGGATCACCAAACCGCACTGTCTCATGGACGCAGCACAGGGATGACACCTTGACCACCTGGTCAAACAGGCTGAAGTCAGCCACGTACTTGCCGCTGGCTGAGAGGGAGATGACTGGACTGAATTCGTAGCCCCATAAGATCTCCTCGGGCAGGTAGGAGGTGCGTACCTGGCACGTGGCACTGGTTGACTCCACTGTGCCACTCAGGATCACCACCAGCTCAAAATCTCCTTCACCTGTGCGCAAGGCTGTGTCCCGCAAGGGACTGGAGTCATCCACAACGTGATAGAAGGTGAGCGGCAGGATGAGGAAGGGGCTGTCAGAGGACGTGTCCACCTGAAAGTCCACGTTGACTTGGTTGAGCCGGATGCACTCCCCTTCCTTGGTGAGGTACGTGTGCAGGAGCTTGCCGGTCACTTGGCAGCCAATCAACAGGCTCTTGCGCATGTTGGCCACCCGGATCATCAGGCAGGTCTTGCCGTTGTGCGGGGCCACCACCGCATTCTGGCTGAACTTGATGGTCTCGGCTCTCTTCTTGGGACGGGCAATCTTGGCCAGAAAAGTGCCAGTGATGAAGATCTCCATGATGGTGGTGAGGACCAGCTGGCTGATGAGCAGTACGATGGCCAAGGGACACTCCTCACTGATGTAACGGAAACCATAGCCAATGGTGGTTTGGGATTCCAGGGAGAAGAGGAACGCTCCAGTCAGTGTGTGCACCTGCATGACACATGGGGTGTGGTTGGCTGGGGGGTTGAACTCCAACAAGTCCCCATGCAACAGGGCCACCAGGTACCAGAGCACCCCAAAGATGAACCAGGTGCCAGCAAAGGTGGCAGAGAAGAGCAACAACTTGTAACGCCATTGCATGTCAATGAAGGTCGTCCACAGATCCTTGAGATAGAGGAACCGCTTGTCAGCAATGTGCTCCATCCGCACGTTGCTCCGGCCGTCCTTGGTCATAACACGCCGCTTGCGCAGCGCGGAGCCAATCAGGGGGCGGCTGTCTGTCTGCGTGGTCTGGCTGTAGTACACCTTGGTGGCAGAAGTCATCTGGAAGAAAAGGCAAAAGGGATGGGACGTGGTTAGGAGCTACATCAAGGGGGCTTTGCTCTGACATGGGTGTGGATGAGCAAGCGAGGTAGACAAATTGACAGCCAGCCTGTATGAGGATTGCTGGATTGGCAAAAACATTAATAAGCAATTTATTATTGAAACTAATTAATCTTTGCCACTTTAGCCAACTGTATGGATGGGAGACAAGGAGAGGTATCTATTCGCTGCTGAAATGTTAAATATTTCATTCTATTGTCACTCCAGGCTATCAGTTAGTGAGATCCTTTCCACTCTCTTCAACAAGGGCACTCTCCTGTGTTTATTAGCCTTTCTGATTCCTGGGCACACTTCTCATTTTTAATCCCCTCCCTGCACTCTAAATATTGGAGGAGCTTGGAAGAGAAAATCCTTAACCACTGGGGGTCAGGATCTCAATAACAAAAGTCCCACAATGATCCTAGAATGAAACATTTAACATTGTGGTTGTGGTAACAGTGAATATACACGGTTCCTGTCTCTCATTCACATAGTTGGCTAAAGTGCCAAACTTTAATAATAAATTACTTGGTAAAACATTCTCTTTTAGATTCTAAGCTGCTTCGGGGGCAGGGACAGTCTTTTTATGTTTGTACAGAATTTAGCACGATGAGATGCAATCTTCCTTCTTGTTCTTCTAAACAAACCAAGTGTTTCTTCCTAGATATCCTGGAACTGAAATGGTTTACGCTGATAAACTCAATGCACAGACCTTTTTTGTGTCCACTGTGTAATGTAATGAAACCAAATATGTCAGCTTTTTAAACGGGGAATGACAGAGGTGTTAAATATCCAGGCAGGGATATAATCACCTCAGTTTCACTGTTGTCTATGATGTGCTATAACTGAAAGCAGATGGGTCAAGATGGAAATTCTGCAGGGCCTGTGAGCCAAGCAGAAAGTCAGCTTCTCTCTCTATAGTGGCTCTCTCTAATCTAATCTATCAGTCAAACAAACCAAACAATCCAGCTACCTAGGTTTCAGAGAGGGAAAATCCTGGCCCCACAGAAGTCAATGGTAAAACTCCTGTTGACATCACTTGGGTTAGGATTCCACCCAAAGGGTCCACCTACACTGCAAAGAAAAACCCACTATATTGAATCTTGGAGGCCAGATCAAATAACTTCAGCTTCCAGGCATTATTTAGATATAGATATCAGGGTCCAGCGTCTGAAACTGAGGGAGAGAGGAGGGAGCTGCGATCAGCAAGTGTGTCATTATTAGGAGAGGATGTGACAGTTTTGACTCTTAATTTCACCCTAAGGGAACTTCCCAAGGCTGCTAAACTGGTTCACAGAAGTCCTCAAATTGTTTTTCAGCATAAAAAAGAGATCTGAAAAAGGACCATAAAGTCAGGGCCTCAGATTGTCTCACACTTCAGAGATGGGCTTTTTTTGATGCTAGTCCTATTTTTATTGATTTCTACAGCAGTAGCCCCGAGAGTCATAAGCTGAGATCAGGATCCTGTTTGTGCTGGATGCTGCGCAAAGACATCATGTGTGAGAGGCCTGGTCCCCGTAAGACCTCACAGTCTCATCCAGGGGTCTCACACTCAAATCATCACGAGGGCCACATGAGGACTAGCACATTAGCTCAAGGGCTGCACCACTGAAACCTTTTCATATAACAATATTGCAAATATTGGTACCAATAGTGTCATTGTGGGCCACAGAAAATAGTTTTAGGGGCCGCATGTGGCCCACGGGTCGTGTGTTTGAGACCCTTGGTCTAATCAGAAAGGCAGGGGGGAGGAAATGTTGTGTTTCCCCTCCCCATTTATAGACAGGGAACTGAGGTTGAGCAAGATGCCAGATCCTCAAATAAATGCAGCTAGCACCCACTGAGGTAGGTGCCTTAAGTATCTTTGAGTGGCTGGACCTAAAAGAATAGCCCAGTATCAGAAAGAGAGTATGTGGTAAAGAAGGAAACAGAATCTTCCAAGACCTAGTATAGTTCAGGGCTCTGACCCCAGAACCAGCCTTCTGCTAATGTTTAATTCCTAGTCTATTTGCTCTTACAAATTTTCTTTGTTTCTACCATCAGATCTGCTCCCCCATGCTAGGAAGGTCCCAAGAAGCTTTGATGGCGAGTTACCTGCACTTCTTCCTGGGCAGGGATTTAAAAAGTGACTGTTGAGCTTTGTCAAAAAGATGCTGCCTAGTTATCAGGTATCTTCAGACAGCGCTGGATTTCCCATTAGACACTGTAGGCACAGTGCCTAGGTCAGTTTCCAAAGGAATAGCCGTGTTAGTCTAGTCCAGCAAAAAAAAACCAACAAGAAGTCGTGTGGCACTTTAATATTTATTCTTAAAGTCCCCCACGACTCCTTGTTTTTTTTACAGTGCCTAGGGCCTAAGAAATTTTTAGGGCCTACGAAGGAGGGGAAAAATTAAAAAAGCAGAAAACATAAGGGAAAATAAAGAAAATCACGTGGTTTAGCATTAGAATAGTTTAAAGTGCATCATGTGAATCGATGTAATTCAACTGGCGTTTACCCCTCTTTTTGTACATTTCAGAATGAAAGCGCCTAGGGCCTACAAACACCAAAATCCAGCCCTGTCTTCAGAGGGAGAAAATCTCCAGTACTAAAGGGCTTTTTAAGCTAGCAAAGCATAAGATGAGCCAATAAGATGAGCCAGACAAATTTGAGTTAGAAATAAGGGAAATTAAGTCATGGAATAAGAGGTTGTTTATCTCCTGAGGTCTTCAAGACCTCATGCCTTTTGAATGATGTGCATCAGCCCGATACAAACAAGGAGTCCTGTGGCACGTCTGACAAAGTAGAATTTCTCCCATGAAAGCTCATGTGATAAATAAATTTGTTAGTTCTTAAAAGTGCCACAAGACTCCTTGTTTGTTTTGCTGAACTAGACTAACACTCCCTTTGGAACTAGCCAAACACGAGTTACTTGGCTCACTTCAGGAGTAACTGGGTGAAATGTGAGGATTGTGGTGTACAGTAGGTAGTGTAAGCGCCCCTTAAATCTATGAAATCATGAAGCACTAGGAAAAAATCAGGCTCTTCTCAAGTCATGGTCCATTCACTAATAACAGACACTCCAAACATCCTTTCCCCTTTTTCCCCCAAAAGGTGTTACTCTAACTCCAGCACAAGCCAGAACATAGGGATCACAATACATGGATTTGCTCATATCAGTTAACAATGTAGATCAGGGGTCTCAAACTCAAGTCACTACAAGGGCTATATGAGGACTAGTATGCTAACCCAAGGGCTGCACCACTGAAGCCTTTTCAAGCTGTGAAACAAAGTAGAGCTAAAATGAAAAAATGAAGCCAACATATATATGCCACTAAAAGTCAATTTATTAATTTTAAGAAATTATTCTGGAGGTATCATCAGGAAGACAAAGAGTAAGTAAAAGAAACAAACAAGAAGTCCTGTGGTACTTAAAGACTAACAAATTTATTTATTGCATGAGCTTTTGTGGGAGAAGATCCCACTTCATCAGATGCTGTGAAGATGGGGGAACTTGAGTGTCACAGGACTTCTTTGTTCATTTGACTGAACTAGACTAACACAGCTGCCTCTTTGGATCTTGGCAAGAAGTAAGTAAGTAAACACAGCTTAAATTTTGGATTATCAATTATTTAAGAAATTCTAAGTATCATTGCAGGCCTCAGGAAATAATTATGGGGCCACATGTGGCCTGCAAGTTTGAGACTGCTGGTGTAGAAGGATCAATGACCATCACAGCTGAGTAGATCAGCGCATGCTAATGATTGCCCTGCATGTCAACAGTCCACGCATAGCTGGGAAACTTTTCACCAGACAGATTTGCTACCACACTATCAGCTGGATGATTTACCAGACGCAGCTGGACATGTTTGTGTCCTTATTATAGTTGCAGTGCAGGACTCCAGCACTCAGTGTTGTACAGACACAGAGGCATTCCCTGCCCCAGAAAGTTCAGAGTCTAAGGGGTTAGATAGGAGGTGACTTGTCCAAGGTCCTTGGTCAAGCTAGGAACAGCATCTTGGTCTCCTGATTCCAGTCTTGCTTGCATTGCATAATTTTTTGTTACTTAGTAATATGAATAGGCTTAAAGGCTCACCAATGGATTTAATCGGAAGTCAGTGGGGTTTTTAGTCCCAGAATTAGACTACAGAGATTCTTGCAAGGATCCCCGGAGTGCACGATAGGAATATTTAATGCCAATGACCAAATATGTATATTTTTAGAGATTTTATTAAAGTAACACAAAGGGTAGACATATAAGAATTTAAGGTAAATGAACATATGGATAAATCAAATTAAATGCATACCACAATGAATAAGAATTTGAATACTGTCTTCTAAGATACATCTATGCTTTATTTCTATTGTATACTTTGGATTAATATACTTACACCCGGTCAAGAGAGAAGTCTGGTCCCTTAACTGTGGTGTGGATGGGTGGAAGGTAGCTAGAGTTAAGAACTATAAGACTAAGACTATTGATAATACTTAAGAATCTTAACAAAAAAAAAAAAGATCTTAACTAACAAAGAAAATCAAAGAAAGAGTAGTTGGTGCAACCCCCCCCCCCCGCAACACTGTTTGCCCCTTTTATACCCTGAGCAATATGGGTTCTCCTTTCAATTCTAAAAATGGCTTTGTTACCCCCAGATTCTCAGGGTGTCCTTCATCTATAGGGTGGTAAGTTCATGCATATTAATGGCACATTGCAGATATACCCACCTTCTTTCCAGGTGGTTCTAGATGGTATGTTCTTCACACTTACTGTTATTTTTGGCCCTTGTGATGGGTTTTGTGGTGGACTTGTGAAGTTTGCCTGGGCATAATCTGGCCGACTCCCCCATTTAGATACCTCCTGACTATTGAGGTGCTAAAGTCACATGGACACTTTTTGCTCTTTTCTGGCTCAATGGCGCTAAACCTATGTATGCTTAGCTTTCATGCAGGATGTGGCCTCAGGGTTTTGCATTCCCACACTGGTAAATATATGACCCTATGATTTTTTTTTATCCTAAAGCAAACACTTACACTTATAAAGAAACTTAAGTCTATACTCATACTATTTGTAAAAAGTATATGAGGAAAGGTATCCATATAAGCAAGCAGGCTGGATTCTATAGGCTACACCTGCTACCCATAACCCAGAAGACCCCATTATTAGCTGCCCTAAGATTTTACTTTGAGCCCCACTTTTCACTGGATTTCTTAAAAGGAAGCGTTTTGCCTTGGTCCTGTGTCTCTTTGAGATTTGGCCTCCAGGAGCTCATTTTCCAAGCTGACGATCTCTGAATTAACCCTTTGCGCTAACTCCCAAAGGGAACATAAAGCCTAACAGTGATGGACAGGAGGAGAGTTAGGGTGAAAAGGGGGATGATGGTGCTGCTCTTTCAGGGGCCAAGGAGATAAATGGATCTAGTGTGCTCTTCTTGACCCCTGCTCACTTTGCCTGTATGTGGATGATGCCTGCCACTGGCCACAGACTGTGCCAGCCGGGGAGAGCATCTCTGAGTCTTTCTCCGATGGTATTCAGGTAGCTCTCATTACTAGTGTGTTCCCACATAGCAAGGCAGTGCTGTAATTCCTCATTGCCCCCAGATCCTCCTGTGGGGCTGCAGTGGGAGTGAGGCACCTAAACGGAGTCATCCCTGAGTTGTGTGTTGGTGCCCTCCAGCGCTCTAACCACTGGATGAGCCTTCCTTTTAGGTTCTGGCTGCCAGCCCCCAAACACACAGAGTACCCTGCTTCGCAGGCATCTCTTCCGCCTGGCTTATGCACCAACATGCCGCACAGCTATCAGTGGGGAACAGCTCAGGATCAAAGCAGCAGCTATCACCCCAGTATGGTACATGGGGAGCTGACCCCTTTTGGCCTGATGAGGCCTCTAGGACAGTGTTTTCAAACTTATTTTCTCAGGCGCCAGTTAAAAAGAATTATTTATGCCCGTGACCCAACAATTACATCTTTGAACAATAGATTCCAATCATTTGGTGGTGGCAGCAGGGGTTGCTGCAACCCAGCACTGGGTCCTGACCCTAAGTTTGAAACCACTGCTTTAGGGGTTTGATTCCTACCCTGGAGGCCAGTTTATAACATATATGTGCAAATACCACAGGTGGATGTGACCCCTTAGGTTTGAGTAGCGTAAGCATAGACCCCCTAGCCTGATGGAGGCTCTATTTGCCCAGGGCCCTTGGTGACTGCCTGTCCTGGGGCAGTCAACACTACAGGGTCTAGGCACCTTACGCTTGCTAAAGGGTTTTAACAATTTTCTTTGGGCATAAGCTTGCATCTGATGCAGTGGGTTGGAGCCCACGAAAGCTTATGCCCAAAGAAATTTTTTAGTCATTAAGGTGCCACGGGGCTCTCACTTTTTGCTGTACACACAGCTAACCTTCTGTAAATGGTTTTATATTCCTAACACTCTAGGTAGCAGGGGTGTGTTATCTCTATAGACAGAGCCATTTAAGAGACTACCCTCTACTCCATGGAAATCTATGGCTGAGGCAGGAATTTAACCCAGGTCTCTGGAGTCCCAGTTCATTAAACCAGGCTACTGCCTACCCTTAGGGAGGTCCACAAACGGGTGATTGTGACCGTACCATGAAACTGATCCAGAGCCTGCTGAAGTCAAGAATACTTTCCTCTGACTTCAGCTTGCTTTGGATCAGGTCCTAAGCCAGAAAGATTTGCAAAGCCATTAACCAACCCCCATGAGTGTCAAGTGAGGGGCATTTGGTAGCCGTTGCCTGCAGGTATCAGGATTGGTTATGATCAGGTGGCCAGTGTGCAGCAGGGCCATGTGCAGGAATTTAAATTTGACCCCTTCTTAGGGCATGTTAAACACCTTCAAATGAAAGGTTTGCATGACCCCCACCTGCCAGATTTCTCAGGAAAACCCTGCTGGGAGATGCCCAGGAGAGAGGAGATAATGGCTCTCCCTGGCAGCTTCACTTTGCCTGACCCTGCAGACTGGGGAGGGAGGAAGCTGGGGTGAGTCAGGGACAGGAGGCAGTGGCAATGTGGGGACTACAGAAGCAGAGAAGGAAAAGCTGCAGTTTAGGAGGAGGAATTCTGGTAGCAGCCAGTCAAACTGCAGCTTCCTTCTTTGCTGGGCTGCAGAGACACACAGATTATTTTGGGGTGGGGAGGGGCTGTGCCCCTGCTTGCTACCTGCTTGTGCACATCCCTGAAAGCATGAAAAGGATGGGGTGGGGAGTAATGGGAATCTGTACAAGACAAAGGCCTGAATATTGGAACTGTCCCCATAAAACCAGGACAGCTGGCCACCCTAGTTAGGATGTTGCATCAGCATGACTAGCATTTTGGTGGGACTCCACAGAACTTGCAGCCTGCAATTGTCAGTGACCAAAAACAGGTGTCTTGTGCTCCTAGAGGCTTGTGAAATTGTTAGTGAACCCAGGGCCTATCCACCAATTTAGCCCAAGCAGTTAAAGTGGTAATTAAGTGACTCTGCAATAGGATGAATTTTCACACCCCCCCCCCACAGTGAGCAAGCTCAAGCAAAAGTCTGCAGCTTTATAACCCACCCTGCCCACAGCTGATGATGAGTCCAATGCAGAGCCCAAATCCTGCCTTTTTCCCTTCTGACTGGAACATTCTGAATCCCCCCCCACCCATGAAAATTTGTTGGGGGATTTTCATTGCAGGAAAAGCAGGTCCTTGGCTGTGAAGTGCTGACAGATTCCCAGCCAGGGCATGATGCCATTTTGCTGGCAGGGAAATTTGCAGCGAAATGAAAATGTTTTTATTTTTCTCTCGCCCCCACCGCTGCTAATCCACCCTGCTAATCCACATAAATGTTCATTTCCTGCTGGTGGGGAGAATTGCTTACAAAACTCTAGCCCATCAGTGTGCAGTTTGGTGGACTATGCAGAGATTCTGCCCCCCACAAAAATCCATGGGACCACTTGTAATTGAGTGGATTGCTGGGCTCCATGAAAATGGCAGAACCTGGGTGATCAGTGGAAGTGACCAATGAAACAGGATGGATACGATGTGATTTAAAGGTAATTCCATCCCCACCATTATTCTGTAGAACTAAGTGACTAATTTGGCCCATTGAACCTTTCACCCTAATTTGCCAGTTCAAATCCAAATTTCTGGGTGACTATAAACCACTCATAAACTGATTTAACAGCATCCACACGGGGGGTGGGGGTTAAAACTCAATCAGTTTTGACACTCAGCTTGGTTTAGAGATGGGGTTTTTTTCCTTATGAAAATTTCAGGTTTTCATTGAAAAGGAAACAAACAAACAAACAAACAAAATAAATAAAAATACCCTTCTTTTTTCCCCCCTGTTTTCTGCTATGGAAAACTGAAGCATTTTGGGTTTTTTTTTTCTATGAACCCAGAATATGTTGGTCAAAAATGAAGATTTGCCCCTCAAAACATGTTTTTGACTAACTCTTCACCTTAAAAAAAATTAGGACCCAAATGAGTGAATCCAGTGCAGCTTTTTGTGTCTAGAGAAGGCCCATGTGATCCTTAATTCTGGCCAATGTCATGGCCTTGGGCAACCTGGTGACTGGGGGGGGGGGGGGGAGCACTAACTCTGGAGGTTTTCTGCAGCTTCCTCCCAAAGAGCTGGCTTTGGCCACAGTAGGAGACAGGATACCAGGCTAGATTGGCTCCATGTCTCATCCAACCTGTCCTTCATGTTGCCCAATGAACGCTTCCCTAGGGTGACTGCTTTTCCCTCTGTTTTGTGTTTTGCCTCAGTTCAGCCTATCTTCCTTTGCATAAGCACGGGCTGCTCTGTATTTGATAAAACAAACAAGGGATCCTGTGGCACTTTATAGATTAACAAAAAGTAGAAATCCATCAACCTCATGTAACAACTCTGTGTTTCATGTGGGTGAAGGAGTTCTGCAGAACGAGGGCAGAGTGACAGCACCAGGGACCCCCCCCCACATGGAGCAGGGCCAGCAGCAAGGTAAGTTCTCTATGCAGTGACCTAGTGGTGTTATTTACCCTTGAGGTGCTATTGCTTAGAGCCAGCCAGGCCAGGGCCTAGATGACACTACAGTCCCTGCTTTGAACGGCTTAATAGTCTAACTAATCTTCAGTCTGTGCTTGAGAGATCCTCTGGAACAGAGTGGGGTGTCTGTTCAGTCCCAAGCACTGTTCCCTCTAAGCTGTGCGCGTGTGCGCGTGCACACAGGTCATGAAACCTGTGCACACGACAAAATAAAGTGTGCACAAAAAATTCAATAGTGCTAATACTGGTGCTCACAAAGAAATGTCTTTGCGCACACAAAGAAATTGTTTGCGCACACAGTCTACAACTCATTAGAGGGAACATTGGACTCCCAAGGCCACCAAAAGCAGGAGCTCAGACATTCTGGTGTTGGGCACCACCAGGACTTAGCATGCATAGTCCAGCCTAGTGTCTAGATACCAAGGCAGTGCTGGGTGATGAAGCAGGGATCAGACGCAAGCCTAGAAAGCTGGGCCTGTAGAAGCAGTTAGCTGGGCTTCCACCTAAGTGCAAAAAATTCCTGGTTCCTCCCCAGGCTTCAGGAGTATGTCAGACCCAGTCAGGAATCGGGAAAATCCTGTCAACTGGTCCTTGGGAGTGATATGTCCTGTTGTGTGTGAGTCGCTGAGTGTTTCTCTTCCATGAACGGTTAGGTTGGGGCCATCACCACTGGGGGGAATGTGCCACCCATATTATAGACCAGCAGTTCTCAACTGCTGTGTCTCGCTATATTAGTGTGTTGCCTGGAGATGACCCGCCACTGAAAGAACCTGTTGTGCTGCCAAAACAATCCTTCCGTTGGCAGGGGTTTTCTGCTGCTGCTGAATCTTCCTGCTAAGAGCTGTTGCCACTGAATCTCTGTGCTGCGATGGGAAGACTTGGCAGAGGGGGGCTGCTGGTGGGGCATCAGCAGCCGCCTGTGTTGCACATGGTTGGGAAGGTTCTCAGTTGTGTTGCGACCCCCTGTTCTAGACTCTTTACTTCTCACAGGATGGACCCACTTAGTACTGATCTGCCCAGTGTTTAATCACATGGGAATGGAATCAAGACGCATTTCATTGAAGCCACAAGCCTCCTACCAACATTGACATGTTCTTCAAAAGTGGCCATTAACACTGGGTGTCTGTTCTGGGAGGAGTCAGACACTCCAAATGAACAGATACATTTGAGAATGGACTTCCCCATCATCCTCAGCTGGATTTGCTGATGAAAGACCCCAGTAGCCCTCAGGGCCCCCATTATGTAACAACAATTTATATTTTCACAGCATCTAGAGGCCTTTAGCCAGGTCACGTGCTAGGTGCTGTGTACAGAGCAACATGCTAAGAAGTTTACAATCTATGACAAGGCAAAACACGTGGGTGCAACAAGGAAGTGACTAGCGAGGGGATGCAGGGGGACAGCGGAGACCCAAAGACAATATAGGACATGTTAACACACACTAGCTGCATGCCATTCTTAGCCATCAAGGTGGTGACTTTTTAACATATGAACTACTTTGGATTGTATGCTATGTCTCTGTAATGATTGTTCCAACCAATGCATCCATGCTGAAAGCTCCAGCAGCCTGCAGTTCCCAGAATCACCTACTAGGGGCATCCTGAAAAATAGTGGGCTTTACTCTCCATCACCCATGTCATTCTTTACACTACCAGATCAGGTCATTGCAGGTCTGATTGCCCTCCACTTTGGTGTAACCATTGACCTGAGATGCAGGTTGATGGCGAATTAGGCTTAAGTACAATCCAGTGGTCTGGTTTAGGGCAGTCGTTATCAAACCATGGATCATGACTCAGTACTGGGTCATGGTGCCCCTTGTTGCCACCACTGAAAGACTGGGATGTGTTGCTCAGAGATGTAATTGTTGGGTCATGGGCATAACTGATTTTTTTCAACGGGGTCCTAAAGAAAAAAGGTTGAGTACCATGAGTCTAGGGCCTGGTTTTAATTAGCTTGATATTATTTTGGTAGGGGTCAGCAGCTGTTGCCCTTGAAGCCACTCGAGCGATGTTATGGTGGGGTGATATTGAAAGTGGCAGGGTAGTTTGGGGGAACCTCTCTAAACAGAGTTAGCTCTTGGGGCAGAGTTGAGTAGGTGGGCTGAGATGCCTGAAGAGGGAGCTTTGTCTGCCGGCTATTTGTGACACCTCTGTTCCAGGACTGATTCACATAGTGTGAAGTTAAACACGAGTCACTTTAAAAAATACTCAGCCTTTGCAGCACTGATCTCTCCTCTCTGTGGGAAACTGGCCTGCCAGCAAAGAGGGAGGATATCTTCCCCAACCAGATTCAGCAGCGACGGCTGCCAGTGGAGTGTATGCTTACTCCATCTAGCAGGGAACTTTGACCACAACCTAGAGAGACCCACCCCAGTGCTGAAGTGGAAATTCAGTCCCTATGACCTAGTTGGTTCTTGCCTTCCCTGTGGAGGGAAACAAACTAGTTGCTGCTTGTGAAGATGATTTTTGTGCTGGAGACTTTTACCTACTAGGAACCTGAGACCTGACAAACTCATTTCACCCCGGGGATCACCAAACAGTTATAAATGCCCTGCTGATCTTAAACCCATTGTATTGTGATTTGCTCATGGCCCCCACCTACAGCAGTGGTTTTCAAACATAGGGTTGGGACCTAGTATGGGGTAACAGACCCTCAGATACTGGGTCGCAGGGCCCCTGCTGCCACTGCCAAAAGCCTAGAATGCATTGCTCAAAGATGCAGTCTCTGGGTTGTGTGCATAAATGATTTTTTTCAACTGGGTCCTGAAGAAAAAAGTTTGAAAAACTACTGATCTAGATCTTGGCTGCATTAGGCCGCTTCCAATGCCACCCCACAACCTCTGTGCTGGGGGCACTAGTGTCCTCTCATCTGCACCTTCTGCTGCCTGCAGCATCCTCCCTGTATCTCTGCCACAATTACAGCCTCCCTTTCCTCTCACTGCCCAGGCATGGTCATTGCTTTTGTTGCTTAGAGGAAGGCTTGGCAAGGATTTGCATGAAGCGCTGTGTGAACAACAGTTGGAAATCTAACTATCCACTCTTCTCATACACACCACCCACATCTATCTAGCTGTCCATTTAACTATCCCCATGTACAACTCTCTCTCTCTCTCTGTCTCTCTCCCTCTCAATGAACCCCCAGTTGGCCCGTGGGGAGCCTCCCGTCCTTGGAGGGGGCGAGTGGCGGCGTTCCATGTTCCCATCCTGCCCCACTGCCTTCTGCTTCCCGTCCGTGGAACTGCAGGGCCAGGGCCAGTCGCCCCTCTCGCCACTCACAAGGGCGGCTCTGGTGAGAGGTCTGAGGTACAGGCTGTGCCCTGATCATTAGAGCCGCAGGCACTTGGGACCTTTGCAATGACTATGTGCTGCAGGTCGGTGGGTGCTATGCCCAACTGATAGGGCATCTTATGGCATCTGACACAATCAGGTGGTCAAGAGACATTTACATGGAGCTAATCGCTGGGTACAGACAGCATTGGGGGCAGTAAGCAGGAGTACCAATGTGCATTGGCCTCAGGAAGAGTCCAACCTTCCTCTCCGCTGACAGGAACATACAGACCAGAGGACTATCTGCGCACCATACCACTGACTCATAAAATCATAGAATCATAGGGTTGGACGGGACCGCATGAGGTCATCTAGTCCAACCCCCTGCCAAAAAAAGCAGGACCACTCCGACTCATAGACTCATAGGTCAGAAGGGACCAATATGACCATCTAGTCTGACCTCCTGCACTGTGCAGGCCACAAAACCTCACCGACCCACTCCTACAATGAACCTCAGACCCATAACTGAGCTATTAAAGTCCTCAAATCATGATTTAAAGACTTTAATACAGAGAATCAACCAGCAAGTGAGTCATGCCAATGCTACAGAGGAAGGCAAAAAAACCACAGTGCCCAAGCCAATCTGCCCTGGGGGAAGATTCCTTCCCGACCCCAAATATGGCAATCAGTTAAACCCTGAGCATGAGGGCAATGAGAGACAAATGACTTATTGACACATCTACTCCCCATCAACTGCATCCTATGTACCTTCTATAGTGATGTTCCTGAATTACTGAAGTCTTGTTCTTTAAATCATTGAACCCTCAGTCCTTTATCAGAAATTCTGCAGACTACATATTCCTTGTCCTTGTTAACTGCTAACCAAACTCTGCACTCGCCAGTCAGCTGTACACTATACCCACATGTCCAGCCAGTCTTGGTGTACATGCAGTTTGTCCTTTTAAACATCATGTTTAATAACATTTATTCAGTGGTGTTGCTGGGGGGGCTCAGGGGGCCTGAGCCTCCCTGAAACTCAAGGCCAGCCCCTGAATAGCACATCACTAAACTGCACAAGGTGCACCATTGCGCGCCCCTGTGCAGGGAAGGCTGCATGCAGCTGGCAGCTGTGGCCTCTACCTGGCTGGCCTCTACCCTGGGGGGGGGGGGGCGTTGGAAAGGGCTCAGGAACCAGCAGTGGCGGAGGGAATGGATTGGGGCCCCACCGGCTGGTGGGGGCTGGCCGCCCCCCCCCCAATATTTATGTGTAACGACGCCTCTGCATTTATTAAATCTGAGCCTCTTTTGAGAGGGGTGGGTGTGTCTGATGGGCAAAATCACTCATATATAGATTTGACACACTGAACTCAGGGCTGACTAACATCTATGGCCACTTTCCCCATTACAACAGGCAATTTTGCTTTCCTTCCTAACCTTTCTGTTAATTGTTGTACTCTTTGATTTGTACTCTTTGATCAACTGTTGTACTCTTTGATCAACTTCTTTATTTTGTTGTGAGTCTGACCTGATCCTATTGACTTACACTCCCTTGCATTTGTTTTGCTTCTATTCTGTCAATTCCTCATCTTCAAGTGTCTGCCAAAGCGGGATTTTCTCCCACAAAAGCTCATGTGAGAAATAAATGGGTTAGTCTTTAAAAGTACCACCAGATGCCTTGTTTGTTTTCCCTGTCTTCAATAACATGTCAGTCTCCCTGCTCACTCATAAAAGACATTGCTGTTAAAGTACTTAAGCAGGTTAATTCCAAATAAAAAATTCAAAGAGAAATTACAGTTAGAATTCATATGCAAATCTGACACCATTAACTTGGGTTTGAATAGTGATATTGGCTGACTTTCTCATTACAAACAGTGATTTCCCCCTCTCATCCCCCTCATATATATTGTTTTACAATATTTGAATCTAAACAACTTGTTTGATTTGTTGAAATAGCCTCCTAAAACTGTCACTTACAGTTCACTGCATTTATTTTTCCATTCCAGTCTATAAGTTTTCCATTTTCAAGTGTTTGATGAAGTGGGATCTCTACCACAAAAGCTCATGCAAAAAATAAATGTGTTATTCTTTAAAAGTGCCACAGGACTCCTTGTTTGTTTTGCAGTCACTTCCTAGTTATCCTCCTCCCCAGGTAGCCTTGGGTGTGTTTCTCTTTGTCACATGCTCTGAGACCCTCCAATACCAGGACCCATAAAACACCAGCCTTCCCAATGCCCAAACTACATCAGGCTTCCCCTCACCAGGGCAGGCAGGTGAGGTTCCTTTATCCCAAGAGCCCCCCTTTTCCTCTCTCCCTCGCTTTCTCCTTTCATTATCATCACTTTTCCTTAGGGCTCCAAGAGACACCCAGGTGATGAGAGTGTGGGAGCACAAATCCCCTGCAGGTGTATTGGCCCGTCACCCAGAGTGCATTGCATGCTAAAATTCTGTCTCACCACAATGCTGAGGAGTAACTGGGGAAGACAGCTCCAGTCATTGGAATGGAAAACGAAGTCAGGCACAAAGGCAACTCCAGAATTTCCTGGAGAGTTTACAGCCAACCTTATTGCTATTTCACAGAACTGGGAGCAGGATGGTTGAGTTTGATTCCTGGCTCTGCTGTTGTCCCTCCAGGTAACCACTCCGTGCCTCAGTTTCTCATCAGCACCGCAAGTTATCAGTATCCTATAGCTGCTGTGAGGCTGATGGCTGTAAAGAGGTGCCAGATATATGGGGAATATGCTCACATATTTCAGCTATTGACCTCAAAGTCCTTTGCTGAACCAGAGCAGTGTCAGCACCTGTGGTGTTACAGAAGGGGAAGCTGAGGCGCATAGATGGGACATCTTAAGTCCACAGAACAAATCCATCCCACAGGGGAACAGAACCAGGAATCTTGGCTTTAACCACAGAAAGTCTCAGCTCTGGGAACAGAACTGGCAGCTCTGCCTTACTGTGGCCGACAGCTAGTGTCTAGTGGTTAAAGTAGAAAGCTAGGGGTCAGAGCTCCAGTTTCTCTCTCCAGCTTGGGGAAGGCTTTGCGGTAGAACTCCTGGGCTCTACTCCTGTTTTGTGGAGGGCAGTGCTTAAAGTGGAGGCTATGAGTCAGCCTCCAGAGTCCTTCTACAGTCCTGAGTTTTTCAAATTTCATGCATCAGTCCCCAGCCCCTCTGATTGGTTTAAAAATCAAGTTTTTTTTTAAACTAAAAAATGTTGCCAAGATCCAAAGGGGCAGCTGTGTTAGTCTAGTTCAGTAAAACAAACAACTCCTTGTTTGTTTGTTTTAAAAAATGTTGAGCACTCTCCAGTTGCCTTCCCGTTTCTGAGCCTCATGTCACATTTTCAAGTCTTTCTCCACAGCCATGAGGGCTGAACACATACTCTTCCTTTAATGCAGATGCACACTTTTGGTTCTAGCATTTGGGGCTTCAACACTCCCCCCCACACCATTAGAGTCTCCAGTATTGTGTTCTCAGCTCCCATCTAGTGAATACACACGTATTCGTCTGTCGGTAACGACAAAGACCATCTAGTCATCCAGGGCTTAGGGTAGGGGTCCGTGGGTGCGCAAATGACTAATCAGACCAATCCGTGCCTGGAAAGTTCTCTGACAATGCGGACAGGGAATGGTGGCGGCTGATGACACACCTGAATACACACCTAGAGGTGGTAACATAAACCAGAAGGCCTGATTCCCAGCCCCCACCACCCCGCTCTATCTCTAGACAGAGGAACAATCAGGTCAAACAATAGAGGTCTGTGGGGTGGCCAGGGTATCTGTCTGGCCCCAGCCCACTTCCAGTTGTCCACCTCCCCTGTGCTCTGCCTGCAAGACTCTTCCCATGCTTCCCTCAAGATCAGCTGTGAGCTGTGGGGATTGCCCAGATGTGGGCTACCACCCAGGAGAAGTGGTGAGGGGCTGTGGGCATGATAGAGACACAATGTGGGGGGTCAGTTGTGTGTACCACATGACACACGTCTGGGGGTTCCCCTGAAGCATAGATCTTGAGAGCATGCCCCTTGAGAGCTGCTCACCCAACTCCTCCGTAGTACAGGTGAAAGTTAGCATGATTACGCAGCAATTGTGGGAAGTTACTATGAATGGCAACCCACAATCCTGCAGGGAGTGCTATTGCACCTTTTTCTGCCCTATGACTTTTTACAGGTGTCCCTGTAAATGTTCAGACAAGGTGCATAGCCAGCCTCTATTTTCTGGCTGGGTCCCAACAAGTGCTAAAGTGTCTAGGCCAGCAGTGGTATAAATTTTGCAGCTCTAGCTGTGGGGCCAGCCAGCAGCTGGCAGCCATGGCTGTGAGCGGGCCAGAGGTGCCAGAGCTGACACCTCTGTCCTGCTCATGGCTGCAGGCGAAGTTCATACCACTGCCAGGAGCTCAGGTGGGTAGGACTCAGGGCCAAGTGGGTGGACCCCGGCCAATGCAGGCCCACCCATGGCTACACCTCTGTTCAAACGCTTGCCCCCCACTCCAGTGAAAAGCCTCAGTATTCTGTTTTAGGTTTTGCTGCCTGAACAATAAGGCTACCCCCCCCAGCATAGATAGCATGTCTCTCTAAAAGTTCGTCCTGGGTCTGTATCTAACCCCTTCTTCTGCTAGCTCCAAAAAACAACATTTGTTGACAAAGGATTTCCAGCTCACAAGCACTCATTGCTGCCTCTGCCTGACCAAGAAGAGGAAAAGATATGCCACTACTATGAAAAGAGGGGAAGAGTTCACCCAGAGGCACAAGGTGGCCAAATGTTGCTTTTGCTGCTGGTACAGGGTGAACCCGCCAGCTAGTGAGGGGGAACTGGCAATTAGCAACAAAAGGACAGATCAGCCTGAAACCTGGAGTTCCTGCAAATGAAACAGTGAGTGAGGAGTAAGAAGCTCTTTGGTTATTCCTGCGCGGAGAGCCTACAGTCAGCAGCTGGTGCCCAAGCATAGGAAGGATTCTGCAGCCTGCTGTGATGGCTTGCAGCCAGAAGGGACCAGTCAAGCACTGATCATGCAGGACCAAAAAAGATACTTTCTCTGGGGCAGGAGACATCCAGGAACTGTGTAGTCCAACAGCAGAGGAGAGAAAATGGCACCTTTTGTGTAAAGTGCTGGTGAACTCATTGACTATAGTGGATCAGTGGTGGCCTACCTCAAAAGTTTTGCACAATTCACAACCTGCAATCCCATTTCAGAAAGACAAAGAGTTTCAACCATGTTGATAGTGATAGATCTGAAGACATATGGGCTGCTGTTATTACCTGTGTCTGGAACTGCCACATATACTACAATTAGGGCAGCAATACAGGGCTATATTTCTCTACCCTGTTGATGATAGCAGTGTGATTTTGGTTCCATCAGTGACACCAGAAAAGTGGAGAGTCAGTAGCCCCATTCATTGCTGCTCTAAGGAAGCTGTCGGAGCATTGTCAGTTTGGACAACCATTAAGTGATGTCCTATGTGACCAGTTTATCTCTGGCTTACACAGTGAACAGACCCAGAAGACATTATTAAATGTATCAGTGCTTACTTTCAAGAAGGCTGTTGAAGTAGCGTTTGCCATGGAGAGTGCAGAGAAAGGTTCACTGGAATTTAGCATGAACTCTTTCTGCATTCGTGAGACAGAGGATCATGGGACCTTGAGGAATTTCTGTGTGACCATTGTGCATGCTGAGAAGAATTGCTGGGCATGCCAACTTGTTTGTGAAGATTCAAAGTGACAATGAATCCAGTTTTAGATGCAGACCACAGTCCATGACCTCATACTGAGGATTTATTTGCTACTCTTAGTTGTGAACAGTGTATTAGTACATTGGATTTGCTCAGCTCATGCCTACAAATGGAGAATGAGCTGGCATCTTGCAAATATCCCACAGTCAACACATAAAGAGGTGCATTTTGTTACAACAGATTGCCTTTTGGCATCACATCAGTATCTGCCCTGTTTCAAGAAAGCGGTGGAGGAGATTCTGGAGGGACTAAATAGACTTCAGGGATATCTGAGGACAGAGCTGTAACTAAGGTGGGGAAAATGGGGCTTTGCCCTGGCCACGCTGGAGCGGCTCAATAGAGCCGCTCTGTTAAAGGGCACGTTTTGTGCTGCCAGCCCCAAGGACCGCTAATTGCATGGGGCACGTTCCAGTCAGGCGCTAGCACAGAGCATTGTGGTTCTGTCTGGGTGACATCCTGGTTATAGGAAAGGATCAAGTGGCTCATGGTTCAAAATTTGGATGCTGTTTTGCAATGTTTGGAAGCCCGTGGACTGAGAATACATCAAGATAAATATGAGCTTTTCAAACCTCCAGATGAATGTCTTGTTAGTTTTTAAGTGCCACAGGACTCCTTGTTTGTTTTATTAGACACATAAGTGATGCTAAAGACTTAAGAAAGTCACTGGGGGAAAAGAAGATGGCTTTTGAAGGGCTAGTACCTGAAAATGTGACATACCCATGTTCATTCCTAGGGTTACTTAAGTAATATGGTAAATTGTTGCTTAATCTGGTGACAGTATGATGCCTTTACATGAACTGTTCCAAGCACAGGAAAAATGGAAATGACCTTAAAAATGTGAGTGTGTAGAAAGAAGGTGTTGATTTCAGTCAAAGTTCTTGCTCATTTTCATGCTTTGTGACCATTGCAACTGGCTTGTGATGCTTCACCATGTAGAGCAGGTGCAGTTCTTTATCACATTTTTCCTAGTGACATGGAGGGTGTGTTCACACAGCACTCTTATTTTGAAACAACAGAGGTTGTTTTGAAATAAGAATTACCCTGTTCACACGACGCAGGGTTGTGTCGAAACAATGTGTTCCGTTGTTTTGAAACAACAGTGTTGTTTCTAAATAACTTAAACCCCATGTGGGGATGAAACAACGTTGTTTCGAAATGATTGTTTTGAAACAATGCCGTCTGAACATGTTGTTTTGAAACAATGGTGACTTGTTTCGAAATAACTGTTGTCTGAACCTGCTATTTCACTTTGAGCTTCTTTCCTTAATTCGAATTAACTTATTTTGAAATAACCCCTTATTTTGATACAAGTTGTTTCGAAACAACTTGGATCGAAATAACCCCCGTGTGTGAACGTAGCCAGAGAAACAAACTGCCTTTGTGTCACAAACAGTCACTGTGCCTGAGAAAACTTATTTGCAAACAGAGCAAGACACTCTCAGCATTATCTTAGGAATCTGGAAGTTCCATAGTGATCTACAGCATAGACATTTTACCTTGCTGACAGATCATTACCTGTTACTTTCCATTTTTGGACTGAAAAGTGGAATTCCATCATATACAGTGAAGAACATTACTTTCAGTTCATTCCTATACTTTTCAATTTGGCTGTCGCATGCACCATGCTCAAGCTCCAGTCAACCCAAAAGAACTTGGGCAAAGTGTTCTATCTCAGTCTGATGGGTAGCTTGCCCATCACTAGGACAGACATCAGCAAAGAAACTACTGAGGATGATGTTCTTCCTCTTGTGAATGGAATGGTACCTCAATTTGCACACTATGTTTGGCATCAATATGAATTATCTGTGAACCATGGTCGCCTCTTATGGGGAAAAAGTGATCATGTTGAAATCACTTGAATCTCAGACCGTAGAAGCTCTTCACAAATGCCATTTTGGTATTGTTTGGAAGAAGGCCATGGGATTGTCAAAGTTTGTGAGCAGAAGGCAAAATGCTGTATTATGTGCCAGTGAATTTAGCATGACCCTGGACCAGATCATTTAAACCCATGGTTGTGGCCTCAGACTCCCAGGACAATTATTCATGTTGACTTTGATGTACTATTAGCAGGTTATATGTTCCTGGTTGCAGTTGATGTGTGTTGGAAATAGCCAGAAGTTTTAAGAATGACTTCTACTACAGCTACCAGGACAATTGGGCATCTTCATACCTTGTTTAGCTAATTTGGCTTGCCATTACAGTTGGACAATGGACAACAGACCTCAATTCTATTCTGAAGAATTTTGGAGGTACGCTCTTCTCTGTCCATCCTGCTACATATGGACTAGTGGCATACTTTGTACGGACACTCAAACATTCCTTAAAAGCTAACAGGTCTATTTTGAGTCATCAGCAGAAACTGGACAATTTCTTCTCTGCAGGAACATGCCACATGCTACTACCCTGGAGACATCTGCAACTCTTTTCTCGAAGCAATTTTTACACTGCTGTTGGGATCAGCTATGTTGTGATGTTGCCTCAGGCATACCCAGTCCCAGACTATGCAAATCATAAGATTTGTCATTATTATTTTCAAGTAGGAGACCTAGTTTGGACTCACAACTAACGCTGTGGAGCAAATGGGTAACTGGAGAACTCGTAAAATGCATAGGATCTGTTTTACTTGCAGGGAAACTATCCAACAGTATTTTATGGAAATGACATATGGACGAACTGCAGTCTTGACAGGTACTGGACTCTGTCTGGGGATGTTCTTGTAGACCTTTCTGCTCCTCCAGTCAAACCTCCTTCCATTGTAACTCCTAATTCTGGTGACTTTTTAGGAGCAATTCTGGCACCAGGTCCTGCTGATTGCTTACCACCAGCTATTCCTGGTCTTCAGAACACTGCTGCATCATCATCACCACATTGTCCCAAGAGAGTGCAAAAACCTGTGGTGTGCCTGGATTTATAAATTGTTTAATTAATATATTGCTATTCCAGGGCATGATAATCCCTTGCAATTTAAAAGCTTGTGGCAGTCCACCCACACCTATTTGTTAGGTTATGCAGTGTTTTACAATAGCCACATAAAGCATAATGTATGAATATTTGGAAAGTTCTTTAAAGTAGGGTGGAGGAATGTGATGTCCTGTCTCTTTAGATGTCAGAGCATCCCCTCACCCCAGTGAAAAGCCTCATTTTTCCATTGTTTTCAGTTTTGCTGCCTGAATGGTACAGCTTTCACCAGATGAGACTCTGGATCTCTCTCAGCTTCCTCTAGATTTGTGTCCATCTCCTTTTCTGCTTGGTCCAAATATAACGGATCTAGCCCCAGTTTCTTGACTGGGAGGCACTTGTCCATGCTGTGCCCCTGCCAGCCTTCTGTCCCCATAGCAATGGGGTGCTTGCTTGCCCCAGAGAAGAAAAAACAATGGGAGCAGAGGGCAGCAGGGCCAATCAGGACTCAGAAGCCAGTATAAAATGCGAGCTGCGGCTTGGCTTGGAGCAGTTTTGCCCCAGACCTGTAAAGGGGAAGGTTGTGCTGTGGGAGACAGGACCCGGGACAGCTCAGAGCATTGTCAGGGTTCAGAGGGAATGCAGCCTGGAGATATAGAGAACAGGTACCTGGAGAGACAGATATGGCCCGGGGCAGGGACCTGCTAAGGCACAACTGAACAAGAACAAGGGGGTTGAGGTGGCACTCACACGGAATTGGTAGGGTCCCTAAGCTGGGGCCCAAAGAAGTGGGCGAGCCCAGATCCCATCCACCTCCCCAGGCCTCTAGTAAGCAGAGAGGCCATGGCTGAGCAGTAAATTGATAGTGGCTGCCACTGATACAAGGGGGAGGGCCAGAACTGGACTGTACCTTGAAAATGGGATACTGAATGGACTTAGCTGGAGGGCTGAGGTCCTGCTTAGGACTCTAAAGAGGGAGCCACAGGAGGAATGGAGCATTGAGCACCAGATTGCACTGCTGCCAATTCCCCAGTTTTATCACTATGGGGCACCTGTCTGGTGGGTCACATGCTACCAAAGGTCTATAGACACCTTCATTGTATATGTACAGTTGTGATTAGGTTTTTCGATGTACATTAATTTGCATGTATCAACATTGACTTTCATCTGCCATTTCTCAATCAGTTTTTGAGATCCCTTTGTAACTCTTCACCTTCTACTTTGGTCTTAACATTCTCAAGTAGTTTTGTATCATCTACAAATTTTGCCACCTCACTATTGACCCCTTTTTCCAGATCATTTATGAATATGTTGAACACTATGAGTCCTAGTATGGATCCCATGGAGACACTATCTCTCTCCATTCTGAAAATTGACCATTTATTCCTATTCCGTTTCTGATCTTTTAACCACTTACTGATCCAGGAAAGAACCTTCCTTCTTATCCCATGACAGCTTACTTTCCTTGGGTATGCCTACACTAGGGACTTAAGTTGTCTTAAGTGGACTTAAGGGCTTCCTTAAGTCAACCTAATAACTCTCTCTCTATAAGTCGACTTAGGCATTAAGTCGATTTTATTAAGTTGACTTAATGCAATGTGGCCATCTAAGTTGACTTAAGAAGCCCTATGTAATAACGTGTCTGCTTAAGTCAACTTAGTAAAGTCAACTTAAGCAAACACATTTTTTATTAGGACACTTTCTTAAGTTGACTTAACCAACTTTCTCAAGTTGACTTAAGAGAAGTGTGGGCTCACTAAGTTAACTTAATAAAGTCTACTTTAAGTGGACTTTATTAAGTTGACTTAACAAAGCCCTGTAGTGTAGACATACCCCTTAAGAGCCTTTGGTGAGGAATTTCATCCAAGGCTTTCTGAAAATCTAAGTACACTATCTCCATTGGATCACTTTTGTCCACATGCTTGTTGACCCCTCCTCGAAGAATTCTAGTAGATTGGTGAGGCATGACTTCACTTTACAAAACCTATATTGACTTGTCCCCCGCAAATTGTGTTCATCTGTGCATCTGATAACTCTATTTTTTTACTATAGTTTCACCCAGTGTGCTTGGTACGGAAGGCAGGCTTACTGTCCTGTAATTGCTGGGATAACATCTAGAGTCCTTTTTAAAAACTGGATCACATTAGCTATTCTCCAGTCGTTGGGCACAGAAGCAGATTTAAATGATAAATTACACACCACACAGTCTCTAGTTCTGCAATTTCACATTTGAGTTCCTTCAGAACTCTTGGGAGAGTACCATCTGGTCGTGGTGGCTTTTTCCTGTTTAATTCATCAATTTGTTCCAAAACCTTTTCTAATGACACCTCAATCTGGGACAATTCCTCAGATCTGTCACCTTGTTACATAAGGGCCCAAGAGCTGGGCTTTCTCTTCCCTTGCTAATCCCCCTCCCGAGAGATAAATGGAACCAGTCAGATAGAGACAAAACCCGCAAGAAAAGAAAACTATGTGTGTTTCCGACTGAGTCGCAGACAGGGCCCCCCCCTTTGCTTCTCCAAGCCTTGGCTGAGCTCCTTCCCTGCAAACAGAAAGCAAGCCAGGAGAGAACAAGAAAGGCCCTTTTCATTTTTGTGTCAAGGTTTGGAAACTTGTCCTGGAAGCAAAGAGCTCAGCTCATCCCCTCAAAGTCACATGGCCCCCTGTGCCTCCCTTTCTTATTTGATTGGCTTTTCCTGTGGCTGGTAAAGGGGTGGAGCAGAAGGGCCAGGAAATGTCTTTCTGTGCTTTCACCCCATTCACCTGATTGTCCACCACCTCTCTCCTGACAGGCTGTTTGTGCATCTGTCCATCTCTCTGTCTCCTGGAAAGAGGACAGAACATTCTTTGCCCTTAATATGCCTGAGATTGGCATCGTTGTTGTTCCTCCGGTGTCTGGGAGGAGTGGTGCCAAGTGCTATGGTCACTCTGGCTTGAGGCTAAATCTCTTTCTTATAATCAGAAGCAGAGTCGAGATCAATCTGAGGGTGGGGTTGGGGAATACTAAGTGGCATTGTGGGTCCCTTTTGTCAGACTCAGCCGCATCTTTGACCGAGTCATCAAATAGCTGTGCTTCATCTTGTTACCTTCTCCCCAGTGAACAACATCTCTTTCCTTGTGAGGGTCCCCTCAAATTACTGATGCAACTGTCCAAGAAAGAAAGAGAGGGATTGAGGGGAGCACTGATTGGCTGGCCAGACCCCAGGGAAGCCATCTGTTAATATTCCCACAAAGGATTAGACTGTATTCCCTGCCACCACTGCCCTTGATCCTGCCAGACACCTCTCCCTTGCCCTCATCAAGAAAAAGAGTGCTGACAAGCAGATATCCTTTATTATTGGCCTTCCAGGTCAATCAGATTGCACCCAGCGTGACAGAGTTTTAAAAATAATATCTTCTGCCCAAGGGCCTCTGCCAGTATCAGCAGCTCCTGTGATCTTATTGTGAATCCTGCAATCTTAGTGAATTTTCCTTAAAGCACCAACTCTTGGAGTCATGGTATTAGGCACCACCTGGCTGAACATAAAAACTGGGAAATGTGAGCTGTAAAAACCCTACTCTTTATTACTGCCTGTTTTTTTAAACCCAACCTCAGGATTTCTAAAGGGGCCAGTTCATGATTTTTGCAAGCTTGGAGGGGGTAGTGCATGATTTATGGTACTAGTTCATTACCCCACAGTCAGTTGCACAGCACCTAATGAATTAGCAAAGTCTCATCACTGGTTTATAGATTGGGAAGATGGGGCACAGAGAAAATAATCAACCTGTCTAATGTCATCCTCATTCAGCAGCACAGGGAGGACCTGAAAACAGATTACCTAAGTTGCAGACCTGGAGACCAACCACTACTAGACCTTTCTACCCTGCTTCATACCCATCTCCCTGTGCTCTGCTCTCACACACCTCTCTGTGGCCCTGTTTCTTAGATCAATCAAAGCTATGCCCAGCACAGAATCCCAGGTTGAGAGGCAAGTTTAAAGTTTGCCCCGACCCTGATGCAACACAAATTGCAGCTGTTTCTGTGCTGCTCTAACTGCTATGGGGCCAGTTTATCAACCAAGATTAACTTGCATGCCATGGAGCTGCAGCTGCATTCCCTTTCTTCTAGCCATGTTGCCCTACTTAGGAGGCTGTGACCTGGGGGATTTACACAGGAATCAGCAAACACAAACACATCCTCTGCCGCACACACGCCTTTGGGACACAGGGCTTGTTGTGGCACAAGGACGGCTATTTATGTTGAAGCCTCTGGTTGAAATATGGGCAGCAAATCACAGGATATGAGTGGTCCTGGGCTCTTGGACAACTCCCAAACTGGAACTGCTCCCCTAAGGCACCATTATTCTGACCTTTGGAAGCTGGCCCCCATGTCAAGAAAATGAAAGCAACTGTTATCCCCTGTGCCCTGTCATGTGCTGTTGAAGGCCTAGACATTTTAACACATACATCTTCTGTCCCTTCACACTGCTAGGCCTTTCACACACTTCCCCACCCATCTTCCAACAAACACACAATGAGAAATGCTGAAGCGCATCGCGATCCAGTCTTCTCTCCAGTTTCTCTCACAGCATGCAGTGAAATAGTTAACAGTGCTGACATTGAAAGTTCCCTCAAGGGCCACTGGATCCACACCCATGGAGATTCGTGGGGTAAATCTTATCTTGGAGGAACTGTGTCAGGCTCTCTGCAAATTCAGGCAAGTGGTTGTGTGATGGTCACACTCGGATCCTGTTTTCAAGCGGTCTTTCACAGCCATAGCAGTGAGGCACTTGGTTTGCTCCTTGTTTAAATGGATGCTGATACACTGATGGACAAGCCAGAGGCTTGTCTGAGCCCACCAGCGGGCGGGTGGGGACAACCTTTCCTCACACTTTAACTGACACAGCAGCCCCACAGGTGCCCATGGTTGGAACTGGAAGAGCACAAGCTGTACTCCCTGCCCAAGCAGCAGTCTGTGCTCTGCCTGCCATCATTCATTCATCCTCCAAAAGCTCCCTGTGAAAAATGTGAGCGGACAATCAACCACCGCGGTGAATAGCCAGCAGCTATGGTTCCATGTAACCTCACTCCTGGGACCTTCTCAAAGTGATTTTCTGGAACGGCCTTGGAGCTTTTAGAGTCAAAAAAGATGAGTGCACATGCTGAGCAGTAGTGGCCCATCTTCAGTCATCATGGGGGCTTGGAGGGGCAGGAAACAGCCATGACTGCATCCAAAATATAGGGGAGCAAGATATAGCCATGTCACAAAACTGAGACTGCACATAGGATGGTTGAGCCTTTCACAAAGAAGAGGGCTGAATGACTTTGGAGTTAGATGACTTGCTTGAGAATGAAAAGAGCTAGGTTCAGCACCCGGCTCCACTGTATCTTCCCTTGGCAAGTTACCGTGCGTACATCTACACAGCAACTAGACACCTGTGGGTGGCCTGTGTCATTTGACTCAAACTTGGGGGAGCAGGTGGGCATCAGCTGTGGGGCTGTTTCACTGCTGTGTAGACTTATGGGATCAGGCTGCAGCCCAAAGTCTGGGACCCTCCACACACTATGCAGGGCTCTAGAGCCCAGATTAGGAGTGAACCAGTCCCATGAACCCGATTTGGCTTCGCCACAGGTGTCTAGTTGCTGTATAGATGTAGCCTTAATACTTCAACAGCTTGTGGTAAATATGAGCCTAAAAGCCTTTTTTCTTGCTGCCTTAGATTATAAACTCTTTGAGGGCAGGGAGCATGCCCTACATAGCTGCAGCAGGGACGAGCACAAAGGGTCCCAGCCTGTGGGTCAAACAATAAAGGAACGAAATGCAGCATTGAATGGCACCTAATGAAAGGTACTGCGTGTGAGTGTTGTTCCTTGCATGTTACCCTGTCTGAGCTCCGAGTAAATTCATATTGCAAAAGATATTGGGCCTGATTCTCATTTATACCAAGTGAGTATGAGGAGCCCTAAGTGCATTTATTGGCTCTAGAGGTCAGAGCTGAGAAATCCCACTCCTGGAGTCCTTGGGTGGTGTCAGGATTACAGCTTTCATTAAAAACAAAAAAAACAAAAAAAACCCCCACAAAAATATGTTTCTTGCTTTTGTGGCTTCAGAGAAGATCTTGAAAACCTGAAAGAAATATAAATGACACAGAGGAATCTGCCTGAGTCTACAGAGAGCCTGATCCTATTGCTCTAGAGGGCAGGAGCTGCTCCAGGTACGACTGATGCTGTGGCACTAAGAGGCACTGTCTTGGGACCAAAAACCTTGAATGGTTTGATCAAAATGTGTGTGAAAAATATTGTGGAAAATGGAAAAGCTAGAATTGTCAATTAAAATGCCCCTAAATCCACTTTTTGCATGAAAAATTTTCATTAGTTCTTGCATTTCTTGAATTAATGTGGCTCCACCAGGAGGAGCTCAAATGGATACAAGTATAGGGTTACCATATGTCAGGCAAAAGGAGGACATGTCCTTTTTACCTTCATGTCCTCCTTTTTTACCTTCATGTCCTGCATCTGGCAGGCATTTTAAAATACATTATTTTGTCTGGCTTTTTACTTATAGGGTTTAAAGTATGCTGGAATGCCACGGAATACCTTATTTTTAGAGGAAAGCATTCCAGGGCCCCCTAAAAACAGGAGAATATTACATTAATACTACATTTTCTCCATGTGTCCTTCGATGTCCCTTTTTGTACTTCCCCGTTCTCCTTTCCAGGCTTTGGTATCTGGTAGCCCTCGACAAGTGACTTTTGATTCTGAACAGCAAAGAGTTAACAGCTCAATATCCTGACCCAAATATATGAGAAGTAGAATCTCCCATTTCACTTGGTAACACATGATATGAATCACTAGAAAGTTATAAAATGCACTTGGGTCACTTTAAATGAATTAAAAACTGGCTAACTGATAGATCTCAAAATGTAATTGTAAATGGGGACAGTTTCCAAAGGGGGAAGCCATGTTAGTCTAGTTCAGTAAAATAAACAAAGAATCTGGTCATTCTTTTAAAGACTAACAAATTTATTTATCATATGAGATGAAGGGGGATTTTCTCCCATGAAAGCTCATGCAATAAATTAGTTTGTTACTCTTTAAAAGTGCCACTAGACTCCTTGTTTGTTTTGTAAATGAAGAATCATCACTGAGTGGGTTCATTTGCAGTGGGGTCATGCAGGGATCAGTTCTTGGCCCTATAGTATTTAACAGTTTTATTAATGACTGGGAAGAAAGCATGAAATCATCACTGATAAAAGTTTCCAAATGACACAAACACTGGAAGAATGGTAAATAATGATGAAGACGGATCACTGACATAGAGCAATCTGGTAAACGGGGGTGGGTGGGGGAAAGCAAACAGTTTGCATTTTAATATGGCCAAATGTAAGCATGTACATGTAGGAACACAGCATGAAGTTTGTTTTTACAGGGTGGGGATGCAGTGACTTTGAAAAGATTTTGGAGGTCATGGGGAATAATCAGATGAACATGAGCTCCTGGTGTGACGCTGAAGCCAAAAGGGCTAATGCGATCCTTGGATGCACAAACAGGGGAAGCTCAGGTAAGAGTGGAGAGGTTATTTTACTTTTGCATTTGGCACTGGAGCAAATGCTGCTGGAATCCTGTGCCTGGTTCTGGTGCCCACAATTCAAGAAGGATGTTGATAAATTGGAAAGGGTTCAGAGAAGAGCCATGGGAATAATTAAAGGATTAGAAAACCTGCCTTACAGTGATAGACTCAAGGAACTCAAATCTATGTAGCTTAACAAAGAGAAGGTCAAGGGATGACTTGATCACAGACTGTAACTACCTACATGGGGGACAAATATTTAATAATAGGCTCTTCAGTGTAGCAGAGACAAGTACAATATGATGCAATGGCTGCAAGTAGAAGATAGACAAATTCAGACTGGAAATAAGATATACATTTTTAGCAGTGAAAGTAATTAACCATTGGAACAACTTACTAAGTGGCTCTCCACCACTGACCACTTTAAAATCCAGATTGGACTTTTTAAAAAAAGATCTGCTCTAGGGATTTAGTTTTGGGCAAGTTCTTTGGCCCCTGCTGTCCAGGGGGGTCAAATCAGCATGGTCCCTTCCTGCCTTGGCATCTAGGAATCTGTCCTTGCAGCCCCAGAAAGCTCTTGTAATCCCTTGATGACCAAAGCCACTAGACTCTTAACGCTGGGTGTTTCAGTCTCTCCTATGCACTAATTTGGTGGTGTGTGGCAAATGTCACCATTCAAAGGGTTAAATCACCCCTCTCATGGCACTGAGCCACACACACCCTGGTAATGGCATTCAGTACGCTTGCCTGCAGTTTAACATCCCAGTGCTCCTGGCAGTATCTTAATGGTCCATTGTTCTACTAAATCTAGGAGAATAAAACCCTAAAGAGATAAAAGCTAATGGGAGGATGGGGGGGTGGGGAGCACTGGTGGGGTTGATTGTTATTGAATTGAACACAAAATTTCCTCTTAAATACATACTCACGAACATTTTTATTTATTACTGTATAGGTGGCATTTTGACCAGTTATTTTTGCTACAGAGATGATGCTTGGTTGGAGAGGTTGTGAGGAATGGGGAAAACAGGAAATCAATGGTTTCCAGAGGAAATTATTAAACAGACTGATTTTATGACAAAATGCCAGCTTCCTGCCATCTTCTGACCTGCTTACTTAATGATTAAGGGAATGGTCTGCATTCTAAACAGAGTAACAATTTCATTCCTCTTCTTTATTGTTAGCAGCTAGACTCTGTTGGAAAAATGTGACTCCTCCTATGGAATTGCGGCATAATAAAAAATGGCCAGGATGTGTAATGGAAAAACCTTCACACCAAGAACTTGCACCAGAGAAGCTCAGAAGAAAGGACAGGTATTTAGATATTTGGTCCCTCGTTTGCCCTTCTCAGGAGGAGGGCTCCCCAGCCACAGAACCAGAATTTAGCCAGGTTCTTTGAATTTTAACTCAATCCTGAATAAGTAACATAGGATGTAGGATGTTAATGTTTTATTGCAACTTCTGGCTTAATAAAAAGTTTGAACAAATGAACAAAACAAACAAACAAAAAAATGGGTTCATGGAAATGAGAAGTGGAAAAAGCCCTGGTGGTTTCCAGCTACATACACCTCTCTACCCCGCCACCCGATAGCCCCACAGGCCGGCCAGGATCATTCTTTAAGGCCTCATCTATGCACACTCAAGTTGTACTGATCTAACTGTGCTGATCTTGATAAAACAGAATGACACTCCAAAGGCTGGCCCGCCCCAAAAAATTAGATCGACCCACCTCTATCACTCAGGGGTGTGAAAAAATCATTTTTGTGTGTTCTTCTCTTACATTTCCAGATTTGACAATGAAACACCATTGCAAAATGAAAAATCAAAATAGGACTTGACTTTTTTGAAAATATATTTGGTTTGGTTTAGTTCTTTTCAGCCCATCCCACCTTCCTGTCTTGCTATGGCTACACTTCTGTTCTTTGTGCACCAGCTAGCTCAGAGCTAATGAAGGTATGTCCATTCCCCCTGGAAATTACACTGCCTGTGCAGCCCGGACCCTGGTTCTAGCTACCTTGCTTGCAGAGAATAGCTTGACAATGTGACCCAGAGGTAGCCTCTGAAAGGCCTGAAGCCAGGTGATAAAGAAACAACATTTATATATGCAAAAGGTGGGACTGAAGACTGCATGGTGCTCAGATATGATGCTACAGGGCCAGGGCCCGCCCAAAGTTTTCTGCCGCCCTGGGCATACAGGCCCTGGCCAGGGATCTGGCTGCAGGCAGGGGTCAGGCCCCAGCTAGGGAGCAGGGCCGCGGGTGGGGATCCAGGGATGGGGAGCAGAGCAGCTGCAGCCCAGCCCTTGATGCCCCTAATTTTTTGTACCCTAGGTCGCCTCTATGGAAGGACTGGCTCTGTACGGGGCTGTTTGAGAACCACAGACTGATCTGAGTCCTCTCCCCTCCTGCTGCCACTGGGACAACGGAGAGGCAGGGCAAGGGATCGTGGGCTAGTGTCTGTGCTGGAGGCTGTGCTGGGAATGTGAGCTTTGGCAGAGACTGCTGTTGAAATAGATTGTTGCTACGCTGAGATAATTCTACAGGCAGCCTTGTGAGCCTAACAAGCTGCTAATTGCTGCTAACTACCTTTGAGATGCACCAGCAAGGCCTGGAAATAAGCACAGAGTGCTATCAAGCACTGGGCTGCCAACCTGGTCTGCATCCTTCCCTCCAGGAGCTCTGGGCTACAGTGGGCTGAATGCTCAGGCCCTACAGGTGCTGGCAGGGTTTGTAAGAGCTGTGCCCAGTTCGTGCCATGGTTGACGTGCGTACTGGTACTTGCCTAAAAAGCAGACCTGAAGCCGATGCTAGGGTTATAACCAGCTGCTAGTGGCAGCAGGGCTTGATCCCGGATCTGCCATGCTAAATGAGCCACCTTATTAGCTAGTAGCAATGGTGTTCATATTCATTATTGGAGCACCAGAGAGCCTCTGTTATGGCTCAGGACCCCGTTGTGCTAGGTGCTGTACAAATACAGAACAAAAAGATAATCTGAATTCTAAACAGCTGGCAGCTGAAGTAGTAGGCTGTTATCCTCTGCACGGGCACTGCCTTGCAGTGGGAAGGCCTAAGTTCCACAGCTGATCCAGTCGCTGGTTGGGAGCGTGTTTCTCTTAGGCACCTCGCACTGCCAATGGGCAGGTGATGAGACAGGAGCTGGGTCAGTTCTGGATCTTCCAGCTCAGGCTGCCAAGAAATTTCAGCACTGCTATGGCAGCACTTCTGCAGTCTCAATGCTTCCAGGGCTGTATTCACACACAGGGGGTTATTTTGATACGGTTGTTTCGAAACAACTTGTATCGAAATAACACCTTATTTCAAAATAACTTAATTTGAATTGACAGTTTGTTAATGCGAATTAAGGAAAAAAGCTCAAAGCGAAATAGCAGGTTCAGGCAACAGTTATTTCGAAACAAGTCACCGTTGTTTTGAAACAACATGTTCGCACGGCGTTGTTTTGGAACAATCGTTTCGAAACAACGTTGTTTCGTCCCCACATGCGGTTTAACTTGTTTCGAAACAACGCCGTTGTTTCGAAACAACGGGTGCCGTTGTTTCGAAACAACCGTGCGTCGTGTGAACAGCCTAAATCTTATTTCAAAACAACTTCTGTTGTTTTGAAATAAGAGGGCTGTGTGAACACAGCCCAGGATGTGGCCTACATTGTGCAGGAGGTCAGACTAGATAGTCATATTGGAGCCTTAATTCAAACTAATTTGCTCCTTGTCTACACTAGGCTTTTAGTTCGGCTGGTTAGTCCAAATTAACTGCTTAATTCAAACTTATTTAACTAAACATGTTTTTTTTAATTCAAACTAACTTTTAGTTCAAACTAGCCACACTTTTTTAGTTTGACCTAAAAAGCTAGTTCAAACTAAAAAAAGTGCAGCTAGTTCAAACTAAACAGTTAGTTCGAACTAACAAAATGCAGTTAGTTCAAACTAACTTCGAACTACTTAGTTTGGATTAAGCAAGTCCAAACTAAGCTTTTAGGGGTAGACATAGCCTTCAAGTTTATGTGGTGTGGCTGCCCTTGGGGTGAGCTCTAAACTAGAGCACCAGGTTCTGTGCTGGCATTGCTAGCTCCAAGGATCATTTTATTACTTAAACCCCCAGTTCTTGAAGTCTTGGGAAAATGTGAGCGTCTCAGCTTCCCTTTAAAAACAGAAGGAACATTCTAGCTATCCAGCTTACTGGGAAAAGCTTGAGAACATGACCCTGAAAGGCTGGAAACCATGTGGTAGAGAAACAGTGTTCATGTATTTCTTGCTCTGCCATTGACTTCTGTGTGACGCTGGGCAACTGCTTTTGCTACCCTGTGTCGATTTCCTCTCCCGTTTTTTGTCTGTTTAGCCTGTGAGTTTGTGGGATAGGGACTGTATCTGTGCAGTGCCCATCACAACGGGGGCCTAAGCTGAGCTGGGGCAGGGACTGGCACTCATTCTGAGTCTGAGCAGCAGCCAGTCTTAGTCTCCTTTCGGGCCCCTGTGGACTACTGTAACAAAGGAGGGATGACAGAGCTGGACTGAGACTCACGGAGTCATTTCCCATAGGTCATGGAGCCCTTAAGGGTAGCCACGGGTCAACGCCCTGTACTATTCAGACCCCAGACCGCATGCAGAGGCTCTAGCACACAATGGCCCTGCTAGGAATGACACATGGCTCTCTGCTTTACCAAGGGCTAACCGCAGCAAGGAATTTGCATTAGTGGCATCAAAAATTGACAGGGGCAAACAGGCAGAGAAGCAGGCTGGTGTGGTGCAGAGAGAAACTGGGGTCTGAAATGAGATTGGCGTGGCCTTATTAGAACAGGGGCTGACTGTATGCCTCCTTGGTAGGGGAGTGGGGTTGAGAGCCCTGGGAATCAGGATGCCAAGGTTTTACTTCCAGCTATGGAGGGGGAGTGGGTGCTAGTGGTTCGAGCAGGACTCTGGGTTCTGTTCCTGCTTCAGGACTACAGCACCCAGGACTTCATGTCCTATTCATGCCTAGTGGTTAGACTGGCTGGAGGGTGTAAATCAAGACCTGGTGTTCCAGTGTTGGCTCTGGGAGGCAGTGCAGTAGCGGGGTAGGTGGCCAAACTCCTGGGTTCTGGTCCTGACTCATGATGCTGCCTTAAGCAAGTGACTTCCACTTTCTGCTCCTTTCCCACATGAACTCTGGTGCTGATCAAAACAAGCAACGGGTCCTGTGGCACTTTGAAAGTCAGATGCTTTGAAGATGGGGGAACTTCCAGAACGAGAGGAAAATAAATCCAGTCCTTAACCTCTATAAACTGCCAGGAGGCTCTGCCCAGAGGGGTCTGCAGACGTGCACATTATTACTAGTGGGAGCTATAGACTCTGGGATTGGCCCCTAAGTCAGGCATGCAAAAGTGTGAGCGGGCAATGAGCTAGCTGGCATCAGAGAATGGTGCGCTGTGCTAAAGAGTGCCAAAACAGCTGTGCTGCTCCCTCTGAGCAGGGATCACAAGGAGTGGGATAGCCCAGTTGTAAAACCAGCCCAATAAACTGGCTCCTTAGCAGTAGCATGAAGACCTCTGAAGTGATTGAGCTCTGTTAAGGCTCCAGCAGTTTTGGCTGACCCCCAGAATGTCTGTGTCTGGGGTGAAATGGGAAAACAACTTGTATCGAAATAATGCCTTATTTCGAAATAACTTAATTTGAATTAACAGTTTGTTAATTCGAATTAAGGAAAAAAGCTCAAAGTGAAACAGCAGTTTCAGGCAAGTTATTTCGAAACAAGTCACCGTTGTTTCGAAACAACATGTTCGGATGGCATTGTTTCGAAACAATCATTTTGAAACAACATTGTTTCGACCCCACATGGGGTTTAAGTTGTTTCGCAATGGGTGCTGTTGTTTCGAAATAAGTGAGTTGTGTGAACAGGGTATTTCTTATTTTGAAACAACCTCTGTTGTTTCGAAATAAGAGTGCTGTGTGAACACAGCCCTGGTGAAGATGATGTGCTGGGACCCCAAATGTCTCTCGACAGGCCTGGGAGGGGATCATGCCCTGGCATTGCTTCCTCAATAGTAAAAACATCACTACTGAATATGTATAATAATCAGGGATGGGGCAAAGCCACCTGCACAGAAGGAAGGTTATTGTCTGCATGAATGGAGCTAATCAAATTTCTAGACACTGGGAGGAGTTGCAAGGCATTTGGAAGACAGGATTAGTATTCAGGATGCCTGTTACAAATGAAAGCATTGCTCTGAAATCAACAAGATGAGGAAATTCAGCTAAGTCAAACGCAAAGTAGTGCACGCAGGAAGGAAAAAAATTCCAGCAGACGAATGCAAAATGGGCACTAACCGGCTAGTTGACAGTACTGCTGGGAAGGACCAGACAGTTGTAGTGGGTCACAAATTAAATATGAGTCAACAGTGGGATGCAGTTGTGAAAAAGACGAACATCATCTGGAGCGTATTATCAGGAGCGTTGTGTGTAAGACCTGGGAGGCAAGTGGCTGGCTCTATTAGCTATGTCTCCACTCACAAATTAGTCTAGACTGAGCAAGCTTAGTCTGGACTAATTTGGACCAGCTCTACTCCAGCCTTTGGCTAGTTTGAACTAAAATTTTTTTTAGTTCAAACTAGGCAAAGCTTAGTTTGAACTACTTAGTTCAAACAGTAAGCTTGAACTAAGCGCTTAGTTCAAACTTTAGTTCAAACTAGTGCGACGTAGTTGTGCTAGTTTGAACTTAAAAATTTTGAACTAAGAGGTTAGTTTGAACTAGTCACTTTTTCTAGTTTGAACTAACTTTTTAGTTCACACTAAGCCATGTGGCTAGTTGGAACTAAAAAGCAGTGGTTAGTCCAAACTAGCCTGAGGCTAGTTCAGACTAAACTCAAAACTTATTTAGTTTAGACTTGCAAGTCTGAACTAAATAAGTAGATGTAGACTTCTGTCTTCAGCTAGAGAACTGTGTCCTGTTTTGGCCCCCACATTTTAGCAAAGAGTTGGACAAATTGAAAAGACTCCACAGGATGGCAGCAAAGATTATGAAAGGTATAGAAAACCTGACCCATGTGGAACGGTTAAAACCACTGGCCATGTTTAGTCTTGAGAAAAGAGGAGCAAGTGGGGGATCCAGATCTGAGAAGAGTCTTCAAAGATGTTAAGGGCTGTCATAAAGAGGGCAGGGATGAATTCTTCTCTATGTCCACTGAAGGCAGGACCCAAAGGGGTAGCAGCATTAATCTAGTTCAGTAAACCAAACAAACAAGGAGTCATGTGGCACTTCATATGAAAAGCAGGGGTTAAAGCATAATTTGCTGGGCCCTGGAACCCTCCTAAATATCCAGGCCCTCTTCCCGCAGGTCTGGGAAGTGGGATTTTTCTCCCACAAAAGCTCATGCAAAAAATAAAGTTTTTAGTCTTTAAGTGCCACAGAACTCCCTGTTTGTTTCTTTTACTGAAGGCAGAACAAGATGAATGGGTTTAACTTGCAGCAAGGGAAGATTAGGTGAGATATTCGGAAAAACTTTCTCACTCAGGAAAGTGAGGCTTTGGAACTGGCTTTCAAGAGAGACTGTGGAAATCCCATCACTGATGGTTTAAAGAGCAGATTGAGCAAATTCCTGTGAAGGCTGATCTAGATTTATTTGGTGCTCTCTCAGCATGGGGGGCTCGATGTGATGGCTTTGTGAGGTCTCTTCCAGCCCAGTGTTGTTAAGACTCTGATTAGTCAGTGAATTTCACACTTGTCTCCAGGGGTTAAAGTAAGGGCAACGCACCAGAACTGTGGTCCCCTAAAATAGATGAATGCCCTGGAACGCTGCGTTCTGGGGCCCTTAAAATAGATGAACGCCCTGGAACGCTGCGTTATGGGGCCCTTAAAATAGATGAACACCCTGGAACGCTGCGTTATGGGGCCCTTAAAATAGATGAACGCACTGAAACGCTGCGTTCTGGGGCCCTTAAAATAGATGAACGCACTGAAACGCTGCGTTCTGGGGCCCTTAAAATAGATGAACGCACTGAAACGCTGCGTTCTGGGGCCCTTAAAATAGATGAATGCACTGAAACGCTGCGTTCTGGGGCCCTTAAAATAGATGAACGCACTGAAACGCTGCGTTCTGGGGCCCTTAAAATAGATGAATGCACTGGAACACAGCGATCCAGTGTATTCCCCCCAGGGCCAGCTGAGGGAAGGGGCCGTGAGCTGAAGCAATCCTGGCAACCCTTCCCCACATTTCCTGGCACCTGCACATGTCCCACCCCTTCCTGCTGGGTCCGGGCGACGTGCATGGCCCCAACCCAGTCTAAGGCCCATGCCCCCTCTCAGCAGCGCAGCAGCCTCTCTGCCCCCGGCCTGGCTCCTTGGCTATGTTGGTGATGCAGGTAAAGGGATGGGGGAGGGTTGGGGACGGGCAGGCACCTGGCGGGGAAAGTGGGGGGGGGTAGGAAGAAGGGGTCAGGATGGTGGCCTGGGGAGATGTGGGGAGGGTTTGGGGGCTGACAGGGGTGAAATGAAGATGGGGGAGATGGGGTGGGGGGTTAGGAGGGCTGGAGTGGGGACATGGGAGCAGGGAGCTTAGGGAATGGGGACTGGGGTTGAGGAGGACATGGGGAAGGAGGGGTCTTATGGGGGCAGGCGTTTTGGGGGCAGTAGCTCAGGTGTGGGGCAATAGCTGGGGCAGGCATTTTGGGGGCAGTAGCTGGGGTGGGGAAGCAGGTGTTTGTAGGGCAATAGCTGGGGTGGGGCACAGATATTTGGGGGGCAGTAGAGGCGATGTGTGAAGGGGGCCCACACATGTGTGAATGGGGCCCGGACCTGCGGGAAGAGGGCCTGGATGTTTAGGAGGGTTCCAGGGCCCACCAAATTATGTTTTAACCCCCGCTTGTCTCATACTGTGTTTGACTCATAGGTACATACAGCTTCAGGCCAGAAGGAGCCATTAGAGCATCTTCTATCTCAGGGGTTTGCAACCTTTTGGCTGCCCCCTGCAGCTCCAGGCATTGGGCCATGACCAGGGGACCCTGTGGGCAGCCTGTGCCAGGCTCCCCTCCACCACTCCTGGTTTGGGGCGCCCACTCCCTCCCCAATTGGGGACCCTGCAGTAGATGCCCTGGTCCAGCTCCCCCCACCTGGAAGTTGCATCCATTGCAGTGCTTAAAATACTTGGTTATTGAGGGAATTTCAAAAAATGGCTCTTCTTATTTTTTGGATTGCTGACCCCTGTTCTATTTAGTCTGACTCCTTGCATAATATTGTGTGTGATGCTGGATCAGTTCTTTTCCCAGTGGCAGGAGATTCCTCTGCCAGCCGAGCGTCCTGAGCTTGGCTCCCAGGGTTTCTTTTGCAACAGGGTAGCTTTGTATCAGGAACTCAAGACACTCCTCTTTTAGCCCTTCATGCTCTATCCTCTCCCCACCTTCTATCTCGTATGGGGAACCAGGCATCCCCCTGTGAGACTGGCTCTGATTACATATCTGTCACATTGTCCAGCAAGCACCTTGCAGCTGTCTCTCCAATGCCATTGTTTATGGGAGTATCTGCAAAGCCCCCAACTGCCCTCCTCTAAACCACTTTCTGAAACCCAACACTCCCCAGGGCCACACAGATCATTCTAGGTCAATGCTTTTCAAGCTAGGATTTGTTGGGTGATAGGCAAGAAAAATCCCATAATATGGACAATGCATTTTATTTAGTGAGACACGATGTTAATCTAACTCAGTGTTTCTCAAAGCTTAGGGGACCGGGGAACACCTAAAGGTATTAATTACTTATGCAGAAAACTGGATGAAAGCTTTCTCAAAAAAGCCAGCGCTATGTATGGGCTGTAATGTTAGTAATGGCTGTGTACTACGCATTCAAAAATAATCCAGGAACCTGATTTAAATACAATTTTACAAATATAAAATGCATTTATTTCCAAAAAAATAGATATATGGTGATTATGCACACAACTTAGAATTGAAAATGATGTTACCAAGTTTTAAAATCCAAAGGGGCAGCTGTGTTAGTTTAGTTCAGTAAAACGAACAAGGAATCCCATGGCACTTAAAAGACTAACAAATTATTTATCACATTAGCCTTTGTGGGAGAAAATCTCACTTCATCAGAAGCTTTAAAGAGGGGGGGCTTACAGAATGGGAGGAAAATAAATGCATGCAGTGTCAGTCATAGGAATAGGTCATACTGTAACAGCAAATCAAAGCAGTTGTTAAGATTCAAATACTGGGGAGCAGCTTATAGAAGAAGATGAGGTCAAATCACCTGTTGTAACGAGATAAAAATCTGAAGTCTCTATTAAGCCCTGAATCAATGCAGTCAAATTTTTATGGGAATTTTGAACCTGCATGTTCTACCAAAGTTCATCTATTCTTGCACTAAGGTTCATCAAAGAATGTCTTACTGTGGAAGGTATGGCCAAGTGACTTGGATGCTGGTGCTAACAGTGGCAGGAAATATAAAATACTCTGACGACAGCAAAGGAGCAAGGCAGCAATGGATGCCGATGCATACCTGGAAACTTTGCTACAGCTGGGGCATTTTAAATCTCCCAGACATGCACCAGCTCACCCCCTCCTCCGCCCCCAGCAGGAAGGGGTTGGGGTCAGTTGCAGAATGCCTTCACTGTATCTGTGGATCACTAGCGTTCCCCAGAACACCAGCTGAGAAACACTGATCTAACTGATGTTTAATCTCCTTTTCATTAAAACTGCAGCTGCACTGGTGTACATTTCTTTTCTGCTGTGTGTCTCAGAATCAAAAGTTTTCCAACCATGGAGTGCAGCTGGAGGGACATTTGTGGGAAAGGGGAGTTGTTTTTAAACTTTTTGAGCTGAGCCCCTTCTCTGAGGTATAATTTTTGATTGTGCCCACTGCTCCACAACCAAGAAAGGCTGGATAGCCTGCTGAGGTGAGTCAGGGGATGGTGTGGCTTTGCTGCACACCCCCCCCCCACCCCAAAAGTTCATCCCCACTCCACCCCTCCAGTGTTCCCAATAGGTTGCGAAGCTGTTGCTAAATGGAAAGGAGAAACTGGGGATGGGGGGGCTTGTATCTCCCACCCCCAAGTGTCATCTTTTCCTAGCTCAGAGGCAGAAATGCAGTGGATTACCTTATTTGATAAGGGATATAGAAGCTAAAAAGTTCAGACACCACTGATCTAGGGTGTCCTGTGACCCCTGCTCATTAGACTTACTCCAGCTGGCTCACTGTTCTCTCAATTCTGAAGTCACAACTGCTTGGAACTGTCATTACCTGGGTGTACAGCATCTGACACGGCAAGGCCTCGACATGCTGCCATGGTCCTGTTATACCCATTGCACAGAAAGGGACCCGAGACAGAGGCTATGTACATGCTTAAATCGATTCAAGTTGAATCAATTTAAGCTAAATTGATATAAAAATCATTAAATCGATCCAAGTTGAATTCATTTAACAAGGCCAAGCCAAAAAAAACCCCAAATCGAACTAGCATGTCCTGACGCAGGACTTGCTAGTTTGATTTTGGAGAGGGGCAACAAAGGAGGTGTGGCAACATGGCCCCCTAGCAGGGGAAAAAAAGCCCCCAGTGCACAGATGGGGGAGCCCCTGAACCCTCACTGCTTCCCAGGCAGTGGGGAAAGGATCGGGGGGTGCCCCTCTTCCCCACCGCTTCCCAGGCGGTGGGGAAGGGATCAGGGGCGACCTGCATCCCTGCTGCTTCCCAGGCAGTGGGGACAGGGATCTCAGTGCACCCGGCAGGGTGTGCTGAGATCCTTTTCCCGTTGCCCAGGAAGTGGTGGGGATGTAGGGTGCCACCAAGCCTTTCTCCACCACCGGGGGTAGTGGCAGGGAAAGGGGGCGCCCCCAATCCCTTCCTCGCTGCCGGGGAAGTGGTAGGGAAGAGGGGCTCTGCATCCCTCCCCTCACCCTCCCTCACTGGCCAGGGTGCTGAGGGGGTGGGCCTTCCTGCCCGGGTGCCATGCACCATGGCTGGAAGGTCAAAGCCTTCCAATTGAAACAATGTTGTTTCGAAACTACATGTCCTAACGGTGTTATTTTGAAACAACTGTTTCGATCTAGGCACTGTTTCAATATTAAACCAAGTTTTATGGATTCGATATAACTCCCCTTGTATCGAAATGACAGAGCTTGGCATTTCGATGCAAGGGAACGCCATTGGACTAAATGATTTTGGAATTGAAATAAGCGGCGTTATTTCATTCAATGCCTGCGTGTGGACATACCCAGAGAGAGACTAAAGGACTTGCCCTAAGTCATACAAAGGATAGAGCAGGTGCTTGAGCCCAGATCTCCCATCCTGGCTCTGTGCCCTAACCAATGGGTAATGCTTCCAATCCACCCAGCTGTAGCGAAGGCCTCACTTCCATGTAGACTGGCCCTGTCTGGGAGAGCAGCCTGCCAAATGTTAGTGACACTGAACAGAGGGACTGGATAGCATTTTATATCACTATCTCCGACTGCAAATGGCAACAAAGATTCAGGACCTGAGAGACTGCCTGAGCTGGCACGGTAAAGACCTTAGGCTGGCTGCAATTCCAAGTTGACCACCACAGCTCCGCCATGTAAAGCAGCAGCAATTCTGAAGCTGGTATCACATGACGACCTGCACTGAAGGATACCTTTCCAGTATGCATCTTTAGTGTAAGCTTAACGGGTAACATGGAAAATGTAAGCCCTGGCTCTCTAATGTGATGGACAATCCCCCTTTTCTCCACTGATGCTGGATGAAGTTTGTTCTGGACTCCAGTTCTGAACCGTCCCCACATCCCTGGAATGTTTCTGGCTATGGGAAGCTGTGTTTCACTTGTTAGCAGCCGTCCATCATGCTGCCTGAGGGTTGGAAAGAGAAATGAAGGTGCCTCTGATCTTAGAGGAATTTCAGTTGCACACAGTCCTCAACAGGGTTCAAACAAGCAAACGGAAATACTTCATCACACAATGCAAAGTCAATCTGTGGAACTCCTTGCCAGCGGATGTTGTGATGATCAAAGCTATAATGGAGTTAAAAAAAGAACTGGATAAGTTCTTAGAGGATAGGTCCAGCAGTGGCTATTAGCCAAACTGGTTAGAGATAGAGCCCCATGTTCTGGGTGTCTCTGAACCTCTGAATACTAGAAAGCAGGACCAGATGACAGGATGGATCATGTGATAATTGCCTTGTTCTATTCTTTCCACCTGGAGCATCTGGCACCAGTCATTATCAAAGACAGGATCCTGGGCTAGTGAGACCTTTGGTCTGACCCAGTGTGGTTGTTCTTGTGTTTTTACTCAATTTTGGGAAGCACCAGAGAGCTGGGCAGCAGGTGATGTGACACCCCTAGAAATCAAGAATAACTCCTCTGACGAAAGGTTACCCCAGGTCTCCTTTTAATTTTCTCATCAGGGGTCTTTGAAGTGCACTCTATGGTCAGAGCTAAGCTGTGTCTTTGTCTTGTGGCCCCCTCATTTTTGCTGGCTGATGTAAGACTTTGCAATTCAATTTCTCCTGCTGCTGGGGGAGTTAAATCTAGCAGACCACTCGCACAGGCCTACCTAGCCCAGCTCTGGGCCCTAGCTCCCAGTGATCATCCAAGACCTTCCAGGCAATACAGAGGCCCAGTGAAAATTATTATTCTGAGGGATTGGCATTACAGTGGCCTGTAGCAGGCAGCCTTACTAGCTTAACAGGCACTATACTGCATCAGCAGACAGCTTGGTAGCCAGAAAACATGGGTTCTGTTCTCAGCTCTGCTGTATCATCTTGGGCAAATTGGTTTGCTGCTCTGTGCTTCAGGTTCCCCTTCTACCTATTGTCTTATCTATTCAGTTTATAATCTCTTCCAGACAAGGCCTCTCTCTCCATGTTTCTGGGCAATGGCAAGTGATTCTGTAAAACAAATAATAAATGGCTCTGTTTTAAAGATGGGGAAATTGAGGCACAGGGTGTTTGGAAGTGAATTGCCCATGATTCAAAAGTATCCAGGTATTTTGATGCCCAGTCCCTAATTCACCAGACTACACTCCCCTAGTTCTGTGCTGATGTCTTGGTGATCTGTGCTGAGTAGGGCAAAAATCCTTTCTAATACAGTAAGAACTAGCAGGGTCCTTTAAAGACTTTTTTCCTACACTATTTTCATATTAGTAGTCCAATATATGTCCAGGCTACAGCCCAATAGGTGATTTGGTGAAACTATGAAGTCATGCACCCTCCAGATAAATCCAGAGGGGAAGCAATTTTTCATCAGTGTTTTAAAACCCTTGGGTTTTGTTAGCAACAATTTAACTCCAATGCTCATTAAACACATAGGAGACGAGAGAACTCTGTTAAAGATTCAACCCCTTCACTTAAAGGTGCAAGGAAGCTCATAAACCACAGCTCTGCGACTGCTGATAAGATTTGCCATGAGATGAATGTGGATACTGCACATAAAAGCAGGAAAAAGCCCTATCCAAACCACTTCTCACCCTCTTTAGTCATAAAAGAAGCAAAAAACCACACAAGCCTCCGGCTATTCTTTCCTCTTTGCAGATCTCTGGCATCCCTGTGTAACTCCTTGACCAATGCCAGAGCTGGACTGGATACATCATAATCCCAATACACTGATTCATGCGGCTTTGCAGGCAGCAGTCTCAGCAAAGGGAGCTATTTGTATGAAGGAGCTGTTCCCCGCTATGGGCATGTGTCTTCTGCACTGTAAGCCCAGGGCTATGTGGCCTGAGCTTGTGGCTGCCCAGTTTCTAAGCCTGCCCTTGAGCATCCACCCTGGATTGTATACCTGGGCTTAAAATTGCTGGCCCCACATCACGCGGCTGTACTAATGCATCCATAATGTACTGCACAGACCTTCTGACTCAGCTCTGTGGCTTGAGCTATGTCCACACTGCAGAATGGCAGGGGTTAGGTTTGGCTTGGACTCTAATCTACTCTTCTGGTAGCACTTGGATCCTGAGTGTCTTTTGACTCAAGTGGAAGGGGCCGGGCTCAAACATGAGTCTGATTTTGGGTTTAGTGTGCATCCTTTTGAGGTTTCTATCTCACACATGCAATGTGATAGGGAACGAGTGGCTTTAGTGCACTAGGATGGGACTCGGGACTCCTGCATTTGTTTCACAAATCTGCTGGGTGTCCCTGGGCAAAACGCTCTTCTCTGATTCTCCTCCAACCTCTGGCTATAGAGATCATGCACTCCTTGGGTCGGACACCATCTGATGCTCTGTGTCTGTGGAGTACCCAGAGCCCTGATTCTAGCGAAGGCCTCTAAGAGCGACCCGCCCCCCCAGTGACGAGGCACTAGCCGGGTGAGTGCTTTGCCATGCGAGCAGGGAACTCTGACTGCATGTTTGTAACCATGTCACACAGTCTTCCTAGCCTTCGGGGAATGTAGTTAAACTGTAACCCAAATAATGATGAAAAAGACCAAGTCGAAAACATGTTTCCACCTTCAGGGCAGCATTCTGGTGTCAGCAACAAGAACCAGCTTGTTAAAACCTGTGTCCAGGCAGCAGGCAGTGGAGTCAGGGCACGAAGGGCACATCTGCTGCCCACTGAGGGGAATCAAGACATACTGTGCCGTGAGTGGTCTATCCAGGCTGCAGCAGGGAAGCAGATACTGGAGAGCATCGAAGGGGTGCAGGACAGCTCAGGGATGGGTCCGGATACATGACGCTAGAACCCAGTGGTGATTACAAAGTGCTAGGTGTGGTGTGGGAGCATGTGTGCATGTGGAACGGGTGGCCTGCAAGCTCTGTGTGCTTTAGACGGGTTGGGTGTCTGTGCTGAGGGCTGAATGCAGACAGTGCATGGGAGATAGGCCTGAAGTGCATGGATCTGTTGGGTGTGTGTACAGTGCAAGTTTTGTCCAAAGGGGGGTACTGAATATCGGCACCTTTTTGTCACAGCGATGCAGCCCTGGCTACTGCTGCTGCTGGCAGTGGCCTCAGGTCCCTGGCCATGTACCAGCACCTATATTTTTAATAGAAAAAGCACTGGATGGGGGCGAGGATTTTGTGTGTGGCGTGACTATTCACACTGCACCCACACAATCCTCACACCTAGCATTGTGTGCAAGGTGTGACCAGCCTGGTGCTTGGTGTGTGTGCAGTGTGAACAGTGTGATGTGTGCAGCCACTGGGGTGTGCATGGTGGGGGCAGTGGGAGCTCTGTGGGGTATGTAGCTACTGGTGTTTGTGTGTGGGATGAGTAGGACTTTGAGTGGTGGGACTCAGGAGCTGTGTGGTGCGAGTCTGTGCATGTGATGGGAGCTATGGGGGGGGGTTGAGTGTGGGTATGTGGGGCTAGGAGCCATGTGTGGGAACTGGGGGGGTGGCTGGGTACGCAGTTTAACAGTGTACGGTTCAGCACTCCTGGTGTGTGCTGCCTCCAGGACTGGCCTCTGTGCAGCTAGGCTCCTGTGAAGCCAGTCTGGGACGCCAGCTTCAGGGCAGAGAGGCTTCGTCCGAGAAGTGACACCCTCTCAGGTGATGCACACAGGATCCACAAGCAAACAAGGCCCTGGCAGGGAGTGGGCAACAGAGCTGAGGTGTGGGAGGAAGAGGAGTCTGTGCCAGCTGGCCCAAGCCAAACTGTCCATCCCCAGCACCTCCATGAGCACCTGCTTCCACCACTGATCCCCCTGACCCAGCGTCCACCCCGCTCAGCCTGCTGCTAGTGCCCAGCTAGGCACTGATTCCCGGCTGCTGGTTTCCGTCTTCTGTTGCACCAGCCTCAGCAGGCAGAGCCCTTTGCCAACTTGGCACTGTAACACCAAACCCCATGCCAGTTTCCCCATAGCTCAGGCTCCAAGGCCCCTCATAGGAACACCCTTTCCTTCCCCAAACCTGTCTCCCAGGTTTCCTACAGTCTGCCAGACAGGGCAGGGACAACCCACCCTTAAAGCCTCTAGGGGCTTTGGAGATCTCATGGCTAAGAAATCAGGAAGCCCCAGGCAGGGACTGATCTGGGCAACCAGGGAGGGAGGTGGAGAGAGGTTGTGAAAGCATCTGACTGTTTGTGGGGGGAACAGACCAGACAGTGGCTCCATTGTGTGGCCTGTAGGAGAGGGGCTGAATGAGCTTCCAGATATACAAAGGAGCTTTGACAATGGGGACCTCGTTAGTATGCACAGGGAACTGTTTGCTGCCTCCTCTCACATCACTCTATCTCCCCCTCCATTGCTCACTGCCACAGTGTGTCATGCAGAGGTGAGTGAGGGAAGGAACAGGGAGAGTGAAGGGGTGGAAGCAGAAGAGGCAAAGTGAGTGTCCAGCATCCAGCTCAATGAAGCACAAAGCTGTAGAAATATAAGTCCCGTGATGCAGAAAGCAAAGGAAAAAGATGGCAGAGCCCCTTCCCTGTCCCAGCTTGGCCCCCAGTAAACTATGCCAAGTTTTGTGTTGAGATTTTAAATTGACACTTGTACTTTAAAGGGGACACAGCAGAAAAATCCTCTTCTCCTTGGTTTTAACTGGTATTTGCTCTGCACAGACAGTGTGCTGAGCATGGGCAAATATGAGGAAAGAGCACCTGGTTCTTTGCCTATCTCCGCCACTAACTTTCTCCATGACTTGAGCTGAGTCCTTTCACACCGCAAGTGTTTGATTCCCCAGAAGGACTTGCATGAGACAAATTGCACTAACCATGGGTCCCCTCACCAGCAATCCACCCACTTAACCCATCTCTGCCCCCAGAGCTACCTCATTCAACCCAACACACAGAGTAGCTCCAACAGTCAATACCCGAACCGTTTCCTGCTTCTCTCCTGATGTGGAATTTTCTCCTGAACAACAGTGGCTTCAGGCTTTATAGAAGGTAGGTCATGCCAGACCCCTCCTGATCGCTTTCTTTGAGATGAAAACTGATTTTTTAGATAAAGGAAATGCAGTAGAACTAATCAGCTTGCATACATTTTCACATGGAAATTACTAGTTGCGCTGGAGAAGACAGGGATTAATATGAGAACTGAAAGGTGGACCAGGAACTGGTTAATGGGGTCATACTGAAAGGTGAACTATCAGGCTAGATGGAGGTTACTAGTGGAGTTCCTCAAGGACTCGTTTTGGGACCAGTCTTATTTAGCATTTGTTTTAAAGACTTTGGCACAAAAAGTTGAAATGTACTAATGCAGTTTGCAGATAACCCAAAGTTGGGAAGTATGGCCAATGTGGAGGAGGACTGGACTCTCATTCAAGAAAAGCTGGATGACCCTGAAAACTAGAGTAACAGAAATGGGGTGAAATTTAATAGTGCAAAGTGCAAGGTCATGCTCTTGGGGACTAACAAGAACTTTTGCTATAAAATGGGTTTTTGAGTTGGAAGCAACAGAGGAGGGGAAAGACCCTCATGTATCATAGTGCAGTTAGTATGTCTAAGAGGCTAATAAACTCACGAGTGGTATCAAGAGTAGCGACGGGAAGTGTTAGTACCTTTATACAAGGCAATGGGGAGATGCCTTTGGAGTACTGTGTGCAGTTCTGGTCTCCCGTGTTTAAGAAAGGCAAATGCAACTGGAACAGGTTATGGAGAGAGCTCATAAGAAGATCCATGGACTGGACAACCTGCTTTATGAGAGGCGATTAAAAGAGCTTGGCTTGTTTCATCTAACCAGAAGAAGGCTAAGGGGAGAGATGATTGCCCTCTATAAATACATCAGAGGGATAAACACCAGAGAACAAGAACAAATGGCTATAAACTGGCCATCACCAAGTTTAAGCTTAAAATTAGAGACAGCTTTCTAGCCATCAGAGGAATGAACCTCTTGACCAGTCTTCCAAGGGGAGCAGTAGGGGCAAAAAAACCTACCTGGCTTCAAGACTGAGATTGATGGACTTATGGAAAGGACAGTATGATGAGACTGCCTACAGTGGCATATAGTCAATCTGCAATGAATAGCAGGCTATATCTCCAATGGCTGGTGCCGAGGAACTAGATGGTGGAGCCTGGCGCCTCTGAGTACTACAGGGAATTGTTTCCTAAGTATCTGTATGATGGGTCTTCCTCACATGCCCAGGGGCTAACTGATCACCATACTGGGATGGGGAAGGAATTTTCCCGTACTCAGATTGGCAGAGATGTTGGGGTTTTTTTTGCCTTCCTTTGCAAAATGGGGCACAGGCCATTTGCAGATTTAAACTAGAGTAAACGATGGGTTCTTTGTGACTTGAGTTTTAAATCATGATCTGAGCATTTCTGTGACTCAGCTGGAGGTAGGGGAGGTCTATTAGAGGAGTCTGGGGAGGGTGTCCCTGCCATGTGATGTGCAGGAAGCCAGACTACATGATCGTTATGGGTCCATCTGGCCTTAAAGCCTACGAGGTTCTCAGGTGCAAGATAGAGGCTGGAACTGGATTTGCAAATTCATAGATTCTCAGGTCAGAAGGCAATTATCTCCACCTGTAAGCTGTAGGGCTTCCTTGAATTAGCTCCCAGTTGAACTAAAGTAGTTTTTTAGAACAGCATCCCATCCATCTTGATTGAAAAATTATCAGTGATAGAGAATCCACTGTCTTTGGTAAATTGTTTCCACAGTGAATTCCCCTCACTCTGAAACACTGACACCTTATTTTCCCTCTGAATTTGCCGGCCTTCCGCTTCCAGCCCTTGCCTCATGTTAGAGCTTTGTCTGCTGAACTGAAGAGCCCATCATCAAACTCCTGTTCCCTATCTTGGTACTTACAGCCCAGGATCAACTTATCCCTTAGCCTTCTCATAGCTGAACTAAATAGATCAAGCTTGTGAGCTATGTCTACACTAGAAAAAGTTAGATTGACTTTGTTAATTCAAACTAGTAAGTTTGACTCTAAGTTGAACTAAACTTGACCTTAGTTAATCCAGGTCTACACCATCCTTCGTTCGACCTAAGGAGTCGAATTAAGGCTTAGGTTGACTTACCAGGCGGTTCTTATTAATTTGAATTAAGCTTTTATTAAGTTGACTTAAGGAATTTCTTGATTTGACTTAATGAAAGTCCAGTGTGGACAGGGGCTAATTTAGGTCGAATTAAGTCTCCATAATTCAACCTAAATTGCCAGGGTATACATAGATCTGGAACCTAGCCTAGAAGGCAGGTTTTCCAACACTGTTTTCGTTCCTGGGGACCTTCACTGAATCCTGTCCTGTTTATCAACGCCCTTCTTGAAAGTTCACATTGCATCTAACTTCTGTGACAGTCAGTGCAGACTTCAGTGCTGCATCTCGGTGGTTTCCATCATCTCCTCAGCACACTGTTTAGAAGCCTTAAAATCAGGACCAGACTATTGTCCATGCTGTGAGTGTCAGACCCCCACACCCACTGTGGCCCTGAGAGAGCAGAAAGTGGAGCAATGATGGCAATGAACAGAACTCCCACGTTCCTCAGGAAGTTTCACAGTCTGTGCTTCATTGACATTGTCTTTAATAGGTTTGTGTCCTACAGCATAAGGCTGTTCTCAAGCATCTACTTACCTCAGGAACAGGGCAAGAGGTGGTGGGAGAGATCTCACCATGCTGAGTGTTTTTTCTCTTCCTGTATAGTTCTTAATTAAGTATCTCCTTGATGTGGCCCCTGCCAAGAAGTGTGGAGAGAACCCAAAGTAGGGGGACCAGCTAGCAAGTGTGGAAAATTGGGATGGGGGTGGGAAGTAATAGACTGCCTTTACAAGAAAAAAACCCTAACATCACGATCGTGCTGATGAAATCAGGACATTTGGTCACCATAGCCAAAAGCGAGCTATGCCCACTTTGTCACACAGCTCAGCTGCAGAAATGGAGATTGAGTGAAACTCATTTGGGCAACATGAAATCCCAGCTTTCCAACTCAATGGAGTCAAAGTGAGAGGGCCTGGGTGAGGAGCCATCACTGGTGCCCTGACATGTCTTAAGGCAGAGTGGGGCTAATCTAGGAGGTGACCTGGGGCCGGAGCATCTTTTCTGAGTCCTAGTGGCTCTCAAAACTAGTGACAAGATGGAGCTGTTGGGTCATCCAGTCCAACATGGACTCATTTTCTTCACAGGCTAGTTTCAAATGACCCAGTTGACAGATGCAGAGCTGTTGAGTTGTGATAGCTCTTTAGTTTCCAGGATGTTAGCAAGAGGATCTGGGGGAGGTAATAGCTTTTACTGGCCCAACTTCAGTTGGATAAAGAAACAAACTTCACAGAGCTCTTGTTCAGCTGCACCACAGGTGCGCTTTAGTGTTGCAAGGAGTCCTATGGCATTTAAAGACTAACACATATATTTGTTGCATGCGCTTTCATGGGAGAAAATCCCACTTTGTCAAGTTCCCCATCTTCAAAAAGTCAGATGAAGTGGGATTTTCTCCCATTAAAGCTCATGCAGTAAATTATTTGTTAGTCTTTAAGTGCCACAGGACTCCTTGTTTGTTTCAGTGGTGGAGGCACTCATGAGAGTGACGGAAGGATTTGCCCATCAGTGTTGTTAATCCACAACTCTGAGAGGGAGTAGCTAGGTTGACAAAAGAATTCTTCCACCCGCCTGGAGTTGTCTACACTGGGTGTTAGGTTGCTTCAACCACGTTTCTGTGGACAAGCCCTGAGGGACGCCCCTCACTGGCTGTTAATTAACGAGCTAGGCGCACACATTGGGGATTTGCTTGTTGCACTGCCCAGGGACTCCTGGCATTCCCTCTTCTACCCCACAATTCCCTGTGTGCCACCCTCCCATCCCCCTCTATGCCCCCGTGTGGCCTGCCATCACCCAAACTTTCTCAGTGGTAAAATGGGGTTGATAACCTTCAAGGTCCTGATTCTCATTGACACAAAGGGTCACCGCAGTCATGGGGTGTGATGGCAGTTTATGTGATGTAGATGAGCTGGTTTTAATGTGCCTGTCCGTGGATCTGAAAAAGTACAGCTGTGGCAGGCATGGACGTGGGCTGGACATGCCCTCCTGGATCTCTAGGTGTTTATCTGAACCACTGGCCTGATGTCATTGCTCTGGTTCCTGAGCTAGTTAGATTAAAGCTAATTTGAGTATGTTACATGGGCTGCAAGCACAACCTGTGCCTGATGTAGAAACAGATCCTAAGGCCCCTTCATTCTGCTCTGGAAGTATAAAGAGATCTCAAAATGGGTGTGAATGACAGATCCGCTGACTTTAAAGTCCCTTTGTTCTGTCAAAGATCTGTAGAGGGGCCTGGATTTCGGTGAGGATTCAGTGTCTCCTCTTTTGATGGCCAGTTTTTCAGGGTCAGGGTGGTATCTGGCTTTTACTGTGTGTTCGTACGGTGCCTCGTACAATGGGATGTCCAGTCTTTCCTGATTGTGGGAGGCCTCAGAGAGGCAACCTTTGAGGATCTATTTGAAGAGATGAATAGGTTGATAAGAAATCTCTCCTAATTTTTTATTAATGAACAAATATCACAATAACAGCACTATGAATGACTCTCGCAAGCTGTTGGCTTTCATCGCATGGCTTCTCTGGTAAATCTACTGATTCCTAGTTTGCTCTCCATAAGAAACAAATTCTCTCTTTCAGAATCAAATAGGACAGCTTCATATTCATTGATTCATAGATTCCAAGACCAGATGAGACTGCAGCGATTCTAGTCTGACCCTGACCAGAGAACTGGTAAACAAGACCTGAATTTCTACTGTATCTCACCCAATCCCCACAAAACACCTAAGCAGAATATATTGGGGGGGGGGGGGATAAAGGAGGAATAAATGCTTCCCTGGCTGAACTGTCCAATGTAAAGAAACAAAAAAGGAAAGCGATATCAGTCCCCACACCCTTTGCCAGTCCCTTTTGATCACATTTTCTCCTGCATAACAAACAAGGAGTCATGTGGCACTTAAAGACTAAGATATTTATTTATTGCATGAGCTTTCATGGGAGAAAATTCCACTTCATTCTGTAAGTTCCTCCATCTTCAAAGCATCTGACGAAGTGGGATTTCCTACGAAAGCTCATGCAATAAATAGATTTCCTAGTCTTTAAGTGCAACAGGACTCTTTGTTTGAGTTGCTGTTACGTATCTGTATAAGGTTGGCGGCTGTTTGTAAGCAAGGAGAGGTCTGTCTCCCAAGGCTTGAGAGAGTGAGGAATCATCTTGTAGAATATGCTGTAGATCCTTGAGGATGTGCTGTAGAGGTCTGATCTGGAGGTTGTAGGGTTCAGCATCACTTTGTTCATTTCCAGCCAATTTTTTCCAAACTTAATCATGTAGTGAATTTGTGAGCCAGGACTGTTTACATCTCAGATGTTATATTTTCCATTGCCCTGCACCTTGTGCAGACATCTGCCTTAGTGCAATGTGACTATAAAATGTCAGTATCAAAAATCAGCAATCAGGCCCCCAAAATCATGACATTGACTTCAAATGCATGAGATTCTTCAAAACGTAATACCCCATGGGGTTCTCTTTATTTGCTTGCTGGCTTCTGGGCATTTTGTGGTCATATTTTCCAGCTTTTATCCCCAACCAGGAGGGCTGGAAATTTTTTAAAAATAAAAATGGCAAGTCTGAGCCAATCACATGACTCCAGATGCTGGAGCTTTAAGAAAAACACCAAGTTATGAGACGTCCTGTAAAGTCATGAGAACTGGTGACACTGAACTGCTACCAACTCAGCATAATTGCATATGATTCTTATTTATGCTATGGGTATTTATTAGTTTGCATTATTGTATTGCCAACAAGCTGTAGTCATGGAGCAGGCCCCAATGTGCTACGTGCTGACAAACACAGATTTAAGAGAAGTCTTTGCCCTGAAAAGCTTCCAGTCTGTGTGTAGAGGGTCTCAAGATGTATCTAAATTATATTTAACCTCATCTTAAGACTCCTTGCACTGCACATGTGTGCAAAGGACTCTCAGTGTAACGCAGGCTTCACTTTGCATTGCTATGCATGATAACAAAAGGGAGAAGGAGGTAATGGAGACCTGGACCTCAGGCCCTGATTCTGTAATAAGCACCATGCAAAGTCACACGAAGTCAACACAGAAATCTTTTTCACTACAGGATCAGGAACCAAGTTTCAGCCAAAATGGCAGCCATCCATCCCAATTGCTCTTTGTATGTGGAAAAAAATCCCATAATGACTAGCATGCTTGTTGCTAAAATTGGAAAAAATATATTTACATAAATTGGTATATCAGTTTCCTGCTCTTTGCTTATGGATCTGTTTGCCTGGAGATGGTATAGTCTGGCCAAGAATGAGCCCATCAGCTCTCAGAAGTAAATCCATTTATATGACAGACTCAGATAACCTGATTTCAGTTTGTTGTTTGGAAAACAGGATTATTTTTCATTGGTCCCAGCGCACCAGACACTTTCTCTAGAGACCGTAAGAGGCACTGATGTATTGCACAAGGTGGGAGCATAATCCGTCAAAGCCCTACTTTACTCCTTTCTGTAGAATCACCTGCCTGGATATTTCCAACCACAGACACTTGTTCCTTATGATTGACAGCTGCCTCCTCTAATGACACAGGCAATTACTATTTTAGGAAGGAGGAAACCCAAGGCATGGAGAGAGGAAGAAACTCGTCCAAAGACCCCCTGATAGAATGGGAAGCAGACATCAGGAGCCCAGGCTTCTGGCCCGTGTGTTAACAAACTCAGTGTTCATGGTGTTGAAAACCAAGGAATCCACAAAAATGGTCAAATGTTTGCACCACCCCAAGCAGCTTTTCTGTATGTCCTAAGCGCCACAGGGGAAGCTGGTGGGTATCAGGTGCTTCTAAAAAATCCAACTCTTAAATAGAAGCTGAGTCCTTGAAAATACAGCCTGAAGGTATGTGATAGCTGCCAACACAACTGGCCCCCTGGGCTGAAATGGGGACTTCCTGGACTAAAAATTTGTTGCAGTTAGAACTAAAAACCCAAGTTGCTGCAATTTGGGACTGTAACAATGCATATGCTCTGAGGATCAAGTCGGAGTGGGGCCAGTCGCACATTCTCACTACCAAGTTACACATGGATTCTTTTCATCTTGCTGCATTATTTTGAGAGGCTGAGACACTCCGTCACTGGAAGTAGGGGCTGCTGATTCATGCTCTTGGTTTCCACTCCCAGCAAACCAGAGAATATGATCTGGCCCTAGTCCCTTCCTAATCCCTGGTCAGGTGAGCTGCATGTTAGAGACAGCACCATTCCTAGCCCTGAGTCCTATCACCCCCACCACCACCCCTACAGTGCACAGAGGGCTCCCTGCCAGGGGCAAACACATGCTGCAACAGGGAGCTGTTTGGGGAGTAAATGGGGGCCTCAAGGGGGAAACACCAAGGAGGGGAGAAGGCTGTGGGTGGGGTGAGCCCAGAAGTGACAGCCAGAAGCACTGGGAGGCAGTATTCTCCCCAGGGGGAGTTTCTTGGACCCGTGTTCTGCAGGAGATCAGATAGGATGATCAAAATAGCCAATTTCCAAAGGGGTAGCCATGTTAGTCTAGTCCAGCAAAAAAAACAAAAAACCAAAAAACAAACAAACCAGCCAAGCCAAGGAGTCGTGTGGTACTTAAAGACTAACAGATTTATTTTTCGCATGAGCTTTCGTGGGAGAAAATCCCACTTCGTCAGATGCTTCGAAGTGTTCACCCATCTTCAAAGCATCTGACGAAGTGGGATTTTCTCCCACGACAGCTCATGCGAAAAATAAATCTGTTAGTCTTTAAGTGCCACATGACTCCTCATTTTTTGGGGGTTTTTTTTGTTTTTTTTTTAAATCAGAATAGGCCTTAACAGCTGTGACTGGCCCTGATGCCATGCTATAGTATCCAGGCCTTTGGCAACATTAACGTGCTGATGCTGTCCAGTGAAGTAAGGAAGAGTCATGAGTTCACTCTCTGTCGCCCTGCAGCTGATGCTCCATCCCCATGGAAGGGGTATGAAATGCTACTAGAACTTGTTCCACTGCATCATGGGAGCCCTTGAGAAATCCCAGAAAAAGGTAACCTGGAAACAGCAAGGGATTTTTTTTTGTCACCTCCAGCTGTTTGTCAGAAAAGCTTGGCTTTGGGTCTCCTGGGGGACCCAAGCCTGCTCTCATTGTGCTGCCCCAACTCCTTTGCACCCATGCAGAAGGAAGTGTTAACACTGTTACACAAGGTGAGACCTCATCTGGAATATTGCATGCAGTTCTGGTCCCTGTGTTTAAGAAAGATGAATTCAGACTGGAACAGGTGCAGAGAAGGGCTATTAGGATGATTTGCAGGATGGAAAACCTGCCTTATGAGGGGAGACTTAAAGAGCATGGCTTGTGTGGCCTAACCAAAATAAGGTAGAACAGAGATATGATTGCTCTCTACAAGTACATCAGAGGGATAAATACCAGGGAGGCAGAGGAGTTATTTGAGTACAGCACCAATGTGGACACAAGAATGAATGGATACAAACTGTCCATCAGGAAATTTAGAAACTTAAAATTTAGAACTTGAAATTAGTCGCAGGTTTCTAACCATCAGAGGAGGGAAGTTCTGGAATAGATTTTCAAGGGGAGAAGTGGTGGCAAAAAATCTAGTTGGCTTTAAAACCGAGCTGGCTTCAAAACTGAGCTTGATAAATTTATGGAGGGGACTGTCTAATACGACAGTTTAGTTGGGCAATTGATCAGTTTTTCAACTACTGGTGGTGGATATGCCAGTGACCTAAGAAGGGACATTGGATGGGGAGGATTCTGAGTTATTACAGAGAATTTTTTCTTGGTTGTCTTGCTGGTGAGTGTTGCCCACGTGCTCAGGCTTTAACTGATCACCATATTTGGGGTTGGGAAGGAATTTTCCCTCAGGACAGATTGGCAAAGACTCTAGGGGGTCTTCACCTTCCTCTGTAGCATGGGGCACAGCTCACTTGCTGGTGGACTCTCTGTACTTTAAAGTCTTTAAATCATGATTTCAGGACTGTACTAACTGAGTCATAGGTTAGAAGAGGTTTATTGCAGAGGTGAGTGTGGGAGGTTCTGTGGCCTGCATTGTGCAGGAGGTCAGACTAGATCAGGGGTCTCAAACACATGGCCCACGAGCCATGTGCAGCCCCTAAAAATATTTCCCACGGCCTGCAACAGCACTATCATTACCAATATTTGCAATATTGTTGCATGAAAAGGTTTCAGTGGTGCAGCCCTCAGGCTAATGTATTAGTCCTCATGTGGCCCTGTACTAGTCCTCATGCAGCCATAGTGTTGATTTGAGTTTGAGACGCCTAAACTAGATGATCACATTGGTCCTTTCTGATCTTAGAATCTATGAGTGGCCAGTGCCAAGAACCACGCTGAGTTCATAAGCCAAATAGAGAAGACAGGAAACACTGCACTCACAGAAGGGAAACTGAGGCATGGGGCATCTATGGGTATGACTACACTGGAGCCTCAGGTTGTCTTAACCTGCCCTAAGTCGACCTAAGGAATTCCCTGGTCAATTTAGAATTTATTAAGCCAACTTAAGCACTTGCTTAAGTTGACTTAATAACACGTGCCCTGAAAGTCGACTTAAGTCAACTTCGGACAGCAGGAAGGGTCCAGTCCCCACTCTGGGTCCCAATCCAGCTCCAGGGGCCCAATCTAGCCCCAGCTGCTGCCGGCAAGCAGCTGGGAGCTGGATCCGGCCCTGAGCTGCTTGCTGCAAGCAGCAAGGGGCTTGAAGCTTGGTCTCTGCCACTGCTGGCAGGTGGCTTGGAGCCCAGTCTGGGCCTGCAATTGTCCTGGGGACAGATCAGGCTCCCAGCCATCTGCTGGAGGCAGCAGGAGCTGGCTCTGAGCTCCTTGCTGCTTGAGGCAAGTGGCACAGGGCTGGATCTGGCTCCCAGTCACCTGCTGGTGGCGACTTGGGCCAGATTGGGCCCCCGGAGCTGGATTGGGACGTGGGGTGGGATGGGGTTGGGGTATGTCAACATTGGAGACAGTGTAGACATAGCACTAAGTCGACTTTGGAGGTGTTTAAGGCCCAGCTGGACAAAACCATGCCTGGGATGGTTTAGTGGGAGTGGTCCTGCCTCTGGCAGGGGGTTGGACTAGATGACCTCATGAGGTCTCTTCCAACCCTAGGATTCTATGACTTAACAAGGTCAGATTTAAGTTGAGTTAAAGTCAACTTTGTTAAGTCGATTTAAAAGAGTGCCTCAATGTGGTCATAACCTATGTGACTGAGCTCAACTCAGTATGATTGAGACTGAAACGTAGACTCCGTGAGTCCCAGACTAGAGTCTTGCATATGACGGCAGCTTTCTTTTCTGCTACAGGCCTTTCTTCAGTAAATATAGTTTTAAAAAGCAGAGCTGAGAATACTGAGCACATACAAAAAGTCCAGCTGAACAGACTCTTTTCTAAACCATTCACTTTCTCTCAGTGAACAATTATAATCAAATTCTCAAACCAAAATGACAAACTCTATAGCAGGGAGAAAAATGCCCTAGTCAGCGCTGGAGGCTGTTTTCGACATGCCTGCCTTGAAATCTCCAGGGCTGGGTTCTCCATCACTCTGCTCCTTGCACAGCCTTCCTCACCTCCAGAGAGCTAGTGCAAAATGGAGCCGAGCACTCGCAGACGAGAACAGGAGTGTTTTACACACACACTATAGTGGTGTGAGTGGTGGAACCTAGATGATTTTGTATTTCTGTTTGTATGATTTGTAACTTCTGTTAAGCCCCAAAGAAGAGCTCTGGGCAGCTTGTTTCCCTCAGCAACAGAAGTTGGTTCAATAAAAGACATTACCTTGCCCACTTCATGTCTCTAATACTGACATTGGCTACAACAACACTGAAGACCCAGAGCCTATGGTGTATGTCTACACTTGCAAGTTAGTTTGAATTGAGGAGGCTTAATTCGAACTAACTTAGTCACTGTCTACACTAGGCTTTCATTAGTTTGAATTAAGAAATTCCTTAATTCGAACGAATGAAAGCTTGGTTCAAACTAGTAAGACCTGCCGATTAGTTCAAACTAAGCCCTTAGCTCAATCGTTAGTTCTAACTAAGGATGATGTAGACAAGGATTAACCCTTAGTTCGAACTTAATAAATTCAAACTAAGGGCAGTTAGTTTGAATTAACAAAGTGGACTAATTTGAACTATCATTAGTTCAAATTAGTCCACATTGTTAATTCAAACTAATAAGTTTGAATTTAGTTCAAACTAACTTCGAACTTATTAGTTCGAAATAACAAATTCAAACTAAATTTTCCTAGCGTAGACCCGGGGCATCGCTGGCGCCAGGCTTATGGGGCTTGAGCCCTGAGTCCCAGCATCCAAGCCCTGGGTCTGTTGCTCGGCCACTCGCGCTGCTGGCTGTAGTGGCAGCATGTGAGCCCTGAGTCCCAGCACACTAAGCCTCGGGTCTTCCCCTCGGCCAGTGGCGCTCCTGGTACAGATGTAGCCATTAGGTCTTGTAGGTTGCACCCCAATGAGAGTTTACAAGTTTCTGTTACTTGGAATTCTGTTTTCCAGAGTGACGGTTGTCAGATAAGCTCCTCTGAAATAGTCAGGAAAACTGCCAGCACTGAGTAGGTCTGGCCTTTTATGTAATTGGAGTCCTGCATCGCATGGTCCTGTGTTTGCTGTTCCCCTGGTTGTCCTAGGAGAGGGTGCCAGTCGTCATGCTGAAGGGAGGGTCTGACCAAGTCTGGGCTTCCCAATCAAAGCCACCCAAACCCTGTAGCCTCCATGGTGATGGTGGTAACTAGCTAGTTTTTCCAGACCTCTAGTTAACAGAGAGACAAGCTGCAGGGGTCCGGGGGGTTAGGGACTGCGCCACCTGTGTTGGAGAGGATGGGGCAAACAACAGCGGCCTTTATTGGGTTACCTGGCTTCCTAAGCAGTCAGCCTGCCCGTTCCCCATGGCCGCTCTGGTCTCTGCATAGCCCACACGCTGCGGCCATCTGTCCTTTTTCTTCCTCAACAGGGCAGCCCTTTGCTCCCCATCCCAGCTGCTGAAGGCTTTGCCTGCCTCTTGGTCGCTGACTGTCACTCCTTGCTGGTGTCTCTGCCCCATTCTCACTCTCCGCTGGCCTTCCTCCATCCCCCACTGCATCAGCTCTTTGCCCCAAATGCCAGCTGGCTCAGCCACCTCCTCTTCCTCACTGGGCCCTGGAGGATCTCACTGCCGTCTACACCTCAGCTTTCCCTTCCTCTGCCTGCATCCCCCCACACGGAGATGCTTACCTTCCTCCTGATCCTCCCTCTTACCCGCAATCTTGGCTTGGCCACGCCAGCCCTCCACCCCTCCCCTGAACTTGTCAGTATGCTCCAGGGGGTAGGGGTGGAGTCAGTGCAGGCTTATTATCCCTTCTGTACAGATGGGGAAACCAAGGCACAGGAAAATGAAATGGGCTCATGCCCAGAAGAGCTGTCCCATATTCTCTGTCAGTTCTCTGTGTGCTGCTTCTACCTGCATCTTTGCTGCCCCCTTGGTGATGGTTTTGTAGACAAAGGGGTTCAGGTGCTAACAGGATGCTGCCCTTTCCTGGTGCCAGGGTGGGGATTCTGACACCTCTCAAACATGGGAAGCAAGAAAATCTCAGCTCAGTGGCATGATGAAGGCAGAAAAAAACCCAAGGATGCCAAGACACATGCTGTTGGCAAACGATCCACTTGGAATCAGCAGAGAGTGGGGCCTGCAGCTATTGGGGGGGGGCAAGCAAACCATGCGCCATGATGTACCACCTTTACTCAACAACATGTCCTGCCAAGTCTTCTCTCTCTGCACCAGCTCCCAGAATCCAGCTGAATCTGTCCTGCTCTGCTGAGCCCTCTGTGGGACCACTGAGAATACACCCCTCCTTGCAACCAGGACCTGCCATTGACACCTAAATTACATAGAAGTCAGGAAGTTGTCAGCCAGTAGAGGGGAGGGGAAGACTGTGGAACTCACTGCCACCAGAAAGAACAGGCCACAGGCTTCATTCTGCTCAGAACTGTAGGCAAACTAGTTTCTTCATTTGGTTTTTTTCCTTGATACATTTTGCGTGCAGCACGGCTCCCTCCCATTGCACACCTGTCTCACAAATGCCCATTCTCTCTTGCCTGTTCATCTTGATCCATTCTGCCCCTATATTTTGTTTATCTCTGTTCTGCCCTTCCTCCTGTCTGCTCCTCCCGAACAGTCCCCACCTCAAACTTCTCATCAGGTGTCATGGCCCCTCGGGGTGGAAGTGAGCAGGGCTTGCCTTAGAGGTCATGACTAGCCTTTCTGTCACAAATTGCTAAATGGAAGAGGTGACCCTGCTAAATCCTGGCTGGGTACAGGGGGAAGAAGGGTCCTGGATGAATCCTAAAATAGAAAAGTCTGGGAGCCAGTGGATTAATGCCTTTCTCTTTGTCTTTTGTGCACCCTGATCCTTCAGAGACTGACATACCTGAGTTATTTCTGCTCATGAGTGTGACAAGTTACCCCAACGTGGAAGTCATCGTGGGATCAGTCCCTGAGATTTTAAGTTCTCCAGGGCAGGGGACAGCTTGGGATAAGCCATGTGACTTGCACAGTGTTCTGCTAACTTTGCATACAGCAGAAGTAACATCACACAGAGGAACTTTCCAAGTAGATTTGGTCATGTGTTGTAAATTCTTTACCCCAGGGTTTCCTCCTTTTTTTTTTTTTAAACACCTGCAAACAATCGCCAAATAGACATGGATTTTTGTGTATGCCTTGATGCACAAACAAGTGCTCGATGCCCAGCTCATGCAAAGAAAGGTCACCCTGTCAGCTGCAGGGGGAGATTTGGTTCCCTCTGGGAATTCACTGTGTGTGTGTTGAATCACATGATATTGTTGGATGTTGCCTAGGTTTCTATAGCCTCTATCACCTCACTGACTCTACCCATGCGTTGTTTCTTGTCTCAGTTATGGAAGCTCCTTGGGGCAGTGACTGTTTTTTGTGCTAAGTTTGCCCAGCACTTAGCGTCCTGGGCCATGATCAGGGTGTTATAGATAATGTCTTCTGGGCTTGGCATCAGGCAAGTATTTAAGGATTTGTCCTCACAAGCTCCCTGCAAGGTAGGGGAAGAGTTACTGATGATTAATTATTAGTAATTAGCAGTTGTTGTTCCTATTTTACACCCATGATGGAGAAGAAGATTCGCAAGAGCTCACTGGCAGCCCTAGCGACAATCTTAACAACACAAAGCTTTTAAAAATAATGTCAGCTCTCCCCCCTCCAAAAATCACCAGTAGCTGGGCTTAAAAAATTATGCAATTAAAAAAAGGTAAATACATTGTGGGGTCTCCTTCTTTGCCGTCTGGGTTCTCAGCCTTTCAGGGTCGCAACTTTCAGCTTCTTCCCACAGCCTCGAGAGCTGGCCACTTGAGTTCTGAGTGGCAGCTGAGAGGTTCTTGTCACCACCTGACTCCAGTGGCTGGGGCTTGAAGACAAGCTGTGCGTAATGTGGAATGGGATAAAAATCACCTGTTGGCCACAGCTCCTTGTATGTGCTCAGCAGCCATTGCGCTGCATCTAAAACTCTGGCCCTGGCTGTTGGGTGGTTTAGAATTAGCTGGCCCATGGGCACATGGGGAGCCAGAGGACACCTGAGTTATCACCTAGGAGTGCCTGAACCACAGACTGTCCTTTGTCCTTCTGGGATTGAAGCCTAATGGCAGCATAATGAACAGTGAATTCTCTGACATGCTGCAACTGTGATTTGGACAGCCAAGCGCCAAACATGGGTTCAGACAAGATCCCATTGCCATGAATTAACAGCTCATAGGAACGAGTAGATGCAAAGAGCAGCGAGGACCCTGCAGGGGCATTCCCAGAGCTGGAGCTGTATTTCTCTTCTTCCCTAGGCTAATAAAACAGGGAGTGCACTGAGAACACTAGAACTGGCCAGCACTGCCCAATGCTTTGGAGACAGGAAACTGAGCCCACAGAGAAGCTTCTAGACAATTCCCAACCTGTGGTTACAAGCCACTTTCTCACTTGGGAGGGGAGGGGGGCGTTATTTCAAGAGGACTCATTTGGTCTCGGCCCTGCCATTTCAGGAAGATCTTTAGAAATGAGCCCAGGTCGGAGGAGAGGAGAGGATGGAAGCTGGCATGTCTAATTCAGCCCAGGCCTCCAGCACAATGGGGTCCTAGACTGGTAGAATTTCAGCTCAGGAGGACCATTAGATCATCTACTCTGACCCCTTGCATGTCAGTGGTCATTCATTTTCACCCAGTTCCCCCTGTATTGAGCCCAAAAACTTGTGTCTGGCTAAAGCATCTTCTCCAGAAAGGCAGCCTAGCTTCGTTTGATGATCTCAAGCGATGGAGCAGCCCCACTGCCCTTGGGGTTTGCCCTAAAGCCTATCACCTTCCCTGATAGAAATGTGGTGGACCTAGTTTCTAACCGGAATTTTTCTGACTTCAGCTTGCAGACACTGGCTGTTGTTCTGCTTTTCTCTGCTCCATCAAAGAGCCCACTCGGACCCAGTATTTTCTCCCCGCAAAAGTGGTTCTACACTGTAACCAAGAAACCCCTCTATTTTCTTTTGATCAGCTAAACGAGAGGCACTCTGTGCAGCAGGGTCGTGAGGGTGTCCTGTGCCAACCAGCACCCGGGGGCCAAGCCTACATTTGTTCTCCTCGAGGTGCCCCAGACCACTCCATGCCTTGCAGTTCCCCTGCCGATGCCCCTCTGCAGCCTGGTACCCATGGGCTTGGACCGCCACCATCCCGCCTGTCATTACGCCACTGACTCTATGTGTCTCTCCCTAGAAAGCATTTTTAAATAATTTGTGTGGCCTTTTTCTGCTCCCTTACCCACTTGCTGAACACAGACAGGAGGACTGTATTATCTGCAGGTGAGTGCATGTTTCTGAGCAAGTTGGATCTGCTGGGGCATTGGGGCAGCCCAACTCACCCAGGAATCATGCCTCAGTGAGGCAGGGTAGGGGGGCATTGGCGGAGCTGAGCAGGGAGAGGAGGAGGCTCTTATGGATCAAGCAGTAATCAGGGGGTCTAGAAAGCTAGATTCACTCTGGCTTTGCCACATGTTCCCTGGACAACCTTGGGCAATTTACTTAATCTTTCCCAATCATCTGCCAAGTGGGGATCACAATCTCTCCTCTGCAAGTGGGTTGTGAGCTCTTTTGGGGTCCATCTCAACTGATGAATTGTGGACCAAACCCTGCGTGTGTCACTCAATCACACCGCAGGACAAGTGCAGGCACTCTGCCCGTGTCAGGTGCACAGAGCAGGGAAGGGGGTGCGTGCCTAGGAGGCAGGTTCTGTGGATTCCCAGCTGCAGGATTCAAGCCCCCCACCTGCTCCTCCATTGGTACCTGCTCTCTGCTGCAGAAGAAATCCCAGCCCAGCAAGGAGGCTGTGCTGGGGTTGGCCATACGGGCAGGGGAGGAAGCATGTTCCAGCGGTGCAGAATGCCAGACTGGCAGCAGGCATTCAGGCTGGGCTGTCCTGTGGGATCCAGTGCCACTCACGCCATTCACACACAGACATGCAGCAGGGTAAACACTCCGGCTACAGAGCTTCACAGCTGACTGACACACAGCAGGGGGCTAGCCGAGGTCATCTGCTAACTGGTATCCCAAAGACAGATTGATTTACAAGAGGTTTTTGTCCTGAGTGAGAGATTTTCCACTTTTTGCCAGCATGTCAAATAAAAGTTTGAGGCGCTCTGCAGATTTTTCTATAAAATGCATTCCCACCCCTCACTCTTCCTTACGCACTCCCATCCTTCACTCTCTGGTCCTCACCCTACTCTCATTTACCCCAGTAGAAAGCAGGAGAAATTCCATGGAAATGCACTACCTTGTAAAACCAGCCAAAGCAAAGTCAGAATTTACCACCCCCCCCGCAGCCACCCATTGTCTTGGTACCTGGTTGAACGGAGGATCCAGATTAGTTTACAAGATATCTGTGCAGGGCTGGGGTGAGAGATAGGATGGCTGAGCTGAGACGCGACACCCATGAGGCGTCCAGGCCATCAAACCAGAGCACAACACAGAACCGTCCCCTACTCCGCCTTCACCCCAGTGGGGAACAGAACCTGCCCTTACCTTGAGCCCGGAAGGATGGTTTGCAGATTGGGGCCACGTTGGCAGGCCTTAGGGTGGAAGCTGAGATGAAAATGACCCAAGTCCCCCTTCACTCAGTCTGAGCAGTGGCGTGCAAAACTTTCTCACACTGCTAGCTGAGCTGGGTAAAACTGGTGCCTCAAAGTGCCAAGGTTCAGTTGCAGTGGAACGCGGGCACGGGCTCTTAAATGCTGTTTCTACGACCAGATAAGAGGTTCTAAGAAGCCCTCATCTCTCATCTATTTTATGCGTCTTTCCCCCCCTTCCCCTCTTACAAAACTTTGTCCAAGTTCAATTGAATGAAAGGATTATTTTTTTAAAAGGAGGGGGCGGCAAAGGGAGTTGATTGACGGCCCCGTCGGCCCTACTGGAGGAAGCTGGGGCTGGCAGTGATTGGAGGAGTCCAGGGTGTGGGAGGAGCTGGGGAGTGTGAAAGAAGAATGGAAAGAAAGAAGGAAAAAGAACTGGCAGTGGAAGGTGGGAGGGAGGATGGAGAGTGAAAGTTTGAGAGGAAAGTTAATGAGGTAGAAATCAATCCTTCACTCAGATAGGGTCACATTACCGCTCCTCTGGAAAGGGAGAATGGAGAACAACAGGACCAGCACAGGATTCCCTTACCAATCCCCAGCCCGTGGGGACCTTTCTGGATTTAAAGGGCACACGAAGCCAGGCATAGCAAGTCTCCGTGTTAGGCCCTGTCTCTTTGCACTGGGGTCAGTTAATGCAGTACAAAGCAGCTGCAGTGATGTGTTGCACGGGTAGAATATGGGATATTACCCTGGGGTTTTGCAGGTTAGTTACGCAAGGCAATTACCTGAATGAGTGTCCCCAGACTGGTGGCAAGTTCTTAATAGTTGGTAAGGAGAGAGAGCAGGTATCATTCACAAGGCCTGGCTCTCTTCTGTCCTGGCACCTTGCACAGCTGTTTATCCCAAGGTACAGTGATCCAAAACACCACTAGCCTGAGTCTCATTTATACCGTGGCACCTTGCATTGCTCTAGAAGCACAAAAGGGGCCTAAAAGTGGGGGTGATCCACTGTGACACCCCCGACATGCTGAAATCATGACAACAGCAGCAGCATTTTGAGATTTGTAGAGATTCATTTTTAAAAGAATACATGGTGGGTTTGCTCCATTGACTGTCTGGTTTCTCAGGCTCCAGGGTCCTGTTCTTGGGCTTGTCTCTGCAGCCAGGAGGGCTAGATATCTGCTTAAAAAAAAAAAAGAAGAAGAAAAACCAAGCCAAGCAAAAGAAAGCTTGAGAATCACCCATCATCACTTGAATCCTGGGGCCGGGGCTCTATGTAAAACACCAAATATTTCATGACTTGTGATAAAAACATGGAAGTTGGCACCAGACGCCCCCACTACACTGCCAGAGTGGGATTAGTGGAAATAAGAATCAAGCCCCGCTGTTCTGACCTGGTACTATCTCACACTCACATGGCTCTGGGATAAGTGACTGCTGAAGGTGCAGGGAATGAGGTCCATGGGTCCTAACGCCAGAAGGACCCATTTCACCCTCTAGTCTGACCTCCCGCAGAAGGTCAAAGAATCTCACTCATTAATAAAATCAGCCCAAGGGCTATGAATTCTGCTCAGGACTTGGATAGCAAGGGGGGGTCCTGCTCTGAAGTGGCAAGAATTGGTGTGTAGCTATGTTAAACATTTATTGCTTAAATCAAGTCTTGCCCATTCCTGGGCTGCCCTGATCTTAAAGTGACAGTCTCAGTTAGCCAACTTGCTACAATTAGAAGGGCAACAACAGCTCTCAGTCCAGGCCTAACCACTTCTAAAGCTCACGTTCTGCAAGATAAAATCGTTCCCACAGTGACTTCAGGGACTGTGTGCCAACAGTTAAACAGATCACCGCCTCTTTTTGCCATCAGCTGAATCTGAACCCATAACCCTTCAGTCCACACCTCATCCTTGGCTTGGCTTTGTGGCTCCAGGGCTAGATTATGATCCAGCAGTTACACACAGCACTGCTCAGTGGCCCTGAACCTGGGATTCCTGCACAGTCAACAAGGAGCTGCTACTCCTGGATGCAGAAAACTGAATCTCTTAGTGGAGAAGCAATTCACAAATGTTTAGATGTGGGCTAGCTGCGAGCAAGTGTGTCGGGGGAGTCACAGACGCACCCTGTTTGGAACATTCCTACTTCAGGGCAGCATAACAAGAGCCACTGTTATGGGTGACCCCTGGCTTCTAGCCCCAGCGCTGGCTGAGGTACAAAGTCTCAGTTGTTTTTGGTGTGAAATAGGGGGAATGTTAGTTATCTCCAAGACAGGCACTTGAGCACGAGCTTACAGTGGAGTGCCGCTTTCCCTAGGCAAAGCTCAGTATGCAGGAAGCTTTGCTTCACCTGTTTTGCTACCCCAACTCCCATTGTCATCCAGAACTTTCAGGAACACAATGAGGTGGTGTTGGCCTGCTGCAGAGGGTCCAGCAAAGTTGCCATCATTGGTAACACTAGGAATAAAGGTAAAACTTGGAGAAAAGGTGTGTTTGCCCTGTAACCCTTTTGTGTGCATAAATCCAGGCACTACACAGTGAAGGGGTGTGTAAATTGCACCTCTTTACAGGTGCAGTAAAACTGCTTTGCCCCCAGCTGCCTCTTTTTGTCTTGCTACCTCCCTGCTAACCCTTCTCAAACAATTGAGTAACAGGGCAGGCTGGGAATTAAAACGCAGCTGGAATTTTCAGCCAGCAGCATGAAGCAGGTGTTATGTTTCATAGCCAATCTTGCAGGAAGTTTGCAATGTAACATGACTTTATTGCTCAGAATTCAGTATGGTCATGCACAGGAACCCCAAATCAGAGGTGGACATGCAGGCTGCTCCCTAGAACAGGGAGGGACAGTTCCCCACACTGTCCTCTAGGCTGGTGGCTATGACTGACTCTGACATGTTTGCTTCCCCTGTAGAGCCGCTGCCTCAGGATTTAACATGATCATCCCATTTTCAATACAAATACACCACAGCAGTAGTCATTAAAACCTTGGGTTTCCATGCTCTTTCCGGTTCCAAAGGGGCAGCCATGTTAGTCTAGTTCAGTAAAACAAACCAGGAGTCCTGTGGCAGTTAAAGACTAGCACATTTATTTATGCTTTTTCATACATAGTTTGCACTGACTAGCCCCTTACATCTGAGGCTCTCAAAGCACGTTACAAGCACTCACCCATTAACCCCTACAAACCCTCCTGTGAGGCAGGTATTGTTAGTGTCATATTACAGATGGGGAAACTGAGTCACAGAGCAGGGAATTGATTTGCCTAAGCTCAACTGATGAGTCCAAGCAGAACCAGGGACAGAAACTAGGAGTCCTCACTGTCTGGCCTGATCTACAGTTAAAATTTAGATTGATACATACATCACTCAGAACAACCAAGAGTCCTGTAGCACTTAAAGACATACACAATAAATAAATCTGTTAATCTTTAAGTGCCACAGGACCCCTTGCTCATTTTGCTGAACTAAACTAACACGGCTGCCTCTTTGGAACATGGCTACATCACTCGGGGGTGTGAAGAATTCCTACCCCCGAGTGCCGTAGTTAAACCAACCATTTCCCTTATACAGACCAGCCTAGATCAATGGAAGAATTTATTTATCAACTGAGGGCAGCTGGGGAGGTGGAATAGCTGCATCAACAGAAAAGAACCATCTGTTGCTGTACCTAGCTTCTATGGCAGTGGTTGTCAACCTTTGGGTCAGGACCCAATACTGGGTCGCAGACCCTCGGGTACTGGGTTGTGGTGCCCCCTTCTTGCAATGCCGCAAGACTGTAATGCATTGCTCAGTGATGTAGTTGGGTCATGGACATAAATGAATTTTTTTCAACTGGTTCCTAAGAGAAAAAGTTTGAAAACCATTGGTCTGTGGGGTGGCACTTTAAGCTGCCATGTCATGGGGTGGTGCTGTAATATCTGTAGTGTAGACGTTCCACCCAGTAGTCACGCTGCTCTCTATGGCTAGCTCAGCTGACAGCAAAGTAACTGTGATGAAGTGGGGAGACTTTTGGGATTTTCTCTGAGTATTGTGCCTCAGTTTCCCCACATTGCATTACTCATGTACATCGGTGATGGGACCCTGGTATGTAATCAGTGCAGACCGCTAGAGAGTTGATGGTCTTCCCCCAGCTTTACAGGTTGATCAGGTAAGGATCAGAGGAGTGGCCACTTAGCCCAGGAAGGAGACAAAGGACTGGGAGGGGCTAGATCTCTGGGCTGGAATGGCTGGGGGGGCAGAGATCAGTCCCCAGGAGGGGCACGATGGGAAGGATGCCCCAAGAAGGAGTGTCCCCAGGTGGTCACTGCTGTGACTGCTAATCAGTCTGCTAGTGAAAACTTTCCCTGTTGTGATCCTGAGAACTAATAAACTCTTCTGACGTCCACATTGGCTGGTAATTGCTCTGACTGCAGAGGTGGGGTGCATGGCTCATTGGGACATAGCGGGATTCCCTGGGACCTCGTGAAAGGGGGTCCCCGAGGGGGAGTCCCTGACAGAGCAGGAGTGCTAGAGTGCTAAACCCTTCGGGGTCAGATGAAGAAATCGACTTCCGGTGTGGGGACACCCCAGGGATGGCAGACCCCTCTGGAGGTGCTTTCGTCCTGTCTGGCTGTGCTGAGAAGAAGGTAGGATTGTGGAGACCCAGGAGGACTGGGGCAGACTCCACCATGGCAGGGTCCTGTTCCACAAAGAGAAAAAGGGACCAGAGCACAATTCCTGTGAGACCCCATCACAGTAACTGCTTATGCATTCAAAGCTTGTGAATAAATTGATCTTCACTGAATGTGTTGGAGAGCACCGGTGATCTGGAAAGATCCCACCACGGACTAATTAAATGCCTGTTAAAAGGGAATAATGATTTGGGAGATTTCTCCAGCGTTTCCCAGGGCTGCCTGCTGCAGAAGCCCAGATGACCTATAGCAAATTCATAGGGTGTGGGATGGAGAAGAGCTACTCAAGAGGCCAGCTCAGGCCACAGTAGCTGCACACACGGTATTGCCACAGCTTTCAAGCAGGTAGAAAAATGCTGGACTGCAGCAAGTGTTCATTTCAAAAGAAAGATGGAAAGGCCCAGACATAATTGCTGTACTGCATTGGATTCAAGCAAAATTGAGGTCTGTCGGGCAGCCCCTGCCCCAGACAGAGGATGGGGAGGGAAATGGGCTAGTTAACAGTCAGAGAGCAGCTCTGGGCATGGAAGGCAGGTGTCTGGAGTGCCGGCCTCATGCCCTACTCACTAGGCCATGCTGCCTCCTTATGGGCACCATATTCCTGGTCCACCTTACTGACAATGCGTGTGCTCTTGCAGAGGAATGTTACGTGGCCAATTGAGCATTACCACAGAACACTGGGGGACCATGTGAATTTCCCACGGGTTCATGGGAGTTTGACATCTTCTTCTGCCCGCTGGGCTCCTCAAGGCCTTTTGGAACCTCCCAGAGTCCTCCAGTAGGTACTGTGGGATAGATACCCAGAATACATTGCTACTGAAACAGTTGACCAGTAGTGTGGGACAAACCTCAGGACATAGACTATCAAGGGCAGTCTGGGTGTGTGGAGGCCTTTGTTCTTAAATCAGTTTTAGCCAACTAATCCAATAAGACATAGTTCCCTTCCCCCTAGCCCAGACAAGGCCTACAGCTCAACCTCATCCTACTAATTATATTAATGATTATTTTTAGAGTATTATGGTATTCCCAGGATCCCCAGTCATTGGCCAGGACCTCATGGTACTATACACTGTAGAGCTCATTTATTAGGTGTATTACAGTAACATTTGGGATCCCAGTCCTGGTGCTGCACATTATTAATTAGGTATATTACAGTAATATCTGGGTGCTCCAGCGCTAGCTTAGGACGCCATTGTGCTAGATGCTTTTCATTATTGATTAGGTATATTATGGTAGCATCTAGGCGCCCTTTTCTTAGCCCGGGTCCCTGGAGTGCTTGGAGCTGTACAAACAGAATAAAGAGAGAGTCCTTGCACCAAAGAAAAATGAACTAATATATTAAAACCTTTGGTTCAAAGCAGCTACTTGGACTGCCATTTGAAGCCCCCAATCCTGACCCTGCCTGTCAGTCAATCAAAGTCACCCTCTGAAAATTTTGAGCCTCCTAGCCCTTTGGGGCAGGTTACCAAGTTTACGGATGGTGGGTGTCATTTTGAAGCCAGTGAATGAGAAGTGAATTCCTGCCTTCGGCACAGGATGGCCAGAATTGTCCAAACTCCCCATTTTGGTGCTTTTTTTCAGTCCTGCCCCCCTTTTAAGTCAATAGATCTTTCACCTCTGCTTTTAGAGAGACCAGAATTAGGGGCCTTGAGTCATTACCCCAAATCTGCTAGACATCGGACACATGTCTTGGAATGCCCAGGGGGTGTAATTTCTCTTCCCTCTCTTGACCTAGTGCAGAAGGTCAACTCAAGGGCTTAAGAAGGCCTTAGACTGGAGTGGGGGCTGCCTTCCCTCTCTGACCTTGGACACGCCACTTAGAATCATAGGGTTGGAAGGGACCTCATGAGGTCATCTAGTCCAACTTCTCTAGCTGTAAATGAGAGCAATCATTGCTCTCCCCTGGCAGGGGAGCTTGACTGCAGCAAGGCTCCCATGCTGTGTTTATTTCAGTGACATCCCCTGGCATTTGCCCTGGTCACTTCTGTGACCATATTTCAGCTCAGTTCAGGAAGGAGGGTTTCTGGCTAACACATACATGTGGGCTGGCAGTGAGGAGACATGGTCTCAGCTCTCTGCTTTGCTACACACTCGCTGTGTGAGCTAAGGCAAATCTTTTTTACCAGCTCTTTCGGTTTAGCTGCTGGTCTAATTAGAGCAACCCTATCTTTGTGATGTGTACATATAGTTAGATGGGTGTAAAGGTGCCTCGATTAGGTGAGTTTATTCCTGTAAATTTATGGTGACACACTGGAGTATATAGATGGAGAGAACGTTAAATCAGCATAAGAGAGTTGTGTATGGGTACACCTAGAATCAGTTTGGGCCTCTGTTGGAGTAATTAGATAATAACCCTTCTTCTGATATTTTGTTTATTTAGATGTGATCTCGCCAGGGGTTATCTTTGCTACATACACTGAGGGCCCCACAACACTGGCTAGCTCCTATACAGCACTTTTTATCCAGAGCATTTCAAAAAAAGTATCTTAGGCTGCCCCCAGTTTACAAGTGGAAAAAAACTAATGACACATGAACCAATCTGTTTAAGAAGACACAGCAGGAATGCTGGGCTTAGAACCCAGGTTTTACACAGCCTTGCACCACTACTTAGGCAAAAAACCAATGTGGCTCCAGCACATATTTTGTACCACTGCTACTTCAGGTGTGTTGGTTGATTGTCCCCTCATTCAGTGGAAGCCAGCAATGGAGGTGAAAATGGTGCTCAGGGCCGCGGGAGCAAGGCAGCATCCAAACCCATAGGAATCTCAGGATCCAAGGGAGGAGGAGTGAAGGAAGCTGTGAGACATACCAATGGTGCAAGGTGGAGTCTGATAGATTGAGAAAGACTCCTAGGATGGCCTGGGAGACAAATGTGGATAGAAAAGGGCTGGAGAAAGTAACGAAACCCAGAGAAGGAAGGAGGTGAGAGCAGGGAGCCAAGGGACTCGCTCCTGTTTCAAAGATAATTAAGTACTTAGGTTCCCGATACAACAGCTGCAGGAACAAGGAAAACCACAATGCACACAGCTCTGCTCTGCAGAGGGACTGGTATCCCATGTGCCATCCAAGGTGCCTCACAGGGCTAGACCCTTTAACAGCAAGATTCTCCCCCCGTCATATTCAGTGGTACCCTGAGGGGTAAGATGTGCCCCTGGGGCTCTGCTTTGCTATTGCCCTGCACCTCATGTCCCCACCAGAGCTGGGAAAATAGTAAAGTCACTGCAAAGTACATTTGGGGGTGAACAGAAATTATTCCTAAAAGTCACACCTATTTGCCAAAGCATCTCAGTCAGAAAAAGTTGCTTGTTAAGATCTGAAGCACCCTGGCCTCCCTCAAGCTGATATGGAGAAGGTACTTTTGAACTCAGCTTTCCGACAGTGCAGCTGAAAGCTGCCAGCTAAGGCATGTCTCTGTTATGAGGGCTTTCTCGAACTCATTGAAACTGTTCCACTGCCTATACTAATAAACAGTTCTTTGTACAGAAAGCAGCTGAGATAGTAACTCTACCCCACGGCTTGGAGTGCTCAGGTAGGAACCCATGTATCCGTTGCATTAACTAATTATTTATACTGCTGTCCCCTTTGGGCTAGTCAGTGCTTATGTCAGCTAAGTGCACAGAAGCAGGAAGGATTCTGTTTTCACTCCACTCCCACTGATGCAGTGGGGTGACTGTAGCCCAAAGGGGGCGCTATAACTGGATCTGGATTGAGCAGTGACAACGTGACCACAAGTGCTAGAATAAAAGATGATTTTATTAAAAGAGGTAGAATGCTTACATCCCTTTCAGCTACTGGGGACCCCTGGAAACAATAGTGGGGGGGCTCCTGGGCTTTATGTCCGAGGGCACCTGCTCCAGCTTCCCAGTCTGTTGGTGAAGTCCAACATGCATTGGATTTTCCTACTGTTATATAGCATCACAGGGAAAAAACAACCAACTATAAAATATACACGTCAGCATACAGGCTATGTAAGGATTACAGGATGGTCACTCAGATAAACAGGTAGATATATGTGTGTCTTCTGGTTATCAATGCCTACATAAACAGCAGCAAATTGTGTGGGTGTCTGTTTCAGGGAGGTGCCTAGTTCAGAGAAAGGTCACTCCCTGGCCTGACTGAGGCCATTAACAAGGCAATAAATTGTGCATGTTTACAGATACATTGCCTTGGTCTAAGTGAAACCATAGGCAAGTGATAAATTGCCCATATTCTGGGTTTGGTCTGGGGGGCGGGGACACAATCTTTCGTGTACAATTTTCTTCCACTTATTTTTCCCTACAGTATTAAAACACGGGTTAAAGGTACCTGGTATTAGAACCGAGTGAATGACTAATATTTTGGGTTTAGAGCCTGAACCAAAAAATGACAACAAAAAGAGCTCTGTTCAGGTCAGATTTCCTCACCCAAATGAGAAACTCCCCTGAAATTCATTTGGGAAATGCCTCAAGACGTTTTCAGAATTAAATTGGCTCCCAGGACAGCATCTGTTGAGTGAAATAGAGACTCGAGGAACCACGTCCATGAAACTGACAAGAAGATCAGTTCCCTCTGCTCCCCAAGGCTGAGGTAGCTCAGCCTCAAGGTCATTAATGGTCCTGTTTCGTCTCCTGAGGCAGCCTGGAAGCCCTTGTGTCAGTCTCCCAGAAACATGGACCAGGGAGACTCAATCAGGTTTCTTTGGGCTTCTAGGTTCCCTGCATAGGAACCAAACTCCAGTTAGTTGGGGCTCCCAGCAGGCAGCCTGGAAGTTTTGGTGCCCCCCTCTCAAGCAACACAGATCAGGGATCCTCAGTCAGGGAAGCTCTGAACCCTGGAACCATGGACCCTGGAAACACTGGGGTGCCACGTTCTGGAGCAGTCTACCTGGTAGGCCTGTCCCCAAATTGGGAGTTTTGCCAGGCCTCTGGGAGCTGCAGGCCTGCAGACCCTGGAACACATGGGAGGATTGCCCACAGCTGTGGGAAGGTGTTGTTGAATCTGAAATTGAATTGGCCAAATATTTCAATCCAGCAAATTAGCTTTTTGGGGGCTAAACTTAGTTTTGTTCAAAAATTTCCAGCCAGCTCTAGCTGTTAGCATCGGATTTCCAGCACGGCCTCCAGTAACCACTCCACCCTTGTTAAGGAAATGTTCTTAGTATGGTTACATCCAGGCCGCAGTAACAATCGTCACTGCTCCTTTCATCTGCTTTGATATCAATATAACTGTCTTGATTGTCCACTGTATCTCAAGGGATCAAGTCATCCACCACTGAAAGGCAGCCACCTCTGAGGTGAAAAGAAGCAGCTGTTTGACACTGTGCAGTAGCAATTCCATGAACTGCCACCATTCAGGCTGAGTGGTTTTTTAACCATGCACTGGTGTCGATGACTCCATGGGGTGATGGAGACTGGGTCCAGGCACTTGCTGCCCTACAGCATACTAGTGTAAACCTTGCTTTTCATTGGTTCAGTCACCCTGTGTTAGGAGCCAGAGGATTTTGGTGCCTGGCTCCACCCGATGCTTTGCAAATCCCAGCACAGGTGTTTGCATCAGCGCCTTGTAGTTACCTAGATACAAACAAGACCCCACACTGTCAGTAGCCACTGGGTATTGTTAGTGTGAGCCAGTGGTGCAGGCCCTGTATTAATTTTGCTGTATTCATTAACCTTGAGAGTCACCCTGGTGCTGCAGCTGGATGCTGGCCACTCCAGCAGATCTGAGCTGTGTAGGTTGTGGCTTTCCTCGGTTGCAAACTGTAGTTGCTGCCTTGGCCCTTCTAGAAAAAAAAAAAAAAAAGAACACAACAAGAACAGGGCTTTGGCCCACTGCACCTGCCGCTTGTGTCTTCTTTTTTTTCGGGCCTTCATCATTTTTTCTCCAGTCCTTCTGGAACCTCCCTTTATCTCCAGGTCTGTAGACTGGTTGCAGGGGATGCTGTGCCTGAGTGAGAGACCTCAGATAACATAGTCTAGCAGAGAAAAATCTAAGGAGACAGCTTGCAATAAGGGGGCATCTTCCTCCCAAATGGGTTCTACTGGCCGTGGCCCATAGCCTGGCTAGACACACACTGTATGTCCTGCATTAACTTTGCTGGGAGCGGGAGGTGTAACTTTTTTACCAATGTAGTTATATCACCACAAAGGTGCCTGAGTCTCCTTCGCACTTGAGAATAGCAGTGGAAACCCATTTACACTGGCATCATCACACCCACCTCAGGGGGTTGTGCCACATTTAGCAACATGGTGGTGAAGGCCCAGGCAGGGGCACAGCCACAGGTGGGCCCGGGTGGGCCAGGGCCCACCCACTTGGCACTGAGGGCCACCCACCTTACAACCCAGCAGTGGCATGAACTTTATTGCCAAAGCTGCCAGGCTTTGCAGCTGTGAGCAGAGCTGAGGCATTGGTGCCTCTGCCCCACTTCTGGCTGGGCCCATGGCTGCAGCAGCGAAGTTTACGCCATTGCTGAGCCAGGTACTGTGCCTCTCCTGCTCCCTCAGGGGACAGCTTTTGGTCACATGTCTGGAAGCTGCCTTTAGCTGGGCCCACTCTGTACTTTCAGGGGCCTGGCAAGAAAACACCGGCTGAGTACACCCCTGGGCCCAGGCCAGAACAGCCTCTTATCAACACTAGGTCTCCCACCATTCTTGCCTTAAGTGGGAGGTACAGTGATGCTATCAATGGCACGGAACTGTACGCCCAAGACCTCTCGTAAGAGGAGGCTGGTTCTGAGATTCGTGCATTGGGGTTGGATGCAGAAGATCAGCGTTCCCTTCCCAGCTCTGCTACTGAGTGCCAAGGTGACCTTGGGCCAGTCTTTCACAGCCAGATGTTACCAGGAACTGAGCACTCCAGAAAATCTGGCTCCTTGTCTCTGCAGGGTTCAGTTTCCCATCTGGAAGACAGGCAGGGATCGGGACTGGAGGCTGTTTGCCTGTCTCCTGGCTCAGGGAGGACTGACACCACACCTAAAGTCTGGGGTAGGCCCTTCCTTTGGGGGCATAGTTTATTATTCAAACACATACCCAAGTTGTTGCCGTGATCAAAGCTGGCAGGCAGTAAGACAGGGCTCCAGCCACTTACCCCCTTGCATCTCTTCTCTCTTTCACCAGAAGCTGCCTGCTTCCTGCTGGCCTCCCCTCACCTGAGGTCTTTCAGCCCTTAAGAGAATCCTAGAAGAATTTTAGAAGATGAGGGTTGGGAAGTTGACTGCAGCAGGTATCTAGTCCAACTCCCTGCTCAAAGCAGGACCAAGCCCAACTCAATCATCCCAGCTAGGGCTTTGGCAAGCCGAGGTATAAAAACCTCTAAGGCTGGAGATTCCACCACCTCCCTAGGTAACTCATTCCAGGGCTTCACCACCCTCCTGGTGAAAAAGCTTTTCCTAATATCCAACCTAGACCTCCCCATTGCAACTTGAGACCATTGCTCCTAGTTCTGTCATCTACTACCACTTAGAACAGCCTAGCTACATCCTCTCTGGACCCCCCCCTTCAGATAGGTGAAGGCATCTATGAAATCCTCCCCTCACTCTTCTTTTCTGCAGACGAAACAAGCCCAGTTCTCTCAGCCCCTCTAACCATTTTTGTTGCCCTCCACTGGATTCTCTCCAATTTGTCCATATCCTTCCCGTGGTGGGAGGCCCAAAATTGGACACAGTACTCCAGATGTGATCTCACCAATGCCAAACAGAGAAGAGTGACCACTGCCCTTGATCTGGTGGTAATGTTCCTGCTAATACAGTCAAATATACCGTTAGCCTTCTTGGCAATGAGGGCCCATAGTTAGGGTTACCGGATGTCAGGCAAAAGGAGGACATGTCCTCCTTTTTACCTTCATGTCCTCCATCCAGCAGGCATTTTAAAAATACATGATTTTGTCTGGCTTTTTACTTACAGGGGTTAACGTATGCTGGAATGCCCTGGAACAGCCTATTTTTAGGGAGAAGCATTGCAGGACCCCCTAAAAACAGAAGAATATTATGTTAATACTACATTTTCTCCATGTGTCCTCCAATGTCCTCCTTTTCGTACTTCCCTGTCCTCCTTTCCATGCTTTGGTATCTGGTAACCCTACCCATAGTTGATTCCACTTGTTCCTGGGATCACCTGAGTCCTGGGAAGATTTTCTGGTCACAGTGATCATTGTTCATCTGTTGAGGAAGGGGGCCTTGGGAGGCACATGCCCAAGGTCGCACACTGCAGCAGGTCAGCGGCAGAGCTGGGAATAGAATCTAGCGATTATGAGCCTACCTGTGTTCTCACCACTAGCCCACACTACCACAGAGGCCTACCACTCCTTTTTTAAACAAGGAACCCTTATAGCACAATTCAGAGTGCAGATAAGAGACAGTGGAACAGGGCTATTGAGTGACTTTGGGCTGGGTACAGCTTCTCGGCCCATTTGCCTGTGGGCCCTGTGGGAGCCACTTTTAGAGACGCACCCGTCTGCGACCCTTCCGATGATCCAACCCTGAAACTTGAGCCCCTTTCAGGGAAAGAGATGGAAGGAGATGGCCTAAAAACAGGAGTCCCTGTAGGAAAAGCAACAGTACAACAGAAAGAAATGACCATTGTTTGCCAGAGGAAAAATGGACAAAGGCATCACACCTGAGCTTTGTCTGCTTGGAACAGGTTTCCTGGGAACCTTTCATGCCAGGTCATTTGGATACAGGAGCCTTTCTTTCCCTGAACCATAGTGCAATGTTGCTGAGTAACTTTTAAGCAACATGCTGTGTTCCGCATTTCATCGCTGGATGAGCGACCCCAAGGTAGTGATCTGCAGTAAAGCCTATATACCAGGGGTTGGCAACCCAATAGATAAGAAGAGCCATTTTTAAAAATTCCTTCAATAACCAAGTGTTTTGAGAGCCACATTCTGTGTAGCCTCCTGGTGAGGGGTGGGAGGACCTGGGCCAGGGCACCTGCTGCAGGGTACCCTGGCAGGGGGGAACCTGAAACCAGGAGTGGCTCCCCATAAGTTCCCACAGTTATATAGGCAGGCGAGCAGAGCCTGGAGCCACAAGGGGGTAGCCAAAGAGTCACACACAGTTCCAGAGCCTCAGGTTGCAGCCCCTGCTCTGTACTGAAGAGTTATATAAAACATGCTTGTTAACACAATGTCAGGGTGCTGCTCCAACTCCCATCCCCACTGCTTCTCATTAAGTGTGGAAGGTATTTTGCATTTAGCCCTGATTTTTCAATGCATCCCATGATCAGGCCTAGCCTGGGCAGGAGCAGTGATGGCTGATTCAAGAGGGGCACGGCCACAGCAATCTCCAGCAAGGTGTGCACAGTGTACAGAAACATTCCTGCTTCCTAGGCTGCTACTGTCTCACATGTACAATGCAGTCCCTGCCCCACACCCAAAGTCCTGGAAATCCTCTCACCAAAGCAGGAACATGACCTAAATCTTGACCTCCTGTGGGACTGATGGATGTTGATGGATTTGTCCAGAGCAGAGCACAATCTGAGCCGTGAAACCTACATGTGTCAGGGAGACATTCGTGTTAGAAAACAGATCAGAGCTTCCCTTGGCATCACTGACTAAAGTCCTTGGGGTTGTGTGGGAAATGTGATGCACTGGCTGAAGCAGTTCCTATGGTTCCACGAGATGTAGGTTCAATTTGCTTTTCCCATATGAGATGCCTGTGTGACCCTGCACTGCCACCTGGACAGTTCAGGGTTTGGCTTGTGTGCCATTTGATAAACCCTGATGTCCTGCTTCTGTTTTTGATCTGTGGCAATTTACTGTGGTGCATGGCATGCAGGGGCAGGGTCTATAGAGTTTGGTTACTAGCCATTAGAAGGGTGGCACCCCTAACTTGGGCCCTGTGTTCAATTGCCCTGGCCCATGCAGGGACTATCAAGAGACACACATTAAAGAAGAAACAAACAAGGGCTATGTCCACACCTACGTGGTTAAATCGATTTAACTTAAGTCAACTTAACCAAACCGATATAAAACTTGTTAAACTGATTTCAGTTAAATCAGTTTAACAGGTCCACACAAAAAAACCCCAGATCAAACTAGCAAGTCCTGTGTTGGGGCACACTGGGGCCATGTTGCCACTCAATCTCCTCCCTGGCTCTCCCCAGGAGAGCCAGCAGCTAGGGAAAAAGGCCCCCAGAGCAAGGATTGCAGGGCACCTCAAAATCCCCTGCCACTTCCCGGGTGACAGGGGCAGGGATTCAGGGTGCCCCGCAATCCCCGACCCTGCTGCCAGCTAAGTGGCAGGGGAAGTGTGCTGCCCCGTGGTCTCTGGCCCTGCCACCTGGGAAGTGGCAGGGGATGTGGGGTGACACATGATCTCTGACCCCACCACCCAGGAAGTGGTGGGGGATGTGGGGTGCCCTGCGATCCCTGTCCCTGCAACCTGGGAAGCAGCGGGGGAAGTGGGGTGCCCTGCAATCCCTGCCCCCGCCACCTGGAAAGCGGCAAGGGAAGCAGGGCACCCCATAATCTCTGTCACCGCCACCTGGGAAGTGGTGGAGGAAGTGGGTGCCCCGTGATCTCTGACCCCACTGCCTGGGAAGTGGTGGGGGAAGTGGGTGCCCTGTGATCCCTGCCCCTGCCACCAGGGAAGTGGCGGGGAAGCGGGACGACTCACAACTGCTGACCCCGCTGCCCTGCAATCCCCCCTGCACCTCCTCCTTCCTTGGCCAGGGTGCTGATGGGGGGGCCTTACTTCCAGGGAGCCATGCACCCTGGGAGGAAGGTCAAACCTTTGAAATGAAACAGTGCCGTTTCGAAACAACACGTTGGAACTGCGCTGTTTTGAAAGGACTGTTTTGAATCAAGGGTCACTTAACTTTAAAGTAGGTTTTAGATGATTCGATACAAAAGCTCTTGAATCAAAATGATGGAGCTTGTCATTTCGATTCAGGAGAACATCATGTGGACCAAATCTTTTTTAAATCGAAATAAACAGTGTTATTTCAATTTAAAAGGTATGTGTGGACATACCCAAGGAGACTAACAAATTTATTTATCACATGAACTTTGATGGGCACAATCTCACTTCATCAGATGCATGACATGGAAGCTGCAATATGTCAGGTGTATAGATACATTCGGTGAAGGGTGAGTCACAAGGTCAATTCAAACTGCTCCAGATGGATAATCTGTTAGTCTATTTCTGCTCCCTAAACAGGTTGTTTGGATTCAAATAGTGTGAATGTGAGCTGTTAACAGCAACAGCTGAGAAGGTGAGAATGTTATAGAGGGGAAATTACCTTTTGTAATGAGTTAGCTATTCTAAGTACCTATTTAGACCTACTCTGATGCTGTCAAGTTTGCATATGAATACCAGCTCTGCAGTTTCATGCTGAAGTATGATTTTAAAGTTTTTTTGTTTGAGTAAGGTAACTTTCATAGAATCATAGAAACTGGAAGGAACCATGAGAGGTTGGGTATGTCCACACGAGAGTTTTATTTCAAAACAACAGGTCCAGATGACATTTTGTTATTTCGAAAGGACAGAACTTTGTCCTTTCGAAATAAAGGTGGTTATTTCAAAACCGCTAAACCTCATCTGGAATCAAAATAACCCTTGTTTTGAAAGGGTTGTTTGGATACCCTGGTTGCATGGCACCCTGGGAGGAAGTCCCACCCTGCCTCAGCACCCTGGCCAGGGTGCTAGGTGAGGCGAAAGGGGGTGCAGGAGGCTGGTGGGTCCCAGCCACTCCGCCAGCTTTCCCAGCTGTGGGCTCCAGCCCGCAGCCAGGGAGACCCAGACTCCCCCTCGGCATGGCGGGAGCAGGACCCGATCCCCCGCTGGAGCCCTGGGGCTGCTCTAGCCCAGACGGGGTGGCGGGAGTGGGACCTGCAGCAGCCCCGGGGCTCCAGCGGGGAAAGGAGGAGGGGAGCCGCAATCCGATCTGACTGCCTGCTTGCCTTGCCGTGGCGGCAGCAGGGCAAGCAGGCGGACCCAGCTCTGCCCCGCCACCCGGGCTTGGGGCGACCGTGGGGCCAGCAGGAGCTGCGGCCCCTGTCTCTGCCCCGCCACCGGGGCTCCAGTAGAGCCCCGGCGGCGAGGCAGAGCGGGGAGCCGTGGCTCCTGCCCAACCTGCAGCCACCCCGAACCCCAGCAGGGGGGCAGACCTGGGGCTGCCCCGAGCCCTGCCACTCCCCCGCCCACTTGCCCTGCTGCCACTGCAGTGGGACAAGCAGGCAGTCAGATCGGACCATGGCTCCCCCCCTCCTTTCCCCGCTGGAGCCCCGGGGCTGCTGAAGGTCCCACTCCCGCCACCCCGCCTGGGCTAGAGCGGCCCCAGGGCTCCAGCGGGGGATCGGGTCCTGCTCGTGAGGTGAGAGCCAGGCAAGGGATTGGGTGGCAACATGGCCCTGCCAGGAGGCCATGTTGCCACACCTCCCAGAGTGCCCCTCTCAGGGAATCGAAATAGCATGTCCACACACAGGACATGCTATTTCGATTGGAGGGACCTGTCTTATTTCAAATTAATTTTTTTTTACTTTGAAATAAGTCCTTTCAAAATAAGGTTTTTATTTTGAAACAAGTCATTTCAAAATGACTTATTTTGAAATAAAACTTTGCGTGTGGACATAGCCGTTATCAAATCCAGTCCCTTGCACTCATAGCAGGACCAGGTACCTTCTTAAGCCATCCCTGACAGGTGTTTGTCTAACCTGCTCTTAAAACTTCCCATGATGGAGATTCCACAACCTGCCTTGGCAACTTATTCCAGTGGTTTATCACCCTGACAATTAGGAATTTTTTCCTAATGGCCAACCTAACCCACCCTTGCCAAGCCCATTGCTTCTTGTCCTATCATTTGCAGTTGAGAACAATATTTCTTCCTCCTCATTGTAACAACCTTTTGGGTACTTGAAAATTGTTCTCATGTCCCCTCTCAGATTCCTCTTTTCCAGACTAAACAAACCCCGTTCTCTCAGTCTTCCCTCCAAAGTCTAGTGTTTAATCATTCTTGTTGCTCTTCTCTGGACTTTTTCTAGTTTGTCCACATCTTTCCTGAAATGTCTGTTACAGAATGCCTGTGTAGATTGCCCCTCCTGGTATTGAATGGCACCCTTCTTGATAATTTTAAAATGAATAGCCGTGTTAGTTTAGTCCAGTGAAAAAACAACAAGGAGTTGTGTGGCACATGAATAAATAAATAAATAAGTCTGTTAGTCTTCAAGTGCCACACAACTCCTTGTTGTTTTTTCACCATTCTTGATGTCTGATTTGTGCCCATTTATTCTTTTGCCCAGAAACAGTCCAGTTTCATCAATGCAAACAGCAGAGGGGCTTTGTTGGCACATATCACATTAGTAGTTGTGCTGGTGAGTGAGCTCCTGATGCAGTGACTGATTTGGTTAGGTCCCATGATAATGTCACTTGAGTAGATATGGGGGCAGAGTTGGCAATGGGGTTTGTTACAGGGCTAGGTGCCTGCCTCAGTGTTCCTGTTGTGTGGTGTGTAGTTGCTGGTGAGTATTTGCTTAAGTTTCAGGGGTTATCTGTAAGTGAAGACTGGCCTGCCTCCCAAGATTAAAGATTATTAAAGATTGTGAAGTGCTTGGTTGGATCGCCCAGGGAAGGGGCCAGGTCAGGCTGATCTATTCTCTCCGCTAGGGAAAAAGCCTGACAGAGCCTCAGCTCAGACACACTGGTCAGGCTGTACCCACTGAGGAGGGGAGGTGTCTGAGTGCAATGTGGTGGCATGGAGGGGAATGGCGCAAATAAGATGGAGTCCTCATTTGCTAATGGGCTATCCCGTTGGGAAAACTAAGCAGGGCGGCCAGGGATTGATTGAATCCTCAGTGTCACCCTGCAGAGACCATCGGGTCCAGTGCGGGGAGGTGCACTGGAGCTGGAGCCGTACCCATGCCTCATGGAAACAGTGAACTGTTGTTCAGCATCACAGCTATCAGGCAGGAACCTTCTCCATTGCCCAGAGAAATGACCCCTGTGGATGTGGCACTCTGGCCCAGGGCCGGCTCTACTGTGAGGCAAGGGACAGACACGGCTTCAGGTGACAGTTCTTAGGGGCGCCTAGGCCCCCTGAAAATCAGGCTGGCTCCCGCCTCTTCAACTCTTTCCTAGCAGCTCAGGCACTGTTAGTCAACCTGCAGCTTAAGTCATGTAGGCAGAGTGCTCTTTAAGTCCCTCTGCAGGCAGATGCTGGAGATTTATGCACTTTGGAGGGGCTTAATACTATTAATAATAGTGGCACATATTTACAGTGTGCTTGAAAATCCCAAGTACAGTTCATGTTTGTTATTTAATTGTCCTTAATTTTTTTTAACCTAAGTTTTTTCCCTGTTTACCAGCTACCACTTAAAAATCAGCATGCCCATGAAACCAAATTCTTGGCTAAACTTCCCAGAGCACTTTCCTGTATCTGTGAATCATGGCTCCCTGCTTTTAGAGATCATAAATTTGCAAACCAAGCAAGGGGTCCTGTGGCTCTTTTAAAGACTGACAAATTTATTATTCACATGAGCTTTCATGGGTGAAGACCCACTTCCCACTCTCCCATAAAAACACACATGAAAAATAAATTTGTTGGTCTTTAAAAAAGCCATAGGACTCCTTGCTTGGTTTGCTGAACTAGACTGACACACCTACCCCCTTTGGAATTTATGACTGTGCAAGGCACACACCAGACAAATGCATGGCAAAAACCTGCCCTTTTTGCCCATCTGTTTATTCACGTTCTACTCCTGTTTAACGTCCCATGGTCATGCTGTGACACACCACGACTGGACACTGCATGGACACTTGGGAAGCCACTGAGAGCTAATGGTCGTTTGCTTCAGTGTTTGTTACTGATGCTGATTAGCATGTGGACTCTAGGTTTGTGGAGTAGCTTGAAACAGCCCCAAACTGGAGGTCAGCTGTGGGAGGTAGGAGTTGCTCCCCTGCCCTCTCCTGACACAGCCCAGCTGGGGAAACTGTCTTGGAAGGGCCAAGCACCTGGCACCCCCACTCACCTCCCCCAAATATTCGCCTGTGGGGAGGAAGTAGGGCCAAATAGAAGGGAGAAATCTGTGTGACCCCAAGTGTTGCCTTTATGATGTATCTTGTTTGTGGAGGGTCCATACCTCCCTATGCCCCCTCATCCTCTGCCAAGCTCCACCATGACAAGAGGAGGTGGCACTAACTCTGGTGTGAGAGGAAGAATCAGGTCAGAAAATGACTCACCCCTTTTGGACTCGGGTCGAGTGAGCTTGAGATCAGTTCAAGTCTGGATCAGGCCTAAACATTAGACCCAAGTGGAGCTCTCAGTCATGCGACCTCCCTGAATAAATTCTGGGGTGAGCTACACAGTGGTTCTCAACCACTGTGTTGGGACACATTATTGTGTTGCCGCACAGTGGTATGTGTGTCGTGGGGGGGGCTGGATTAGGCTGGGTGGGGAGTGGCAGGATGGGCTGGTAGGGTCACGCATGCCACCAAGCATGTCATGACCATCAAAAAGTTGAGAAGCACTGAGCTAGAGTATGTCTGCTAGAGAAATATCTTCTCTTGATAGGCAACTGGTTCATGACAGAGAATCTACCAAGACCTTGGGAAGTTATTTGTTTCTAATTCCCCTTGCTGTTAAAAATGCACACCTTCTTTCCAGTCTAGCTTCAGCTTTCTTCAGCTGGAAATTGTTCCATCATTGTCTGCTAGATTGAAGAGCTCAGCATCAAATTTCTGTTCCTTAGCGAGGTACTTACAGCTGCCTCTTCTTCACCTTCTCTTTTTTATACTAAAGCAGGGATCTGCAACCCAGGACTCCAGAGACACATGCTGCTCTTTGGCTCCCTCCTTGTGGCTCCTGGCTCCAGGGTGACCCCACCACCAGGGGACCCTGTGAGCTGTTCACTCCTGGCTTTGGTAGCCACCCTGCTGCTAGGGGATCATGCAGGTGGCCCAATCCAGGCTCCCCCTGCCATTTGGGGTGGGGCCCACTCTTGATCCCCCCCCCCCCCCCGCCCTGAGGACACTACAGGAGACACCCTGGCTCAGCTCCCCACACCCTCTAGTAGGAGGTTACATCCGTTGTGGCTCTCAAAACACTCGGTTATTGAGGAAATTATCAAAAATGGCTCTTTTTATCTTTTGGGTTGCGCACCCCTGCGTTAAAGAGACTGAGCACCTTGAGCCTCTTTCTATCTGGCAGGTTTTCAAATCCTTTAATCACTTGCATGACTTATCTATTAACCCTCTCCAATTTATCACCAGCCTTCGTGGATTGTGTGCACCAGAACTGGACCCATGATCCCAGCAGGGGTTGCACCAATGCCAGAAAGAGAGGTAAAATAACCTCTCTGCTCCTACCTGAGGTTCACATGCTTATACATTCCAGGATCACAATAGCTCTTTTGGTCACAGATTAACTCATGCTCAAGCAATTATCCACCATGTACTTTAAATCTTCCCCTGCTTCCCAGGGAGCCCCATCCTGCACATACACCTATGTTCTTTGTTCCTAGAGGTATGCATTTACATATAGCCGTGTTAAAATGCATAGTGTTTGCTTGAGCCCAATTTGCCCAGTTGTACCAGTGACCTGTCCTATGGCATCTGGACACAGAAGCCAAAAACCAGACTGCCCCAGTGAAACCCAGATGGGTGGCAAAGCTACTGTGTTAGCTACAACTCCTCCAAGTTTTGTGTCATCTGCAAATATTATCAGTGATGGTTTTATGTTTTCTTCCTGGTCATTAATTAAAAATGTTGCAGGGCCAAAAACTGATCCCGACTAGAAACACACTTGCTTAATGAGGCATCCACGTTTACAGTTGCATTTGGAGACCTATCAGTTAGCCAGCTTTGAACACATTTAACGTGGTCCATGTTAATCTGATATCGGCCTGGTTTTTTTAATCCAAATGTCATGTGGTACCAAATCAAATGCCTTTCAAAAGTCTGTCTGTGGACAGGAGAGCCAGAGCTCCGCTGAACAAGCAGCCCTTAGTAATTTAGTGGATGGACACAAAACTACTGTTGTTTCAAATGCTTGGATTTATCCCAGGGCCTGAACGTATAAGAAAGGCCTCGTCCAGGCCTTGCTGCTTTTCATCCCACTCTGGAGGGTCTTGGAATAACCCGAGATGACTTTTAGTTTGATCCGGCGGGTTGAAAAGGAGGGAAACATCCTCCCGCTGCAGCTTGTGAAACAAGAAACATAAACAGTCTTTCTGTGTGGTGAGCTGGCTGGGGCCCACGCCTGGCAGGAGGCCGTTGGCCCCAGCTGTCTCATCGGCTCCCTTTGGAGCAGGCCAGAAAAGCCATCTCTCTACCCACTTTCCCCAGCCCCATTATTCTCTCCCTCCACCCAACCAGTCCCAACGGCCTAGGCCTGTCTCTCCTCTCGAGGCTCTGCACTTGGATCTCAGGGGAATCAGATTCTCCAGCTGTCAGGGGAAAGAGTCCAGATCTGGCAGGCCAGGATCCAGCCACTGGACTGTGGCTTGTCAATGTAGTTGCACTGGACATTAAATGGAGAAGGCAATGCTGAAGGGGCATGAGGTCCTGCACCTGCTGAGACTCCAGAGCGGTGCCTTCCCTCCTCCATTCCAAGAGCTGTGCCATCCCCATGGCGCTCCTCTTCCCCACAACCCCGTCTTGGGGCTGCCCAACTTCCCAAGGGGCTGGTGCTCAGTGAGTTTCCAGCTGTCAATCCCCAAAACAGGCCCAGGCATAATTGCAGCAGGAGTGCTGCCTGAGCCCATCACCCCAGGAGCGGGGAGCTGCCTTGAATGCAACCAATATAGCAACGCTGCCTGAGTCTGTAGGCAGACTCCATCAGTGCAGCAGCAGCTGCTAGCACTAGGGATGAAGCCGACCAGTCCCACACCTGCCAACTGTCAGATCAGGCCCCCATTGTTTTTCAGTGGGAACCTGCCTGTGATTTTTGCTGCTCCTGTAGATGGGGGGTCACTGTCATAGGTTCAGAGGGGAGGGGGACATCCCAATCACGCCAGGCCCCTGTGTAGGGGACTCTGGACGAAGCTATTGCCTTTAGGTGCCCATTGGTGGGGCGGGTCCTTTGTGTAGGGGTTCTATCTATCTATCTATCTATCTATCAGGCCATGAAATGTGGTATAAAAGGCATCTGACTGGGCTTTGCATACCTACGGGCCCGGCAAAGCCTGCCCTGATTTGGACAATGAATCCTATTCTCTGTATTTCAGAGCAAACAGTGCTATGGGGGCCCTCTATTTCACACATGCCCAGCACCCGCTGTGATGAGGAGCAGGGGCTGAGATCTTTCTATTTGAGCCCTTTGCTAGTCATCTATGAGCTCAAGAACAGCAATCAATGCAGCGAGTTTTGAAAGCTCTCAAGTTTCCTTTATTGAGGCTGCACTGACCCCTGGTGGCACATCCTAGGCAGTGAATACCTGCAGGGTGGAGGGGGGGATACCTTAGCTTGGCATATCCTTTTGCTGCAGGTGGGCGTCCTGGGTGCTGTCATCCAGCATCTTTCTGTCAGGTGTCATTCGCACTCAGCACCTCTATGTTTTATCTCGTAGCCCTTTCAGTCTGGGCAAACTCTGTGCTCCTGCAGCCTGCTCACCATGGGTTTCCATTGGGCTTTGGTTGGGGGCACTAACCGAAGGATCAGGCCCCTCTTGAAAACCTCCTTTGCTTCACACAGTGTCAGCATTATCATGATTTCTCCCCAGCCGAAATTTACTAAGACTGTTTCTTGAAACAGAATCAAAGGGGCTTTAATGGCAAGAAACAAACACCCCTTTCAGAACCATGGGAGCTTTGAGCCTGACAGATTAAATCAGGCGACTGGCTTTCTTTTTTTCTTTCTTGCTTTCTTTCTCATTCTGTCTTCCTGTTTTTCTTATTCCATTTCTCTTTCATTCTCAGCCTTTGGTACATTTTGCCTTTCTTTCTTTCTTTCTCTTTCTGAGCCTTCTTCTCTTTCTTTCTTCCCTTCTTATGACCAGTGAAGGGATGTTGCACCTGGCAGGGTAATTCAGTGAATACCGGTTCATTCCAGTCCTGATCCAATTCTTCCTTCTGCCACCCAGCCTGGCCCCTGCCTGTCTGCCCACTGTGCTGACAGCTGTCCACTGTGATTTCATGCTAGGCTGCTAGATATGCTGGATGAACAGAGAGATGGGGGACGCAGCGTGAGTAGACTACATGCACCCATGGAGCTTCAGGGGCCAGGCTGGAAGGACAGATACAGGGACAGAAGGAGCCTCTGAGATTGCAAGGAACACTGAAGGCGGAGGGCCAGAGATGATTAATATTGTCCATAGTAAGATACAGGCACAACACACAGCTGCAGTGCAGCCACCTCTGGGGCGGGATGCAGCCACTATTTAACAGCGACATGGAACAGCTGCTGAGAACCCCACACCAACATCCAGATGGAAGCGAGAGGATTTAGAGGGGACAGGCAGGGTGAGGAGGCAGCAAGGTACTGCAGGATGGGTTGGGGGTATCAAATCTCCACCCAACCAGTTCTAAAGGAAAAGGAAAAAGCCCATCACAGCCACTCCCCAGCATAGCATGCTGACCTTCTGACATGCAACGTCAGTCTCCTTGAAGTGAGGGGGCTGGGAGCCCAGGGACAAAAAGAAGGTGGACATAGCATGGGTTGTTCTCACTGCACCAGCCAAGGAGAAGAGGGCGCTTTTAGCTGTGTTTCCCCATTTCTGTACCACCTGGGTGAGTCCAACCAGGCCCCACACACTGACTCTGGCCTCAGCCCTGGGCTGGAATGGACACCTTGGAAACACAGATCAAAGTGACGGGGTGGGCTTGTTTTATATACTGCGCCTAGGAACAAGGACGGGCCAGGGCAGGGCAGGGCTGAGACCTGACCCCCGACTCATATTACATAGGGTGATCTCCCGGCAGCTTTTGGGGTTGCCAGAGGCGAGTGGTCATGGCTTAGCCAACCTCCAACACAGTGCTTAAGGCAAGGCATGGATGTTGCCCTCTGAGGGCTGCTGGCAGGGAGGCAAAGGGATGTCCCGTTGCTACCCACTAAAGGAAACCTTCTTTCACTCGAGGGTGTTTGAGCTGAAGGCCTAAGCTCCTAGCCCCAGCTCCCTATAGTCAGGTGCAGCTGTGTGCGTGTGCATATGGCTCCCCAAGGGGCTCACAGCTTGCTGTGGAGCGGAAAATGGGGCAGTCGGTCACCTAGCACTACCAGCATCCAGCAGCCCTGGGGTGGGAAGAAGGTGGACCCTGCTTGTTGCCAATGCTCATGGCTTTCTCAGCTCCAGGCTGCTTTGCTCCTCTGACACCATTGCTGGGCCAAGCAAGGCCCAATGCAGGGTAAAGAGTGTACACTGCCCCTGCAGGGTCCTTCAAAAATAGCAGATGCTTCCTAGACTACCCCATCCCTTCCGAGTGGGTGGGAGGCGGGATCCCATCACCCATTAACATCTGAACAGCTGTGTGAGATTCGCTCCTGGTTTTCTTCAGTTTCGCCTACTCTCACGGCCCAGTACAACCCTCTGAGATGCAAGAAAAGAGGGTGGGGAAGGAGGGCATGAAGAAGGTTGGGCAAAGCTGGTCTTAGAGGGACAATGGTACAAACTTCTATGGCAGATGCTTTGCATGCAGACAGGAATGAGCCTGCTAAGGTGACTTGATAGAAGACCCAGTGCCTTACACAGTAACCGGCTCCTCAGAACAAGAGACAGGTCACGCAACCTGTCCTGGACAATGCGGCTGTGGATTAATCATGTCTCAGCAGACCATGCTGCTGGGGTGACACTAGGTTTACTGCACTGTGCTTAATCGCAGCTGTAGGAGAAAGTAAAAGGTTAAGAAAGATAAGTAGAAGCATGTAGGTGTTGGCTCGAGGCCTAGCGAAGCAATCCAAGAAAGTGGGCCTGAATGGCATGCACATTGGGCATGGGACCATGATAACCTCATCAAAACTGGCACAAGCTAAAGATGAGAATGTACTTGGATAAGGACTTGGAAAAAGGTGATGGTAGCCCGGTTTCATGCCAAAAGAGATAAGGAGGTATGCTGGGTCGAAGTGACCTGTGCAAAGGAGAGGTTTGGCTAAATCATGACACCTTGATGGATGGTGATGCCCAGGGACCTATCAAATTAAGGGGCGGTATCAAAGGAGGGATGCACAGGTCAATTAATGTGAAGGCAGATAAGGTATAAAAGTAGGAAAACCTAGAGCTCAGACTTCATACAGCCGAGAGGGTGACAGCCAGTTCTGCTGTCAGTTGAGCTGTTCCATTGCATTGAGAGGAACAATGCTGCCAACAAATCTGTTGATATGGATTGTTTGCCATAGTGCTACCTTGCAATAAAGCCTAGCCTGGCACCTTTGTTTCTACAAAGATCCATGGTTGTGTTGGTTTCCTCGATCATGAGTGTTGCCTCAGTTTACTTACACACGTAGTCACACATGCAGCCGAACTGATATCACCGCCGGACACAAAACAACACATCTTGCCTGACACTCTGCCCGGCGTACCACAGCAGCCTCTGACCCCAGGGTGGCAAAACTCCACAAGCTCCATCTTCTAATGCCCTGCCCCTCCCCATCCAGCCAGGGAGACCCTGGGGCACCAGCTCCTTGCTTATTGGAGGAGTGAGGGGAAGCCGGGCATGCTGCCCTCTTATCCCCTGCCACTGCAAGGCCTGAGCAAGAATGAGCATCCCCTGGAGAGGGGCAGTTCAGTGAGACATGGATCAGCCCAGTGCCTGCATTGCTGCCAGTGGGAGGGAGCCCAAGGTACAGTGCTCCCTAGAGAAGGGACACTATCCACATCTGGCTGATTGCATGACCTGGAAAACCTAGGCACCCAACACATGTACTGCATCCCCCCAGTTCCTCTGCCATGCTACACCCTATCCTCTATACCACCTGCCTCACCTCCATTTCCCTCTCCTAACTCACCATCCCCATAGAGATGTCCCCATGTCTATGCCCCACAACCATTCCAACCACTTCCTCCAGCCCCTACACATGCCACATTCCCTCCCCACACATCCCTACCCCCCACTTACTTCCATAGGCGCTGGAACTAGGGGTGTGGGGGGGGTGCTGCCATGCCCCTGGCTTGTACCAGATTCCATCATACACAGATTTCACAGTTTGGTTCAATGACCCTCAGCACCCCGACTGCAAAAATAATTTCAGCTCCTGCCTACCCCGACTTCCTCCTGCTCTCTCACATTCAGGGATGCAATCCAGACCAAGAAGGGTTGTGCTGTCACTTGCCCTATGACCTGAGCATCTTAAAAAGCTCTGCAGCTACATGCCCTCAGCCGGCCCAGCGCAGGCACCTAAGCTATGTCTACACTGCCAATTTAGTTTGAATTAAGGAGGTTTAAGTCAAACTAAATTAGTCCCTGTCTACGCTAGGATTTCATTAGTTCAAATTCAGAAATTCCTTAGTTCAAACTAAGGAAAGCTTAGTTTGAACTAGTAAAACCAGCTGGTTAGTTCATGGACCTCCATGAGCACCGGACAATGGCTCTGGAATGGTAGAGCGACGCCTTCCTTGACCCCACCGTCCCTCGCTACTGATGCCCCCAGATCCGGGGTGGCTGTGGGGAAGGTCGGGGCACCTCCCCCAAGGCACTGGCAGTGCTCCCCCGACCTTTCTGCTTCCCCAAGTCCCTTGTTCTCCCCTGAGTCCCAATTCCCCTCTGCCCCAAACCCCCCTTGCTGCCCCCAACAGCCCCTTCCCTTGTAAATACAACCCATTAAACTGTTATCATTTGTCTGGTGGTTTTTATTGGTTTAGGGATGGGGATGAAGCAGGTGGATGGGGGCAAGTGAGGGGCAGGCATGAGTGGGGCAGGGACATGAGAGTGCCTGGTGGCAGGCCTAGCCCTAAGCGCTCATTGCTGAGCAAGTTGTTTATGAGTGTGTCTCTTATGATGACTGCTTGCTGCTGGGCTCACTGCGTCTGGGTAACAGCCTCAGGCTGCTTGAACTGCCCGGCCAGACATTCAGCTTTGGCCTCCCAGATGTGGGGGACCCTTCCCCCCGCAGTTCACACAGGCTGTGAAGCACAATGTAGGAACTGACAAACTTGGGGATGGTGCACTTGGCGAGGTGGAGGTGCAGCAGGATGCCCTCCAGCAGGCTTGGAGCCATCCAAAGGCATGCTCTATGACCTGGCAGCACCCGTTGAGCCTCCTGTTGAACAGCTCCCTGCTGGTGTCCAGGTGTCCCATGTATGGGTTCATGAGCCAGGGGAGCAAGGGGTAAGCAACATCTCCCATGATGAGGACAGGCACCTGCACGTCCCCCAGAGTGATGATGCTGGGGGAAGAGGATGCCCGCTTGCATGTGCCTGTACAGGATGGAGTTCTTGAGGACAGCATCACGCGCCTCCCCTGACCAGCTGATGTAGATGTTTATGAAGAGCCCTCACTGGGCAATGAGGGCCTACAGGACCATGGAGTGGTAGCCCTTCCAGTTCCTGTATGCCCTGGCCTGGTGTTCCAGGGCTCAGACGGGGGCATGTGTGGTTTCCAAGATGCCCACACACAGTTTGGGAAGCCAAGCGTGGTGAGGCTGTCGATGGTGTCCTGCAGGTTGCCTGGGGTGACAAGGTGGGCTAGCAGGACCTGGCTGATAGCCCTGCTGACCTGCAGGAGAGCAACTCCCATGGTGGCCTTGCCAATGCCAAAGTGGTGGGCAATGGAGGGGTAGGACTCTGGGGTTGCCATCTTCCAGATTGTGATGACCACTCTCTTGTCCACTGCCTGGGCGGGTCTGAATCGTGTGTCCCTGTGCTGCAGGACTGGGGTGAGCTCACAGACCAGCTCGAGGAAGGTCTACTTGTTCATCCTGAAGCACTGAAGCCACTGGTCATTGTCCCAGGAGGGGAGGACTATATGTTCCCACCAGTCGCTGCTGGTTTCCCATGCCAAGAAGTGACAGGGAACAGAGGGCAGCATGGTGAGCGCAGCAGTTGGCAGGGCCAACATGGTAGTGGAGCTGCTGTCTGCCTCTGTGCTGTCTGGGTCCAAAAGGAGCATGCTCCAGGCAACGAGGGCACTGCACAGTGTAGGGCAGGTGCTGGGCACCTCTCTGGCAAGTTGTGGGAACTAAGTGGGGTCTATGACCTCCTCATTTCTGCCTCTTGCCAGTCACAATGGGCGCAGGGTTGAGCTCACTTCCAGTTATGGGATTGGCTGAGGAGGAATAGGCCTTCTCAGGTGCCATGTTGCCACTCTTCCCAGGATGCCCCCTCTACTAAGCTGACCTAGCAAGTGCCTGTGCATGAATATGCTAGTTCAACTTAGGCTTTTGGTGGGACATGCTAGTTCAAACTAAGTTAGTTTGAATTATGCAAAATTAGTTCAAACTAATTAATTTGAACTAACTTAGTTTGAACTAGCATTTTTAGGTGTAGACATAGCCTGAGTGTCCAAACAATAAGCTGCCCTGCACTACAGCTTGGACTCCATTAGTCTGCTTGTTACACCCCAGTCACCCTCTGGCCTCCACCAGTTGTGGGGACACCTGGCAAGATAACCCCACATTGTAAAGTCCCAAATGCCCTCAGATCCATATGCTGTGTAACATTCAGTCCTGATCTGGAACATTCAGAGGAAGAATTAGGTTTGTTTGTGCCACTAAAGCAGTGGTTCCCAACCTCTGGCCTAGGGACTAAAAGTGGCCCATGGATGCTTTCAAAGGGGCCTGCAGCTCCCCTTCTGCTGCCTGCAGAAGGGAGCCATTGCCTAAGGAACCAAGCAGAGCATGTTGCCAGGACGCTAAAAAACTGGTTCAGGCTCTTTGCTGAAGCAAAGGTGATGGGAGATCAGTGCTCGCCTCCCCCCAGCTGTGGCAAGGAGCACAACAAAGTACTTCACCCAAGTCCTAAGGTGCTGGGGTCCCTACTGGAGCCAAAGGGAGGGGAGCCCTGAATGCCTATCTCCCTGAGTGTACAGGACAAACTGCCCAGTTTAACTGGAGTTAGCTGGCACTTCAGTTCAAACACAGTATGGAGCTAGTTTAGATTAAAAGGGAAATGTTTATTAACACAAGGAAAGAAGATTTCCAGTGGTGTTCAAGTAGAAAGGCTCATGTCAGAAATGGGGACAACCACATAAAAGTGAAAAACATTTTCTTGAGTGTCTTAAGACTTAACAAGGCAACGGCCTTTATTTGAGGTAGTTTCCTTACCAGTTTGCCTCCCAGATGGACAACTGATCATTCCTCTGGGTGTGTCTCCCAGGAAGTCCAAAGTGCTCAGTTCCTTTGTCATCTGAGGTGGCAGATAACTTGTGGCTCTCTGACCCTCTCTTTATAGTCCAGGGAGCCTTTCTGAAGGCTTTCCCCGCAAAGCGAAGTTCACTTCAGCTGCGAGAAAGGAGACATGGAATCTCATGGCAAGGAAGTTCCATGCTGGAAGTTTCTTCCCCTGCAGATGTTAATAAATGCAGATTGATCAGTTGTGGCCATCTCTTTCCCCTGTTGCGATGCTGTGTAAGTCGTCCTCTCCTCCCTTTTCCCTGATTGCTTTGTTTGCCTTCTATGTAGATCACATACCCACTGTCTCTTAATGTCCCTTGGAAATAGCTTCCAGGTGGCAGAGCCATGTTCCTCTATGTCAGTGGTTTTCAAACCACAGGTCGAAACCCAGTATTGGGTCACAGACCCTCAGGTACTGGGTTGTGGCACCCCATGCTGCTGCCAAAAGGCAGGACTACATTGCTCAAAGATGTAACTGTTTGGTTGTGGGCATGAATTATTTTTATCAATTCAGTCCCAAGAAAAAAAGTTTGAAGCCACTGCTCTATTTAGGGCGGGTAAGTTAAGGGCACTCCAAGAACAGAATTCTCAACATGTTGTTGAAAGTTTAACTAGTGCTCTAGGCATGCACCCTGCATAGATATTAATGATCACTGGGTTATTGGTTTCCCACTGACATCTCCCATGACACCATTTAGATGCAGCTTCTGACATTAGTGAGGTGGTATGCAGGGAAGGGGTCACACCAGCTGAAACTCACTTACAGATGCCAATGTCTCTTGCATTGCAATGCTTAGGGTCTCACACATCTCCAACCCCACTCCTACTTCCTCTATCTTCACATGACCCAGTTGCCCCACACGCACCCTCTCCTCCCTCATTTGCCTTTCTCCTGCAAAGTCCTCAGCCCCTCTCTTACCTCTTATATCCCTTGCCAGGAGAAACTAGAGCATGATGGCCCTGAAAGACTTAGTGAATTCATCCCCATAGCTGGGGGGGGGGAATTGCAGAGAATCCCCTTCCACAATTGTAAATGCAGCACCACAGGCTAAAGAGATCTATTATGAACTCTCTTAGGGCTTCAACTTGTCACAGGTGAAGATGAATTACCAAGTGTCCTGGATGACTGCCAATCACTGCTCTGGGTGTGTGTGTGGGGGGGGACCTCCAGCTCAGGCAGGAACAGCCCAGGGCACATCTGACCCCTGAGGAAGGACGCCTGCCTCTCAGCTCAATACCAGAAGCGCTATTTCTGAGCCACCCCCACTGCGCCATTAACCCAGCCCTGGGCTTCTCTGCAGCAAGGAGAACTGTGGGGTGGGGTTCACATAGACAATGCCAGAGCAAGTTACTTCCTCCTCACTTTGCCTCCCATGACCCCATGCTCCCTGTCCTGAGGGCTGCTTACTCTGCACACACTCAGCCAGCTTGGGGCATGGCCACCAGAGCCAGAGGCTTGGTCCATGTCCTCTGTGCCAGACTGGGACTCATACCATGCTGATGGAACAGTGCATTCTGGGAAAATCCCTGTGTAGCTCTCCTCTAATGCCTCAGCTAAGAGATAGAGCAGTCAGGGACATGCTTATGGAGCATCCTTGCTGGCACACGGGACTCTGAATCCGGGGATCCCCACCACACAGAGTGGGGAGCAAGGCCCTCAGCTGTGGAAGTGGTCCTATGAAATAACAGACAGCTATGCTGGCTCTGTGTGCCAGCCCAGATCCTTGATGAAGGGGGACGCGCTCTGCTGCCTGGCTAACCTGTTCCAATTAACCTTGCAAATCTAGTTTAAAGCTAAGTACATCAGAGTACCAATCAATGCAGCCTTCCCCTACTTCTCCCAGTCACCCACAGCCACACACAGTCTCTGCTTCCAAGGCCCTGCACCACACGTTATCCCTCATCCCCCTGCCTGCCACCCTGCTGGGGCTCCATCTTATCCTTACTTTGCACTGGGAGAAACAGCCAAATGAGGCACCATCGGAAAGTTTTCACTGCCTGCAGCACCCATGAGTGCTCTGTGGGCACCAGGCTTTTCTGGTTTCCTGACTTGCCCCAGACATCAGTAGGGTCCTGCCCATGGAACATTCTCTGAGATTTTTGGGATTGAGTGGGCATGGCTTTCAAATGTTCCCCCCTTATAAATGGCACCCAACTGAGTGCTGAGGCTGCACTGTGCTTGGCGAAAGGGTCCAGTCATGAGCATGGTCCATTGTGCTAGGTGTTGTATGTATGTTGATCATTGCTTGTAATGCAGCAGTATCAGCAAGCAGGAAAGGAAGCAGATTCCCCCTTCCCTCCAGCACAGCATGTATGTAGTGAGAGACAGCCTGTGCCCCAGACAGCCCACTCTATCAAACAGAGGGAGGGAGGTGAAGAGGAAAAGTGGCTTGCCTCAGTTTCACTCAACAGGGCAGTGGTGGAACAGGTCCCAGTGCAATTCCTAGCTCAGTGCTGTGTGCACCAGACCATGCTTGCTCCCTGGCAGGTGAATCTAAGAAGCCATCATTTTCCAGCCGATTAAGTGCTTTTCACTCTCTAGTTGAAAGGTGGCAGGCATCGCGCCCTGATCAGGATTTGCATTGCCCATGGGGGGACAGTGTCACCTGTGCCCTCTCAGCACTGCTGGAGGCTTCAGAGGGTGTTCTGGGGAAAGCATCTGCAAGTTACTGTGTGGGTTATTAGAGTTTGTGGAACGAGTGGGTCTAATCGGCCACGGCAGAAATGCAAAGGCATGATTCTCAGCTCCTAATGCACACACTAGATACAATATCCAATGAAGCCAATGCGTGGAAACCTGCATGGAGAAAGGAAGGTGAATCAGGAGGCCTGGCTCCCAGCCTCACCCATGCCACTCTAACCAGTGGCAGTCCCTTCCTTTCCTATTGAATAGGACCCAGGACTCCCCTGACTCCAACTCCCCCATGCTAATCACGCTTTCTCCCACTCCCAAGGTCTCCAGCAGGCCAGGCAATGAGTGGGAGCCATTTTCTCTTATGAAAGAGCTGCCAACACCCTGGATCACTGCGCCCCAGGACCATTCCTTTCTGGCACACAGGTTCCGAAGTCTCAGGCATTGTTTGTTTGACATGGCTTTATGCAACAACTGGCACCTCCGGCCAGGCAGCAATGAGAAAAATTAAGCTGCGGCAACCAGCAGGAGCCCCATCTCAATCGCATCCCCCTGAGCCAATGCCGAGGCAGCGGGGAAGGGCTATTTATACACCAATCTTAACCAGGCCAGGCCTATTTGTGCAGCTGGATTTAGCCCCCGCTCTCCCTGCCTGCCTCATATAATCTGTGCTAGCAAACTCCATCCCATTAGACCAGTGTGTGGGGAGTGGCTCAGAGTTTTCTTAGCTCTCTTGCTCTCTCCATTAGCTCCACTTCTGCTGCTAAGGCAGCTGGCTACCACTGGGCAAAGGACAGGCAAAGAGGAATGTTTCAGTCCAGACTCATACACCCAGTAGGCACAGTGGACCAGCGTGTGGGGAACTCAGGTTCCTGAATTCTCCTGCAAGGTCTGTGTGACCTTGGGCAAGTGACCCTGACACAATATCCCCAGCTGTTAAAAGGGAGCAACTCATAGATTAGAAGGGCCCATTCTGATCCCCTACATTGAACTCCTGTATAACTGAGGCCAGAGGATCCCCCTCTCTCAGGGATTCCTTCTTACAGCTAATCTTGTCCAGTTGAGTTAGTGCTGATCTTTTAGAAACAAATGGCCTGCCTTGATTTAGAGACTCCAGTAATGGGGGATCCACCAAGCCCTTAGCAAACTGCAATGGTTAATTTCTCTCCCTGTTAAAAATCTGCATCTTATTGAGTGTGTAGGGTGTCAGCTTCCAGCCATTGGCTCTTGCTTGGCTTTTGCCTGCTAGATTAACAAGACCTCATGTTCAGAAATCTCCCCATGGGCGGGTAGACAACCAGAAACAAATTGCTTTGCAGCCTTCTTTTCCATCAGCTGAATAGACTGAATCTCTTGCTCTCAGCTAGGCTTGGCAGGCCTCAAATGGTCATTGGTTTTTTCTGGACCTCTTCTCCAATGTTTCACAGGTCAGGATAGTGGCCTCTCTCTGCCAAATGTGTGGAGAGTTAGAAGTGAAAAGTTCTATGGGCCCACAGATCTGATGGCAGCACACAGCCTGCTAGAAATGGTCGCCCTTTACACCAGTGGCAAATGTGGCTAGTTTCACCATTGCCTTGAATCTTGAGTTGCCGGGACAATCAGATTGCTACACACTAGTGGGCAAGACCATGGATGGGGACAGAGGACACCTGGGTTCTATTCCTAGCTCTATGACTTCTTGGCTGGGAGACCCTGGGACACTGTTTTCTCTCCCACCCTGGGTGTGTCTGGTGGGTCTCTTTAGCCTGGGAGCTCTCTGGGGCTATGGACCATTTCTCACTCTCTCCACCACCTGGGACAATGAGAGTCTGGCTTAAGAAAACCTTGCTGTAACACAGACATCAATTACTCCACTTAAAGCTGTGAGATGATGTGGACATAGCTAAAATGTTCACCCTAAGGTGAGCATTGGTCCCAAGTGGGTGCTGTGCCATGCCATGCCATGTGTCTTGCTCCAGGCAAACACTAAATAGGCATCTTCAGTGTTGGTTAATTTTATTTTAGATTGAAGGAAAACCAAAGAAAGAACTAAGTTAAAGTCCCCGCACGAGGTGAGCACAGTGTTGGACTTACTCTATAGCAGTGGCAGCTGTCTTGAAGTAAGAAAGGCAGAAGGGTAGCTCAATACCAGGTTACACAAGAGTCAGTGTCTCTGAAGGCCTCATGTGGCTCCCTAGCTGGAGGCTGAGTCTTGCTAGCATATCCCAGCAGTGGTTCACCAGGCCTGTGCCCTGAATCAAGGAGGGTAGAGTCCCATTCCCACCTCTGGACTCAGGCGCTGGACCAAGGGCAGAAATGATATTTGCATTTGAGGAGACACCAATGGCATGAGCTCCTGGAATCATTCTCAGCAGGACGTAGACAATGGCACCCAATCCCGCCCACCACAGATGCTTGGACTTTGGTCTTCAGCTGACAGAGGCCATCACCTCTGACCCCAGGCAGCACTCCTCTACCAACTCTAAACACAGGACAGGAAGCAGCAGCCACTGCCTGGGGGGGGGGGACCAGCGGCTCATTGAGAACTGGACCCCTCAGCTCAGTCTACTGCAAAACAGCATGTGATGGGATCGCTGGGATCATGACCCACAGGGCATGGGGAGGTGGCAGCAAGGCCCAACTGTGAGACTCCCACCAGGGTTCCAGAGACCTGCTGGCATCTCCTCACCTACTCCTGGAAATCTGGAAAATGGGGACCCCAAAAACACCCAGGGAGCTTCATCAAGGCAGTGCCCCAGTGCACTACAGCTGTGAACATGTGGAGAGAGCCTGGGGAGGTGAGGAAGAAGTGGGGGAAAGAATTGGGATAGGATGAAGAGGAGAGCTGAGAAACAGAGTGGGATGGGGGAGGGACAGAGCCATGTCTCAGAGCTCTGCCCACCTGCCCATCAACCCTGCAGTGGCTGCAGGAGGAGCTGATCCCACTTCCTCGCTCTTCTGGGGGGTGTCTGTGTGAGGGGCCATAACCCCTCTTGCTGCCTCAGACCCAGGGATGGCCCACCACCTCCACTCGGTCACATGCCAGCCTACCTCTGACAGAGCCCCTGACAGCTTCCTTCCTATCACCCTGGCCTGGCACAGAGGAGATATTTGTAGAAACCAGGCTGGAAGGAGGATGCTATTGGGCTTGACCTTAAAGTGTGCCTCTCCCCTCTCACCAGGTGGAAGGTGAGGGATGCCCTGTACCATGGTGACAGACAACTCTGCTTCCAGCCCTGCTCCCCAAAATCCATGCCAGCTTTGGCAAGCTGCTAGCTCAATGGGAGAGCCCGCCCCTTGCCACTCCTCCAAATCGCACTGGCCTTGCCTTGGGAGCCCACTTCTAACCCCTTGACTAAGGCCCACATCTGCCCAGCCCTACTTGGAAAGCCCCCAACGGCTGAGCCCCTAGCATTTTGCCTTTGTCTCTATATATAGCTGCTGCTGGGGGTGGGGGGGTCTATGTATCAAATGCTGTACGAAGAGAGCAGCACAGGGAGAGTTTTATAAATAGTCATTGCTCCCGTAGGAGGGTGTGGAGAATGTGCTGGGTACATAGAGGAAAGAAAGCTCTGTAAATAGCGAGAATATGGGAAGCTGTCTCTTTGTATGTGTCTATGTGTAGAAAGAGAAACTGAGAGACACACTGGGAGGTACAGAAGACCATTTTTAGAAACACTTTCATAGACTTTGTAGAAAGAGGCACATAGGGACTTGTGAGATGGACTCTGCAAATTGTGATGGATGGAGGCATAATGAGAGAATTTATGGGTAGATGGAAGGCTATAGAAAAAGACAGTGGAGAGAGAGAGCTTGGGGTACAGATAGATAGATAGATAGATAGATAGATAGATAGATAGATAGATAGATAGATAGATAAAGGTGTATGGGGTAGATGGATGGCTAGAGGAAGAGGTGTATGGCTTGGCTGGCTGGCTGGAGGCATCCCTGGGTGGAAGGATGGTTAGAGGAACAGGTGTATGGAGCTGGCTCACTGGACGGGAGATATAGGGAGATAGAGGGGTGCATGGCGGAGGTGTATTGGGATGGCTGGCTGGCTGGATGGATGGATGGGAATGACTGGCTGGGTGGAAGGATGAATGGAAGTGGAAGGGAATAGCTGGGTGGGTAGATGGAGGGATGGATGGATGGATGGGAGGTGTTTGGGGATGGAGGGAGAGAGGTGGCTGGATGGAGGAGATGTATGGCAATGGCTGGTTGGATGAAAGATGACTGGAGTTGTAGGGGATGGAGGAATGCGTGGAGGGAAGTGTACAGTGATAGAGGAATTGGGGGGTTATGGAATAACTGGCTGGGTCGAAGGATGACTGGAGTTGTAGGGGGATGGAGTGATGGATGGAGGGGATGTGTAGGGCGATAGAGGTATGGGGGTGGCTGGCTAGGTGGAAGGATGACTGGAGTTGTGTGGGGATGGTGGGGTGGATGGAAGGAGGTGGACAGTGATAGAGAGATGGAGTTGATGGGGTGGCTGGTTGGATGAAGGATGACTGGAGTTGTAAGAGATGGAGGGATGGATGGATGGGAGGTGGAGGGTGATAAAGGGATGGGGGGGCAATGTTCCTTCTAATTACTCATAGGCTGTGTGCACAAACAATTTTTTTGTGTGTGCAAAACATTTCTTTGTGAGCACCAATATTAGCACTATTGAATTTTTAGTGCCCACTTTATTTTGTTGTGTGCGGAGGCTTCATGACCTGTGTATGCACACACACACACGCACAGCTTAGAGGGAACAGTGATGGGGGGGGTGTATGGGATGGCTGGTTGGATGAAGGATGACTGGAGTTGTAGAGGATGGTGAGATGGATGGAGGGGAGGTGTGGGGTGATAGAGGGATGGCGGTTATGGGGTGGCTAGTTGGATGAAGAATGACTGGAGTTGTGGTGGATGGACGGATGGCTGGAGGGGAGATGTAGGGCGATGGAGGGATGGGGGTTATGGGGTGGCTGGGTGGATGAAGGATGACTGGAGTTGTAGGGGATGGAGGGATGG